>PYFS01002181.1:0-201135 GCA_003671545.1 Ophiognomonia clavigignenti-juglandacearum | reverse complement strand
AAAATCAAAAAAAAA
This sequence comes from Ophiognomonia clavigignenti-juglandacearum, assembly GCA_003671545.1. NCBI lineage: Eukaryota > Fungi > Ascomycota > Sordariomycetes > Diaporthales > Gnomoniaceae > Ophiognomonia > Ophiognomonia clavigignenti-juglandacearum. The sequence goes on along the minus strand of PYFS01002181.1, from coordinate 201,120 downwards.
AAAAAAAAAAAAAAAAAAAAAAAAAAAGGCCTACCAGAAAGAAGCACCAAAACCAAAACCCAAGCCAAAATCAAACAAGAATACACATCAAGACAGCGGCTCCTGAATTCTCGCGGTGTCGCTCAAGTGGCGCCTTCTTTCGAGCGGAGAACCGGAAACATGAACTCTTCAGAAAGACTCTAAAACCATTGAGAGCGCCAGGAAGACGTAGGTCTGTGTGACCGAACCTCCTTTTTGGCTTTTTCTTGGCTGGTTCCTTGACCGAGAAATTGTAATCTCGTGAGCATTGCTCGATCCGCGTGAGTTCCGAGCTCATTGCTCCTTTTTACTGTCTGTCTTCAAATCATCGCCGCACCGAAAGCAAAGCCCAGCAGCGCAGGTATCACTGCCAAACTCCACGACAGATCCCCTCTCCTCCCCAACCCTCCGCTCCCAGGCAACTCCTTTGCCAAACTCGCCGTCGCGCTGCCCGTGGCCAGAAAACAACTCGCCGTGCCGCAGCTATACCCGCTCGGGCAGCATCCCGCCACCGGGCCCGCGTCCGTCGGACACAGCGACCAGCCCCCGGCACAAGTCCCGGTCGTCGTCGCGGTGACCTCGGAGGCCGGCACGGCGATCGTGACGCCGCTGGAGATGATGGTGGTGTAGGCGGTCGACGGGCAGTTTGTCGTCTGGCAGTCGCGGCCGGTCTGGCAGCACCCGCCGCCGTAGACTGCTGAGCACGCGTAGAAGCCGGTCGGACAGTAGCTTCCGGTGGCGGTGGTTGTGCCGGAGGTGGGGCGCACTGGGGCGGAGGCGTCGCCTGTGGCGGTTGTCGTTGTGGTCGATGATGAGGTGCTGCCGGTTGAGGAAGTCGTCGATGAAGTAGTGGCGCTGGACGTAGAACTGCTTGTCGTGGTGGGCAAGAGCGTCGTACTGGTGGACGTCGCGGTCACAGTACTCGTCGAAGCCGCAGCTGTCCCACTCTGCGTGCCTATAAAACATCATCAGCAGCGAATCTCCCACACACTCCGTCCCATCATCAAAACTCACACCCAACACTAGCACACTCCCACCCCGGAATACAGCACCCACCCCCCGACTCCGACGAACACCCCTGCTGGTCCCCCGCGCACGCAATCGTCCCCGTACACGCCTCCCCGCTGGGGCAGCACCCGACCGGCCCCAAGCCCGTGTCCTCAATCTGCACGCACGTGGCCCCCGTCTGGCAGCAGCTGTTGGGGTAGCCAATGGCCGCGCAGCTCGCCGTCCCCGTCGGACACTCGAAGTCCCGCTTGCCGGCCAGCAGCCTTGCCTCCACCATCCAAGCGCGGCGGTTGAATGAGTCCCATGCATCTAGTGCGCCGCCGCCGCCGCCGCCGATGCCAAGATGCGCGGCGAGGGGCGCGCGGTAGGGGATGGACGCGGAGGCGTTTTTGGCGGCGAGGAGGGCTTCTTCTGCGGGGGTGAGGACGCCTGAGTCTGCTGTGAGGGCGGCTTGGAGGGGGGTGCCATCGTCGGTGGTTGCGAAGGCGAGGTACTCGTGGAGGAATTTTTCGTCGGCGTTGGTGCCCATTTTGCGGATGGCGGTGGGGAGCTGCTGGCTGTCGGCGCGGATGTTGGCGATCTGTGCGGACAGGAGCAGCAGAAGGGAGGCGGGAAGCCCCATGAGGGATGAGGGCATCTTCATTTTTGGCCTTCTCGTTCAGTGGTTTGAGTGAGACGGTGGATGAGCGTCGCCAATCCGAGCTGGCGTTGGCAGGGGCAGCTTCTGGCGCGAACAGGTGACTGCTGCAGGCGCGTATGAGATGAGTTTGGCTCAGATCATTCCCAGGCCTTTGAGATTGACACCGTCTGACCATAAAATCATTTCATTTCATCGTGAGTCCGAAAGCGACATTCATAGTCGATACGTCAGCGCGGGTTGGCGAAGGCTGCATTAGTTCGGCAAACGGTGGTTGTCGTTGTCCATTCGGGTGGATTCTACGGACATGGGAAATCGGTGGCTGGGACTGCTGGAGGTGCCACCTATCTCTGCTACAACAACAATAGCATTGACCGCCTCCACACCAGACTAAGCAAATATTACGAAGGTCATTTTTGCTGCGCCAAAACAAAACACACGTTCACAGTAGAACAATTGCAGGTGTCGAGATATGCGCGCGACTGTTTGAAGAGCCGGGGAATTTTAACACCCAAGTACAAGTACGATCACGGCAAACAAGGGTTCAACGTGGCAGCACTGGGGCGGTCGCACAGCATCATATCATGCAGGTCCGCACCAGCCTGATCGGCGTACAATACTCCGTACATACAGTACTTCCGTGTGTTACTGTAAAGTGCTGTGCTGTTCGAGTACAGTAGATCATTTGTGGGGTATATATACAAAACTGCCTGGAGATTACCTAGGTATTCCCTACTTCTTCATAAATCTTCACACCACCACCCCTAGAACAATGCTCCGGCATCCCCGGCGCCGCTATTTGCCATGATACCCCTGCCTCTCACAAAAGCAGAGCAGAGCAAAGCAGTGGCCACGCCGACATTCAGACTATCCACCACTCTGGACCCCGACATATTCGGAATGGTCAACTCAGTGTGCGCCGCCCGCCGCAGCTGCCGCGAAAGGCCCTCACCCTCACTGCCCATGACCAAAATGCACGGGTCCATCAGCAAGGGATCCGTCTGTTCCACGTGATGCATGTCCACCTGCTGCCGGCCGCCTTCAATCTTCGGAGGCACGGCCGCGAAGATCTTCCACCCGTTCGCCTTCGAGTTCGTCAAGAAGTCCAGCGGCGACTCGACCGACAGCATCGTCATGGTCTCGGCCGCGCCGGACGACGCCTTCAGCACGACGGGGGTGACGGGCGCGGAGCCGCGTTTCGACGTTGCTACGGCGGATACGCCCATGTAGCTGGCGGTGCGGAGGATGGCGCCGAGGTTTTGCGGATCGAGGATTTCGTCGAGCAGCAGGACGAAGGGCTTGTGGCTGCTGGGCTCGGTGATGATGAACTCGGCGGTGCCGTTGATGCTCGAGTCCTCGGCAGACTGGTAGCCTCGTTCGACCTTGAAGCCGGGCCAGTTCGGCTCGGGAGACACCTCTCCGAGTCCTTTGACTGGTAGTTGAGGGAGAGGCGATGCTTCTAGGATATGGCCGTTGTGTGGCCGGCTGGAACTCATTTTGTTGAGCATGGGCAGCTGTGCCTCGGGGACCCATTCGACGGGAACTCCTTTCTTCTCCGCAAGGTGCGCTAGATGCTCGTCTTTCTCCTGCCGGCTTCGGTTCTCGCCCTGGTATATGTAGAGCTTGTAGAGCTTGCGGCGGCTGGTGGATAGTGCAGCTTCGACGGTCGATGTGCCGTAAAGGAATTGTGATGCGGCGGTGGTATAGGGTATCGACACCGGTGGCACGTATGGTTTCTTCTTGGGCTTCTCTTCCTGTGCTTCGGCCTCATCCTTCTTGACAACAGATGCCTCGGTCGATCTAGAAGACGAGTCTCGATTCACACTGAAAAGCTCGTCAGATCGCTGGTCGCGCACGGGTGCACGGGAGTCTCCACTGTCGCGATGGTGCCGCCCTGCATTCTCATAGCCACCGCTTCCGTAACTGGCTTCTCTGTCAGATCCACGTCGATCTGAGCGGTCAGACCTCCCGGCCTCAAGCGGACTGTCCCAGTCTCGTTGCTTTCGATCGGGTCTATCATCACGGTTGCCTCTGTAACCGATATCTCTGTCGGATCCACGTCGATCTGATCCCTCGAACCTCCCGGCCTCACGAGAATAATTCCTGTCGCGTGACTCTCGACCTGAGTAACCACGATCACTGCCTCGAAAACTGCTTTCTCTGTCAGGCCCACGCCGTTCTGAGCGTTCAGGGCTTCTGGCCTCACGAGGGGTGTCCCTGTCCCGCCGGTCCCGGTCTGATTTTGGCTGGCTACCACCGCCATGATTGACTTCTTGCCCAGGCTCAGGAGAGAGCGCAAAGGCGCCACGTGCTAGTTCCAATGCTATGCTGCTGACAGGTCGGCTTGGCGGGTCCCTATCTTCGCGTTCCCGGGGAGATCTGGCGTACTCGCGAGGTCTTTCTATTTCGCGTGCTGGGGCCTCTGCCCGGCGTTTTGTATAATGTGACTTGGTTCTGGAACTTCCGGCAGGCTTTGGCCAATTCCGCGATTTTGACAACTCGTCTACGTCCGCAGCTAGCATCTGTCGAACAAAGTCATCATGCTGGATATGCTCGGGTTGATGCCTATCCCTCAGCTCCTCGACCAGCTTCCCGGTCTTGAACTTCTTGATCAGACTGTTCGACCCAAGAGGGTCTCGCGGGTCGCTATACCGCTTTCCAGCAGTCTTTATGCGTCCCGGCCCGTGTCGCTCTGTGACATCCTCTTTGCCCTTCTTGATCTTGTAGGTGAGGGGGTTTTGCCGGGCCTCGGCGCGAGCTCGGCGGCGCTCTGTAGGGCTGAGGTAGGGTTCGTCGGTATCAGGCTGTCGTATCTCTATTTTCGGGCCCGTACTGGCGACCGATGTTCTTGCGCCCTGTGGTCTTGCGCGCTCGGAGCGCCTGAGACCCTCGTGGATGCTGGAGAGGCGCGAGGCATTCCGGACGAGGACGAGAGGGAGGAGGGTGGGTCGGACTGAAGAAGTGCGCCCTATTATGGGTAGGGAGGAAAGCAGTCTCATTGCATCATGAAGAAAGGCCGGAAAGGTACAGCGAGAGAGAAGGCTTACTCTCAGTGAAAGGCCAGACTCTGCTGAAAGGATGGGAAAACAGGCTTGGGAACGGTAACATAGGGTCTCGGGAGCGGCCAATTTTTTTGCAGGGATGCGCCGAAGCATATCCCTGTCATGGCGCGTCGCGCTTCCTTTGACAGTTCCATTTATCTGGAAACGACATCCGGCACCAGACAACATGTCCAATTCCGCCGAACGCCAACATCTCTCTGCTTTTTGGCTTTCAAGTACCTCGGATTTCTGTTACTGACATTGAATTGTACACATCGCTCGATCACTGACGCGACTTTGCGCCAGCCCGATGCTTCCATGAGCCGTGTCCTCCTCCTGTAGCTCGCGCGAGACACCCCGCCAAAACGATGAATGAGAGCATCCACTCCGATGAAGAGCTTCTGGCTCTGCTCCAGCCCCCCTCGATGCCTGAAGAGTTCGATTTCGAGTCAAACCTAAACACAAGGGATACCTCGGACGAAGACGACGATATGCCTGACCCGGGCCCTGCCCCTCCGGCACCCATGGCTCCAATGATGATGGCGCAAGCGGCCCTCATGGTTTCAGCTGCGCCCGTGGCACCGATGGAGATAGACACGGACGTGGATATGGACGTGAAAAAACCGCAACCGCAGAATACCCAAGAGCCGGCTCCGTCAGACCACCTCAATGGCACAATCAATGGCGTAGGCAGTTCGCAGGCGCAAGTGGAGGACGATGAAGATGAAATAGCCTACGAGCCCGTCAAGACTCCGTCTCGATCGTCCCGGTCTGGCAGATCCAGAACAGGCGGGAGCGCCGTCCGAACAAGTGTGACAAGACCTATTTCACGGCGGAAGTCCGCCTCCGCAAGGTCGAAAACGCAGCCTCGAAGGTCCTCGGTCGACGTCGAAGAAGAATCCAGGACAGAAACAATGGCCTCGCCAGCAAAGCTTGTGAAGCCGCCAAAACCAGAGTCGCCAGATCCCAAACCAGAACCAAAGCCAGAGACGCCCAAGCCACCACCGCCCTTGGACTTCGAGATCGTCATCAGCCCTCTTCCATCAAGCACTACCCAGGAGTACAAGCCAATTCCCCCAGGGGACGAAATCTATCGCGTTTTGAGCAGAATTCCTACAGGAGTACCAGGAGAGACATGGCTTTCTGTTGAATTTGAGGATGGCCATATTGACCAGGTAAGCAAGGACCTGTTGAATTTGAATAGGAGATATACTCTGTGCAAAGGTAGTGCCTTTGTAGCTGAGTAATTAGTCTCTTGGGAAGAAGAGTCAGTGCTGTTTGCCAGTCACAATGATGGGCTCCGTGTATGGCAGGAAGTCTGAAGGGGGGAGGGCAGGGAGGAAGAGGAGCACGAGGGAGTAGAGAGAGGAGGAGGAGGTAGGCGGGGAAGGAGTGTTCTTGTGCCTTCCCCTTTGGGCCCACAGCAAGCTCCCTTCAGAGCCAATCTGACCCTATATCTGCCACTACCCTTTCTTAACCACCACTCTTCCCTTCTTCAGACTCTACACATACACAAATCAACAGATCCTCCACAATACACCCACAGTCCTCAGTACAATCTATCTCTGCGTCCAAAGGAAAGTTTCTTTCCTCAAAGTCAAAGTAGAGTGTTCTGAAGATCACACTTCGTACCTATCCAGGCCTCTCATTCAGCAATCCTCACATCCCATCATACATCATTCCACATCTCCCACAACCAAACCTCCTTGAAGACAAACCCACCACATCTATCCATCCATCACAGCCTGCCAGAGAGCTGCAAGCTCTGGCCCCAGAGAAGGAAAATGGTCAGAGTTCTCCGTTCCCACAATAAGGTAGCTTCACTCTGATTATATCACCATGGGCCCTCGAGCTGCTGTGGGCGTAGCAGGGCAACCACTTCACTTCCTGCCCATTTTTACAAACCACAACCCCGCTACCAACTTGAAGCGAACACTCATTGTCACCATCACGGGCTGACTTTCAATTTGTTCAGGTCGCCTTTGATCAATTCTCCAGCTACCCCAACAGCCGCCAAGCTCTAGAAGCCTACAACAATCCTGGAGATATGGGCTACCCTGAGGACGAGGAGTTCGCCATGGGTTTTGGTGGTAAGATGGAGAAGCGCAAGGTTACCTTTGATTCCGACTACAACGACTCTAAGGGTCAGCTCGATGAGGACGAGATCATGCAGGATGTCTTGGACGACGAGGATGATGAGGATATCATTGGTGGCCGTGGGCGACGACACCCTTCCAAACGTCGCCGTTTGCAGCGCTCTGAACCCGCCCCTGCGCCCGCGTCAAATGTCCGCCGCAGTGGACGCAGGCGCGACGAGCACAAGCCCAACTACAAATTGCCGCCAGCCATCCTCGAAGAGGACGACGATGAGGAAGACGAAGACTCCGATTTCGGCAACCGCAACAGGCGCAAGCTCCGCAAGAGAGGCGGGCGCCGCGACGACGACGCCGATGAACTCGGGGTAGATTCCGACGGCCTGCTCATAGTGACATCAGACGTCGTGCCAGTCAAGCCTCGCAGAGGACGTCCAGCGCTTCCCAGACGCCGTCGTGACGACGATGAGCTCGAAGAGGCGCCTCGGCGCTCGGGAAGGGCAAACCAGTCCAAGAAAGCCCTGTACCTCGACGATAATCTGGACGAAGATCTGTACGCGCCCGAGGAGGAGAAACTTCCCTCCGTTCCAAAGATCTCTGGTGCCAAAGAGGTTTTCCCGCGTTTGCAGAACGAGGCTTTCAAGGACGTCCACGCCTCCACATGCGGCACGTGCTTTAACAACGCCGACGCTCCCAACAAGGGCATGATGATCTACTGTCAGGGCTGCTCGAATGCCTATCACAAGATCTGCCTCGGCTTCCGCACTACCCGAGACCACATTGTCACCAAAGTCGGACCCTTCCAGTTTGTCTTGCAGTGCCGAGACTGCGTCGGCTCAAAGAAGAAGAAAGAGTCAGGCTCTCCCAACTTGAGCATCTGCCAAGTCTGCAAGGTCAAAGGTCGCGCTTGCACTGCCTTTGCTCCCAAGCTCCCCGCCGCTGCAGAGGCGAAGTTGCGCGAGGAGAATGACGGCGAAGATCCCATCCACCGCGTTCCCCAGGACCTCATCAACAATCCAGACAACGTTCTCTTCCGGTGCACTAGCTGTCATTGTGCTTATCATTTCGAGCACCTCCCAGCAATCGGTGGTAAGAATGCCGAGGGAACCGTGCGACAAGATCGAATTGAGGCATACGCGATTGACTGGAAGTGCAAGGCCTGCCTCGACATGCAGTACAAGATCACAGCTCTGGTGGCCTGGCGGCCCTATGACCGCAACAAGTACGCCGACATGACTACTGACGAAGTGCCCGAGGACGAGAAGGAGTATCTGATTAAGTGGGACACGCGATCCTACGCTCACTGCGAGTGGAGGCCTGGCTCCTGGGTGTATGGCGTGACGAATGCCGTCATGCGCAAGGCCTTTCCCAGGCGCAACAACGGCGAGAATTTGTACCCCAAGTTCGACGAGAAGGACGCTATCCCTGAAGAGTATCTGCTGGCCGACGTCATCCTCAATGTTGTCTTCAAAAACAAACTTCACTTCGAAACGAAAGAGAAGGACAAGGACAAGGCGCTGAAAGTCGAACAGGCTCTGATCAAGTTCCAGGGACTGGACTACTCTGAGGTTGTCTGGGATGAGCCTCCCGAGGCCAAGAAGGACTCGCCCCGTTGGCGCGCATTCTCTGCCGCATACACCGAGTTCTTGAATGGCAAGCACTTCCAGAGCGAGCCGCCCATCAGGATGAAGGAGCGCATGCGTGAGTGGCGTAAGCTGGACTCGGAGGAAATCGAATTCTTCGCAGGTTCCAAGGACCGAGACAGGAAAGCTGACAAGCCGCCTGGCTTGGCATTCGATTTGATGAAGTATCAAACGCAGGGTCTCAACTGGCTCCAGCACAACTTTCACCAGTCGCGCAGTGTTGTTCTAGCTGACGAGATGGGTCTTGGCAAGACAATCCAAGTCATTGCTCTGATCACCGCACTTGTCTTCACGGGCCCAAAGTGCTATCCTTTCCTCGTTGTGGTGCCAAATTCGACCTGTCCCAATTGGCGCCGTGAGATCAAGAAGTGGGCTCCAGACCTCCGGACCGTCACCTACCACGGCGGCAGAGAGCCTCAGAGGCTCGCCTACCAGCACGAGCTCTTCCCCAATGGTGCCCGGGAGATGAAGGCTCACGTGGTCATCATGTCTTACGACTCGGCACAGGATCCAGAGACCCGCTCCTTGTTCAAGTCTATTCAGTGGGTTGGTCTGATCGTTGATGAAGGCCAACGTCTCAAGAATGACGCGAACATTCTCTATGGAGCTTTGCTCGCGATGAGGATCCCGTGGCGCTTGCTACTTACAGGCACGCCTCTTCAGAACAACAAGCGCGAACTGTTCAACCTTATTCAATTCCTCGATCCAACCAAGAACGCCGAAAAACTTGACGAGAAGTACGCGGAGCTCACTTCAGAGAATATTTCAGAGCTGCACGACATGATCCGACCGTACTTCCTCCGTCGGACAAAGGCAGGAGTGCTCAAGTTCCTGCCACCCATGGCCCAGATCATCTTGCCAGTGAGTATGTCGGTCGTGCAGGAGAAGCTGTGCAAGTCGATTATGGCCAAGAATCCAGAGCTCATTCGAGCCATTTTCGCCAACACCAAGCTAAAGACGACTGAGAGGAGCAGTCTCAACAATATTCTCATGCAGCTTCGCAAATGCCTCGGTCACCCATTCCTCTACAGCAGCGCTGTTGAGGAGCGGGATGTCTCGGAGGAGGTCTTGCACCAGAATCTCGTTTCGGCATCGTCGAAGCTCGTCCTTCTCTCACAGATGCTTCCAAAGCTGAAGGAGCGAGGACACCGCGTGCTGATCTTCAGTCAATTCTTGGGCATGCTAGATATCGTTGAGGACTTCTTGACCGGTATCGGCTTCATGTACCAGCGCCTGGACGGAACTATCTCGAGTTTGCAGAAGCAGAAGCGGATCGATGCCTTCAACGAGCCTGGCTCTGAATATTTCGCATTCCTGCTTTCTACCCGTGCCGGTGGCGTTGGCATCAACCTGGCCACCGCAGACACCGTCATTATTCTGGACCCCGACTTCAATCCGCACCAGGATATGCAAGCGCTGTCGCGAGCTCACCGTATTGGCCAGAAGAAGACAGTTCTTTGCTTCCAACTGATGACGAAAACCAGTGTTGAGGAAAAGATCATGCAGATTGGCCGAAAGAAGATGGCTCTTGATCATGCACTGATCGAAACCATGGATCGACAGGAGGATGACCCCGGCGAGGACCTCGAATCCATTTTGAAGCACGGAGCAGAGGCCCTATTCAGCGACAGTAACGAAAAAGAGGTCATCAAGTACGATGATGCGGCGATTGACAAGCTGCTGGACCGTTCCAACATCAAAAACCCGGAGCCTGCCGAGGGCGAAGACGGCGAAAAGGCGGCCGAGAAGCTCTTCGCCTACGCTCAAGTCTGGGAGAACAAGTCTGGGGGTCTCGCTGATGACATCCAAGTTGATGAGAGCCCGAATCTCGACCTCAGTGTGTGGGACAAGATTCTCCAGGAGCGTGAGGCGGAGGCACAGCGACTTGCTGAGCTGAATAAGGAGGTTCTCGGGCGTGGTAGTCGACGACGCCAGGTTAGTCTTTCCGATTCAACTTGCCCTCATTACTCAGCACACCGCCTAACCATTGCACGTAAATATAGGCTGTCAAGTACAACGGGCACGGTCCATCTATCACCGGTGGCGACGACGTGGGTGAAATTCGTGAAGGCTCTGACATCGACGAGGACTTCATTAGCAATGACTCTTCTAGTAGTGACAGTGACGAGGACGAAACTTCTGACATGGGCAGAGGAGGTAAGCGCAAGGCTCCTGCCAAGATTTCTAGAACTTCAAAGTCCACTCCAAGAAAGCCAGCAACGTCAACTAATGCGCCTCAACCTCAGCCATCACCGAAGGTTCCGGTCCAGGCATCCCACAGGGGCCCGAAGGCTCAAAAGTCGAAGGTAAACCCCAAGACGTCCCAAAACGTCGTGACAAAGAACAGTCAGGCCCGCAACAACAGCAGCAGCAGCAGCAGCAGCAGCAGCAGTCTCACCCCTCAGACCAGCGGCCTCTCGCTAAAGAGCCCAAAGTGCCCAGACCTCGCGGTCGGCCCAGGAAACACCTCCCAGGCAGTGGACAGCCAGCAGCCGGACACTCCACCAAACCCGTCTCAGGTCCAGACCCCAGAGCAGCAACCCAGCTTGGCGGCCAACAACCTGGAGGCTTCATCAACCAATATGCTGCCTTGCCCTCTCGAGCAGGATCAGGTCCTGGACTTCCCAGCAATTACGGGCTCCTCCCAGGCCAACAGCCGCTCCAATCCCAAGCCAACGGATTCGCTCCCACGGGATTCGCCGATTTCTTTGCCGATCGGTCCATCCCTGGAGTCCCCGGCGCAGGACTCTCCGGTGCTGGAGGCGTAGGCTCCTCCGCGCGTGCTCATGCTGCTAATTCACAGGCTCAAATCAGTAACGGAAGGGCGAGCTTGCCTCAAAATCAAGCTCTCCAAGGTGCGTGTTCTCCTTGCGTATTCCTCAAGATGGAAACTAATAAGCAAGTAGCGATGCAACAAGCACAAATGCGTCAAAATGCGATGACACAGCCCTCTCGTCCTTTCCAACCCTCGCCAGTCCTTTCAAATACTGGCAATGGACAACAGTCGCCTGTCTCATTTGCGCAGTGTAAAAAGTGTCGAATTTATCACGCCCCGACGTTGAGTTGTCCTTCTCTGAGAACGCCGGCACAAATATCTATGGCCCTTGATGACATCAAATTCCTCTCCGGAGGAGACCCAGTTGCGAAACAGCTGAACAAGGGCATTCTTCAACAAGTTTTGAGAGACGCGAAGAGTGGCAGATTGGCAGGTCAAAGTTCAAGCTCTCCCGCAGCAACACCTCAGCCTACTCAAGCTCCTCAAGTACCTCAACTCCCTCAACAGCGGACAATACAACCGGCACAGGCGAAGCCTGTACAGACACAGGCACAGCCTGCCCTACGGTCTGTTCAGCCGCAACTTGTACCAACACCTGCACCAAAACCGGTTCAACAACAGCCGCAACTTTCTGCGGCACAAGCGGAGGACTCCGACAACACTAGCACCGACTCGGAGGAAGAAGAATCAGAAGAAGGATCGGAGGAAGGATCGGATGATGAATCTGAGGAGGGATCTGAAGCGGATTCTGATGCAGCTTCAGAGGCAGGATCTGAGGGGTCATCAGGCTCGGAGTCGGGAAAAGACGTGATGGCGGCAATTTTGAGTCGTTAGATCATTGCTATTCTCCAGGCAAGCACGGATAAGCTCATTCTCGGTCGGAATTTTTCCTCTCTGGGCGGAAGACGGTAGACAGGCAACACCCCTTGTTTGTAGCGTTTTGCTAATGAGCCTGATCAATAGACAAATATGATTATGAAAAACAAATGTGAGCACGCTCAGCCATCCTGCAGTGGATCGGTTGTTTGAGATGGTGGAGGTGAGGTGGGAGAAGTCAATCACGTGTGGTGGAGGTACAAACAGATCTGAGCTGCGGCTATCCGTTCGCTGCATACATCCTAACCTAGGTCTTTATATCGCCGTTTGCTTCAAAAACAACAACTGCCAACACACGCATGCCAAAGGGGGCATCGCATGCTCCCCCTTATCAAGGAGCTGGGCCTCCTGTGCCGAACGTCATTCTTCCCTTTCTGCTCTTTTTTCTCGTTCTATTTACACTGTCATTGAACAACTAGATCACTAGCCAGTCTTTGTTTACCTTGACACCCTTCTTCCATGCTTCGCAGTGTGCAAGACCCACCGGTATACTAGGGTTGGAATCCGTTTGCGCTTCATTTCTGGGCCACTCTCTGCCACCTGCTAGGGTGGTAAGTGTCGTCATTTCTGTTGTTCGAAAGATCCAACATGGAAGAGCCTCCTCGTCCTCCTCCTTCTCAAGCTCGACCTGCCGACACAGCACAACATCAACAACAGGACTCCAACTCGAGCCTGACCTTCTCATCTGCTCCGCCGACTTCCTCTTGCGTTTCCACCAGACAGACTTCACCGACACTCCACCACAAAACTTCCACCATGACTGCCTCCAGATCCAAGTCCAACAAGAACAGTACCAAAGAGTCTCATTCTGCCTCCACTCAAGCAAAGGCCGACACGATCGCTCCTGCTGGATCTCAGTCTGTCTCAAGGGATGCTGCGCCTGTCACTGGTGGGGAAGGAAATAAAATGTTGCTCCCTGGGCAAGACGATGGGAGCAGCGAAGAGGATGCTGGTGCTGGGAAAACCACAGGCTGGCAAAACATTCTGGTTCAGGGAAGCAAGAGAACTGAAGGCTCTGGCAATGGCCATGATCATTGGCACATGATGCCAGCAGAAGTCAGAGGTGGTCCTCCTGGCCCACGGAATATGCAGGAGTCCAGCCCTGGCTGCTGGCAGACCATTCCGTCAGTTGGGTTGGGATCTGGACTTGGACCTCCTCCTGGGCAAAATGCCAACGGTCATGTGGATGGCTATGGTTATGGCAACAACAACAACAACAACACTGGAGAGACATCCATGAGCGCTGACCAAACATCCTGCCACATGCAAGATGCTACTGGGAACTTCCACAGTATCAGTCCAAGTCAGCTCCATGCTGGAGGGCCTGTCTATTCTCGGCCTACTAGGACTCTTCACAGTGCATCACAGCAAGGGCAGCCTGGAAATCTCCCTGGCAAGTCTGGATATCCTCAAGCTGGTCCGGGAGATGATCAGCAGATTGACAGCAGAAGCTTCCGCAATGGCGCTCATGGATACCAGGTCAGTCGAGCAATTGTACCCCTTTGGGCTGAATGCTTGTACTGACATCTAGATACTTTGATCAGATGCCACAAAGTGCTTGCAGTGACACTGGTGGCAATTTCCTCGGTGGCTCTTGCCCACAGGAGTCTCTCAATCGCCGTGAGGGCATTGCCACTCATGGCAGCTTCAACCCCCAAGCTCATCAAGGTCATCATCATCGGGACCCTGCATCAAATGCTTCTGCAGCTGGTCATCTTCAAAGTGTCAGTTTTCCCTCACTCACTAAATGTCTACATGATTCTTATTGGCAAGGTTGCAAACAGGAAAACTTGCACGACAATTACCTGCGCTCTGCTTCACAATCTGCTGCACAGCACTTTCGGGGCAGAAACATGCCTGGCCAGCACCAAAACATTTACCAAGACCTTCAGCCTAGATTTCAACAAGGCCAAGCATCTGGTAGCAGAGGTCCCAGTGCCTTCAATCCGAACTCTCGCAATGAGTCCCCACAGCCATCATGGTCCAACGCCCAGCCTGTCCCTCAGCATGATGCTCAGTCTAGCAATCTATTTGATATGCAGGCCATGTCGCAGCCCAACTCACAGCTTCCCCTACAGCAGGTTCAGCGACGTGGCCCCATTGGCTCGCAGCATGCCGCGCAGCACCAATCAAAGCCAGCGTTGGTCTCAGCCTCGCCGTCAGCCTCGTCGTCAGCCTTGCAGCACCCGCAGCCTGGCTCACAGAATGCAAACTTTAGCAACCTGTTGACTTCGCCAACTTCTCATCCAGTCTCATCGCAAGACTTTCATCCCGGCTCATATCATACTTCTTGGACCAAGTCACAACATGCTGGACATCTTCTGAGGACTGGAGGAGATCTCATTCCTCATCACATCTCGCCACACAACTTTGAAGCTGGGATCCATCAGGTCCCGCCAAATGGCCCTCTGTCTGGCACTGATGATGTCGCGCCGCCCAACTTTCAACCTCGCTCATCTAACGATTCATGGTCCGGGGCACAGCATGGGGGAAATACCAGAAGGGAAGGAGGAGATTCCCACGGTCTCTCCGGCCGTCTTTCCGACTACAGCAACTCTTCAACTACGTCTGCTCCCTCCGTTTCTGGCAACAACGCGATTACTTCTCACCAACACCAGAACCTCAACGCAACCAACCCTCATCACGGCAACGCAGCCTCCTCTCATCGCAGCAACGCATCTACTCCTCATCGCACTACCTTTTCTACCTCCAGCAGCAGTCCTGCCTTTCGTTCACCGGCCTCGTCCATCATCCTAGGAAGCAACGCGCCCTCCTTCGTCTCAAGTCCCTCGCCCAACTTGACTCGAACCAACTTCAACTTCAACGGCAACAGCAAGACCGCAACTTCCTCTGCATCAACCACAAACGAGCCTCTGTCTCTCACTCTCACCACTCTCAATCCTTCACCAACATCTACTCACTCTTCCACCTCAACCCTCTACACCAACGCCACGATGTTTCCCTCGGCCGGCCTTGTGATCTCCGAGATCGACGTCAACAACTCCCGCGGCTACGCCTTCGACCGCGGCAACGGCCAGTATACTCGTCTCATCCCTGTCGATGTCCTTCCCGTCGAGATCCAGGGCATCCCCCGCCGCGAGTACACTGACGTCGGCCTGATCGTCTTGCCCGCTCCTCGCCTGTGCGGTCTGGGTGATCAGCCTGGCGATGTCCAGCTGATTCCTCGCCTCGCTGGCGGCAACGTGAGTACAACGTCTTGCCATTTGACGCGTTTCATCCTCCTTCCTTCCTGCTTTGCTTAATCCGCCCCTTCTTTCCGTTCCCCTTGGCCTGTAGTGCGTCCCATCCAGTAGTGGGCGCTTGCACCTGAAGGGGACTTTGGGTGAAAGGAAGGAGCAGAAGACCAGACGACAAGATATGAGGGAAGAAGGTATTCAACCACAAAATTTGCCTGCTTTCTTCCCCTCCTTCCATTTCCAGCTTTGTCTTGTGGGCAATGTGTTCCATTCAGTGATGGGCACTTGCAGCTGAAGAGATCTTCATGAGGATAGAGAAGGGGCAGAAGTTTGGACGAGAAGAGATCAGATGGCAAAAGATCAGATGCGAGGATCAGATGACAATAGTCCAGAGGCAAGGAGTTGGGACGAGATGAGATGAGTTGACAAAAGATGGGATGACAAGGAGTGGGATGAAGGAATGGGACGGGAAAGTCATGGGGCCAGGAAGACTGGGACAAAATGGCACTGCCTCTCCCCCCTCAATTCTTTTTCCACTATCCCCTTCATCTGATCCCCCTTCAAACATCTTCCCCTTCATCCCACAAGGCCTCTTCTGCAAGTGCATCATGACACCAAGTGGTGGTCATATACCTTGGTCATGCTTCTTGAGTGTGAGATTGCCACCAAGTTCTCCTTCACTCTTTATTGTTGAGACTAAGTTCAGGTGTTTTGTCTTTTACTTTTGCTTCTGATTTTGCTTTCTGCCATATATCAAGGAACTCTATCTAACCATGACCGTTCTCGCCCTCACAGTCCTCTACTGACCCCACCGGCACGGCTCAGGGTACCGACAACGTCCAAGTAAGTCTGCCTCCTCTCTTGCTAAACTGTCTTGCATGCACCGTCCGCCGCTAACATTAATAGAACCGTATTGACAATATTGTTGCCGCCGGTCCCAACAACGCCGGCCCCGTCGTTCTGGCTCGCTCCGCTGCCGCTGCCGCTGTCAACGGCTCGCTCATTCCTGGTCTCGGCCGTCGCGAGAAGATCTACTGCGATAAGTGGATCCACGATGGCACCTGCGCGTTCACCCAGCAGGGTTGCAAGTTCCTGCACGAGATGCCCGCCGATAAGGAGACTCAGGTGTCTGTGGGTCTCTTCACCGGCCTCCCCAACTGGTACCGCCGTCAGCAGGCCGACCAGCAGATAGTTCGCTACGATGACCGTCCCGTCCCCCTCGGTGGTGGCGCTGTCGGCTACGGTGGCGGTGCTGCTGTCGGCCGTGGCGACGCTCGCTTCGGCAACAATCCTGGCGGTGTGTTCAACAACAACTGGCGCCAGCGTATCGGTGCTCCTCCTGCCCAGCGCGGCGAGCCTGGCCCAGCTACTGCTGCTGCCGCTCGCACTGAGCAGGAGTTTCCTACCTACGCCTCGGTTGCTAACACTGGCGGTGAGCCTGCTACCCGTGGTGGTGCCCGCGGCGGTGCCAATGTTGGCCGTGGTGGAGCTCGTGTTGGTAAGCAATCATCTTGGTCGATACTTCGTTGATGTGAATCGCCGGAGCTCACAGATTATACTAACTACCGTCCAGCCTCGTTCCGTACCGGCGCCGTTAACAACTTCGGTCCGATTGGTCCCCCATCGCAGAACACCGGTGTCCTCGCCTCGGGCTTTACTCCCGTTCGCAACCGTACCGACAATGATGCTGTTGATCAGACTGCCCGCCCCGGCGCTGTGCTCAACAACCCCTACGCCGCCCTGGACACCGCCGAGTCGACCTCGACTTCGGCTGCTACTTCTCACGCCGGCTCCGATGGGGAGGATGAGAACTAAGCACTCGCACTGGTCACCACCACAAGGATCTCATCTCTGACTCCGACTCTTTCGTCTGCTCGTCATAATCGTGGATTGAAAGCTCCCTGCTTGGGCCACCGCTAGATACAGCGAGCTTCTCATCCGCCAATTTTCAGGCCGCTACGCTCTTTGGACAGGTTGATGAATGAACCTTTCGGCTTGGTACCGCGTTTTTTGAAACAGGCTATACTTTCGCCTTCACGCATCTGATTTGTTCAACTGCCGACTTATTTCGGCGATGCTTTGCGGTTCGCTCGTGCGCGCAGTTAGTGGCTTTAGGACGGATCGACCAACGCTTTCGACTAGGCTAGGAACTCGAAGACATAGGACAGCTCCGGCAGGGAAGACATTTCGCAGAAATCGAAGATTCGGCAGTGGATGATTTGGGAGGGATGGACAACTGGAGGAGGTGAGCTACTCGGAAAATGGCAATCCCGGACTCAGCGCCGTCGTCGTTGTCGATTAGGGAGCATCTGCCTACATTTTCGCACACGGCGCACGCAATACATACTAGGATCCCGATCAAATGTTGGACTGTACAATCGGGACTGTGGTGAATTTTCTTCGGTGGTGCGCTGCATTGCATTGATTTATAGACCCCCCAAAAGGAGGCGGAGTACCCAGCAATGGGCAGTCAAGGTTTGGTATGCAGTGGGTTAACATGATTTCCTGGTAACCGTCTCCGGCTTCATCCACATTTTGGCATGACTTCTGCCGTTGGTGGGTTCGAGTATGTACCTGGCTCTATAGCTCTGGACAAAATGGCGGCTGGGAACTGGCAACGCTAGCTATGGAATCAGAAACCAATCATACATATCCCGACAGGCCTCTGCTTTAAACCCACGTAACGCTCCAAGTATCCCTACCCTTCCTGAACGGCACAACCTCAATCCCTCCCTCGCCCGTGATACTCTCCACCACAACCTCGCTCTTCCTCTCGACCACAATTCTCTCCGTCGAATCCTCAACGCCATAGAACTTGCGCCCGAACCCGCCCAGGAACCCCTCGAGCAGCTCCTGCGTGACCTTGCTTTCGTCAATGTCGCTGCGGGCGATGGCCTCCTCGAGCGCGGTGAAGACATAAGCAACGGCGTAGGGCTGCGTGAAGACGCCGGCAGCGGTGTTGCCCTTGCCCTTCTTGGCGCTGATGTCGTGCGGCGCGCTGTCGGTGCCGAGGAAGAATCTGCCGGTGCTGGTGACAAGTGCGTTGAGGAGGGCGAGGCGGTCGTTGGGTGTCTGTACAAGGTGGTGAAGGGTGGTTAGTTGGAGGGCACTGGCTTGGGGGGGCGGGGTGGGCGAGGAAAGAGGTAGGGTGAGTACGGACCTTGGCTACGGGCTTGCAGTAGTGGAACTGTTGCGCCGAATGACTTAGTATCAATTTTTGGATGCGGGGATTCATCAGTACAGCCGCGGGAGAAGAAGCACGTGATGGTGCCATCGTGGGATCCAGCAAAGGATGGTGCGCTGTTGGCTGATGTTGTACTCACCACGTCGCCGGCCCAGTCATCCACAATCAAGAACCTGTGAAGCATAATCGGTCAGCTCCAACTAAACGACCAGTCCCAACAGATAAGCACCTCTCACAAATGATGCGCCGTGATCGTTCCCACCACGGTATCCCCACACGCCTTGACAGCATTCACCGCGTCCTCCGTCGTGCAGTGCTCAAGCACAATACGCAGCTTCGGGAACTTCTCATGAATCGTCCGCAGCGTCGGCAAGAAACTCGACTCCGCGTTCATGATCGTGATGTTCTTCTTGGCGTCGCTGGCGCACTCGCCGTGAATGTTCAGCACCAACCCTTCCTCCTCCATGGCGGCAAACACCGGGTAGAAGGCGGCGTAGTCGGTCACGCCGGACTCGGAGTTGGTCGTCAGTCCTTGCGGGTAGGACTTGATGCCCGCGATGCCGGCTTTCTTGGCCTCGCGGACGACTTCGGGCGTGATGGAAGGGTGCAGGTAGAGCGTCATGAGGTAAGTCACCGCCGGGTCGAGGGCGAGGAGGCGGGCGCGGTAGTCGAGGGCTGCTTGGACGGTGGTGACGGGCGGGACGAGGTTGGGCATGATGTAGGCCACGCTGGGGGTTGGTCGCACATCAGAATCTTGTAGACTTTGTCTGAACATCTGCCAGGGAGATATTGGTGCGTTCTCATCATGAGAGGAACCTACTTGACTCCACCTTGCCGGATCGTGGGCACGACGGCTGCGGACATGGGCCCATCGCGAAGGTGGACGTGAAAGTCTGCAGCTGCTGGCAGCTCGTATCTATCTTGGAGAGGCATGGTTCTCTGATGGGGTTTTCTTCAAGAGAATGTCCCTTTTGTATTTGGTGCAATGTTTTCTACGGCCGTATTAGCTACTGTATTATCTCCAGAACAAAAAAGGGTCCGCCACGAAACCTCTAAATCGGTCAACGTCTCACGTACTACGATTTTCCTGCTTGCAGATAGTGAGCCCCGAAGCAATTGTCAACTTCCAAACAGTTGTGAAGACTTGATGAATAGGCTGGTTTGGCAAGAGCCTGCCAGTATGAGATGGCACCCCGGTTTTTCAAGATGATTCAGCCTTGTTGAAGTGAAGTCAAAATGCAGGGGTTAAACTTCGGCTAGAAGCCCTGGGGTGCAGGGGTATGGCTGGTACTCAATACTCAGGTACGTACCTACCTAGGTACCTAGGTAGGTACTGTGGTAACTTTAGGCACCTCTACCTAGCGGGGTTAGCAAGGGCAGCTACAGAGTAAACCACAATACATCGCCGCGTCACAAGCCTAACTGCTTGACCTCAACGCGACGACACAACTGCACTGCACTTCTCCCTTCCCTCTGCCTACAACCAAGCACTGCGTTCTTATTTTCTACCTTATGCATTCTTGCTGAAGCGAAGCATGTTGGCGCGGGCTCACCGGTTCCGTTCTTCCATCTGTCGTGTTTATCTTCGGCAGTAGGCTTCCTTCCTCCTTCTTCCTGGGCAATCAAACCATCACCACTTCCATGCCCCTGCTGCTAGGATCTCGGAACCGTTGTTTCTATCTCAAGTCCCTACGAACGATACATCACCGCCTGTAGATCGCACAAATCTTGCCGACATGGACGAAGCCGCTGCAGTCCTTATGGGCTTCCCGCCTTCAGAACCCCCCAAGAGCAACCTAGGGTACAACGGGGCGATCAGAATTCACAAGACCAAAGTGTCGCACCTCACCAGCAAGACACAAACGATTCAAAACGAAAACGCCGTGCAGCTTCTGGAGGTATGTCGAGACCCTGTCACGCTGGCTATCGCTGCTGCCAGACTGACCAACTCTATCTCTATCTATAGCTCCTCGACCCCGCCGTCCACTCGCTTTCCTACCTTGTTGTTCTCGATGCGCTCCAAGACTACGATGGCATCTCAGCCGAACGTAGGGCCACTGCCACCATCCAATTCCTCACCTCCTTCGACGCTCGACAGATTCGCTATGTCGGCGACATGTTCCTCAAGTACCTTAGACTCATGGCCTCTGACAGGTTCATACTTCCTGTACGGACCTTTCGTCCATTCATTTTCTATTGCTATTGCTAACAATAACCAATGTCCCAGTATGATGTGAAAGTGGGCCTGCTCGCGAAAGCCATCCTCAAAATTGATCCCACTGGCTCGATGCTGACCACTGCCCACCTCGATCTCGTACAACTTGCCTACCATACCGACACTGCCGAGTATGCCTTCCCGGTCATTGACAAGGACATTGTGTATTATCCTGGCATGGATAAGGATGGCGAAGTCCGCAGAAACCACCAACAGATATTCCTCTGCGACATGAGCCTCCCCTCACCAGACTACATCAGCGAAGATTCAGGATTCATCGACCCTCTGAACCCTCTGAGCGTACAGTCTGTCTTGGAGTACAATCTCGTCTCTGGCCTGCTGTACTCAACGAGGCGCCAGTGGAAGAAGGCGCGCGACGCTTTCGAGCGCGTCATTACACACCCCACACGCGACGGCGGTCTCAGCAAAGTCATGACTGAGGCATACGACAAGTGGGTGCTTGTGAGCCTCTTGGTCCACGGTCGAACGCCGCAGATGCCGGCCAACATCGCCTCCCATGCTAAGAACTCATTCGAGACCACGGGCAAGCCCTATCACATATTGGCGACACACTTCGATACCCTCAATGCAGTAGAGCTCAAGAAAGAGGTTGACTTGCACGTGGTGTTGTGGCATGAAAACCACACCTCTGGCCTCGTTCAAGAGGTCCTCGCGTCGCACCAAAAGTGGCAGATCATGGGTCTCAGGAACGTCTTCTCCAAGATTGACATCACGTACATACGCGAGAACACCCGCAGCGCTGAGACTGGTAACTTCCTACCGAGCGATGGCGACGTCGAGAGGCTGGTCCAGAGTATGATCGATTCCAAGATGCTTCACGGAGTCATTGTCAAGTCCGAAGGCAAGGTGCCGTATCTGGAGTATCTCAGCGAGGTCGAGGAGCTCTCCGAAACCGAGTATAAGAAAGAGGTTGCTGCTGCCATGGCGAGGTTGAAGGAGCTGGAGGCCATGTTTCAGACCACTAACATCCGTTTGAGCACCAATCCACAATGGATCAAGCATGTCATTCGGGAGCAGAAGCGCGAGAAGGATAACATTGGTGGTTCAGCGTTCCAAGGCCTGGAGTCGGCCCTGGACGACGAGGATCTCATGACTGACATCAGGCCGAGCGCTCGGTAGAACCAGATCGTGATTGCACCCATGCGGGAAAGTGACGACGAAAGAGAGGAGCGGAAGCAGCGCTTAATGGACGTTATGCTGAGCGAGCTCGCAGCAGCAGAGGCCCGTTGATGCCTTGAGGTGGGCGGGAGTAGGGAATGATGAAAAGGCGCTGTTGAGGTTTTCCTCCCTTGCCACCGCAGCCATATTACAGCAGTCAAATACTGCGTTTGATTATTTGACGGAATAGCTTGGCGTTCAGAAGGAGACCGGAAGAGTGCTCTTTACAACACCTCCATGAGATGGCTGGTTGGTCACTAGATGGCTGCAAGGAGCCATTCTTACCTGCACATAACATCACCTCCGCGGGAGATTGCTAGAGGTAGATACATGCTCTTCCTTCGTGTTGGGTTGGGCATGGATAACGCAGAAAAATACCACGAATTCTGTTTGTTCTCTCCCCGTTGTGTCTTGAGTGAGCAGATACATATATATACCCGCCAAATCAGGCCAAATCCCGGTGCTCGAATGAGGCTTTCGAACAATCCATAGACCTGATGGTGCTGCGGAGGAATACCCGAGGGTGTCCGAACTCAAAACGATGTGGTAGTCATCTGCGACTGGGTACATGCTGATTAGTCGGACCCCCACCAGCGATGCCTGATACAACGAAATCAGCAATGCACAGTTCTAAACCTTGTACCAAAAGAACATGATTGCCTATGAGCAATGGCATGTCTCTAAGCCATACGCCGTGTATATACGGTACGACCGACCAGACTGTTACATATTTCGCCTGCCTATAAATGGATATCATGCACAATCCCTCCGACAAGTTTTCGTAAAACAGCAGGTCCATACCCCAGTAGCCTGGTAGACTCCAGAGGTCTCAGCTCCATCAACGAACGACAGCAAAGCTGCCCTCAAATCATTTCGTACTGCTTGATCATTTCTGCCAGTCTGTTGGCCGCCGCCACGAAGTCGATCTTGTCGGCACCCATGACCTGGTACCGAACACTAACAAATAGTTAGTAAGATCATCTTCGGGGACCGAATCAGGGACGCAGTCGCAGGTGAAAGCTTACCGCGGGGTGTCCTGCCAGGTATCCATCTTCGCCCTGCACCTGAAGTTGAGAGTTGTGCAGTTGGCCTCGTCAAACGCTGCCGAGAACTTGGTCTCATCCTCCTCCTTCAACGCCATCATTTCGTCCGCCGACTTGCCGTCCATGATGATCTTGCCGACATCATCAAAACAGCTTAGCCACAGCTGACCGGTGTAGTCGTTGACGTTGACAGACATGATGTAGCGGTACTCGGGGCGGTCGTGAGTGACGTTACACTTCTCGCACCGCCATCCATTACCGTCCTCGGTGACCTTCTTGTTGCAGTTCTCGTTCTTGCAAGCAGGGTAGCAGAAGTTCTCCTGCTTGATGTACACGATTGTGCCCTTCAGAGTAAAGTACGCCTGGTCCTCCATGCCCAAGTTCTGCTCTTTGACCTGGGCGATGTTCTTCTCCTCATTCTTCCGTCCGGTTGCATTGCCCATGGAGGCCATGTTGCTATGCGTAGCGTAGTTGCCGTTGCGGCCCGAAGCATCATACCAGCCCTTCAGCCGGTGACCCTCGGGTATGTCTGGGTTGACGGCCATGGTGCCAGAAGACAAAAGGGACAGAGACCGGCCACCAAAGTCAGAGACACGCACACCCTTGAAGGCGATGACGGACTCGGGCTCGGCGTCAAAGTTAGTGGCCGTCTTGCCCCAGACGGTTACCCTCACGGAAAAGCCGCTGTCGTCGACGATGGTGAGTTCCCTCTTGTCGTAAGGCTTCTGTGTCGTCTTGGACACAATCTGATCAACGTCTCCAGCTTCTTTTAGCACACCAATCACATCGACTGTGCTGTCCTTCTCGGTATTGTTCAGGTCTTGAATGCCACAGAAGTTGAAGCGAACTTGCGGGACGTTGGTCTGGTCCTCGGCCTTCTCGATGACGGTGTCGCGCTCGAAAGTAAGCTCGTAATCATTGGGGAGATTTGTAAACTGCTTCTTGGCGAGTTGGACACGGCATGGATTAGAGATGTAGTAGACTTGTCCTTCTTGTAGAAGATCCATAAACTGGTCCACCTGGTCGTTGAACGCGGTGGCCTTGATCTCGCCGCTTTCGTCCAGCAAGTTGACGCTGAACAGCTTGCCCTCGCCGGTAGCCTTGTGCCATGTCTTGAGATCGGACTTGGCGCTCACACGGGCCTTGATGGTCCATTTGTGTGCGTAGGGTGACAAAGCCTCGATGGGGTAGATGACGTTGTTTCCATTGTGTGAGGCTCCTCCATTTCTTGCAGAAGTGTTTTCCTTCTTGACCGCGGGTGCAGGTTTCGAGTCCTCCTGTTTGGCGCCATAGAATCCAGTCCCGGCAATGGTGGTGCTGTTGTCGGCATTTTCAGGACCAGACGGCAGAGCGGCTGGCTCGCCAAGCTTCTCCGGGGTGCCGAGGGACTCGATGACTTCGAGGTCGAGAATAATTAGAATGCTATCATACAGGAACGACGGTTAGTTAAGTAGTTTGCAGAGAGATGGCAGAGTCCTCAAGCGGCACGTAGGCGACACGTACTTCTTGCCCTTGACGGCACTGGGGTTGGAGGACTTGATCCGAACAAGGCAGCCTCTGACCAACTTGCCGTCATGGACGACGTGGTTCGCCTGGGTAGCAAGCATGCACTGGCAGTAGTTGGTGATATCGCTCAGAACAATACGGTACCGCTCGCCTGCTCCTGGCTGGGCGGCCATGGGCTTGACTTGAAGGCATTGCATGATTGGGACCTGGAATTGCTGCGCGGCGAGATCTGGATTGAAGAAGATCGCTTGGAGCGCGCCTCTCGTCACTTGGCTTTCTGCGTCAGCCATTTTGCTGTGTATGATTGACAAGAGAGTGGAAGACAGAAATAGGGAAAGTATTTCGAGTATGTGGGTGGCTGCAAGGACCAAAATGCAATGCAAAGATGTGTTGTTGAGAGAAGATGGGTTGTTGCCTCCCGGTATTTTCGACGGTCGCGTCAACGCGTAAAGAGGCAACTAATGAACCTGCGGGTCATCCTTGCACACGCGAGGGGAGGCGCTGCAGGGGTAGTCCCTGTCACTCCTACCGCTAACCTCCACGCTACACTGTGCACAGCATCCAACAGATACCTACTGGTAGTTAGATCAATAAAAGCGTCTCTTTTCTGATCGTGATGAGAGTAACTAGGTAAACAATTAAGAATGAAGTTTTCTGCTTCATGGTATCTTTAAAATTCAACATCGATCGTGTCTTTTCCTAGCCTCTTGGAGCGCGTGGCGGACTACATGTGTGCCAGCATTTGGAAACTTAAGACTGCGTCCCGGGCCAAGGCCAACTTGATTACATTTCGATTGCAAACCCACCCGGATTCGTCGTGCACACAACCTCATTCTCGCAAGAAATCATATTCACAATGACTGCCCGGATCTAGCATAGTTTTGTCCCTTTTTCTTTCCTTTCTTTTTTTCATCACATTTCTCATGGTCCACATAATCGCAGTTGACCAGCGTGGAGCGTATCAAGAGACCCGGGCAGGTGTTCAGACATCGTGCGTTCGAAAACTAACCCATTCTTCAGAGCTTGGGTATCCCGATCGTCGGTCCCTTTCGCCAGTGTGATATGACGAAGATATTGCAACATGTCCAATTCGAAGATCGCTTACATTGCTCCCTACTACTCAGTCTACTTAGTGTGTACATAGTATGCACGGGTTCATACAAGGCTGGTTGCATTGTGAACAGAGTGTGCATTTGGATATTCATTGGAAACTATAGCAATCCTCCATTGCCTGACTTGCAACATCAATTCGATAGCTTGGGAACATAATTATTACAAAACAACATTTCTGGCAGTTGAAGCACGCCCCAATCACAACACCGGCCATGATGTCCTCAGCGCGATCTTCGCTCTAAACCATCGCCCGATCCTCTCCAGTCTATATTGTCATGCGGCCAAGTGAACTCGTGATCATTGCATCAAGAGAGTGACCGCACCCGCAAGCACGATCCCGACAACACTGATAGTCTGGATCGAGGCGGACGACGTCCCAAGTGTACTGCTGCCCGGAGTTGTAGTGCCCGTGGCGGCGCTGCTGTTGCTGGGGATGATCCCAGCCCCCGAGGCGCCAGCCGCGTTGGTGCAGTTGCCCGGAGCAAAGTTCAGCGAGGCATCGTTCAACTGCGACGTGAACTGCGAGGTGAGCTGCGTTGCAACCGCTTGCAGTTGCTGGGGGACCTTCTGCACGGTGGCTTGGATCAAGGTCTGCGCCGCAGTGCCGATGTCTGCTGTCTGCTGCTGAACGACCTGGCAGAGGCCGGCCTGTTGGATCTGGGGCTTCTTGGCAGTCAGGTCGGTGACAATGTTCATGCCCGCCGTTTGTACTGGGGCCAGGGAGCTTTGGAGGGTGATTGCGTCTTGGGCAGTGATAGGTGTTGTGGCCTGGATTTGTGTTGTGCCCGTGGTGAGGGCGTTCTTCACATTGCCAGCATCGACAGCGAGCTGCGTGAAGTCTTGGCCGTTGAAGGCCTTGACAGTGGTGTCGAGCTGTTGAAGCGCAGTAGTGACCGAGTTGATGACCATGGAGATTGTTGCGACGTCCCGCTTGTCGGGGAGGATTTCATCCTGAGCAGCCACGGTAGAGGCCGCCAGGGCCAAAGTGAGTGATGCAACGGTCTTCATGATGGTTGTTGCTAACCGCTCGAAATAAGAATGACAAGAAGAGAAAACAAACAGGGCCGGCAGACAGTACGTTTCATGAATAAGAAGTCTAGGGAACAAACAAATCGCACAATTTGGATGCAACAGTGGCAGGCCAGGGAAAAGCGAGACTATATACTGGTACTTACTGGCGCACAGGACTAAGTCATCTGTTATCCGGCGCTGATCGATGCCAGCGACCTAGTATAGTACCGGTATTCGGGAAACGTAGTTATTCTATGCTGTTTGAGGGAAGTTAGTACTTTGGATTTCTTCAGATGCAGATGCTCAAGTTTCATCTTGCTCGAATTTGTAACGTCCAATGGACGCAAGGTTTCGACATTGACTTTAAAGTTTGGACGAAGGAATAGACATATAGAAAGGGCGCCAAGCTTCTGACTCTCCCTCGTCGAAACGTTGCCTATTATGGCAAGTTCAAAACAGTCCTAGCCTCGCATCAAATCCTCCAATCCGGCCATCTCATGTCATGGAAACTTGAAGAAGCATCGAGGTCGTCTTGGAGAGGTCACAGAACCCGGGGCTGGCCACTATCATCGTGGCCTGCCTCCCAAACGTTGAGCATATTCAACCCATGGTCGTGCAAATACGGCTTGCAGTCAGCGCGCATTTCCACTTCGAGAAGTTCCCGAGTCTAAACGGAGTATAGTGTGTCTGGCTCGACTTTGAGACACCTGGGCACACGTGTTGCTGGGGAACTTCAATGAGAAACTATGGACCCCCAAGCAGATCATTGGCAGGATTTCTGCATTTGGAGACCCGGATTCAAAGTCAAATAATTGCCGCACTATCTACAAAGTATAGGTAAGGATATGCAGTGTACGATGACGATCAAATCCGAAAGACTCAATATCACTGGCCACCAGACAACGAACTTCTTTGGAAGCACATTGGAAAATTGAACACATTGCAACGTCCGGCACAGGAATAGTAGGGAGCCTCGGATCATCGACGTTGGTGCATCAAAATCCTACAAGTCAAATTGAAGTGAAGGAAGCGGCCGGGCAGGTTTGCCAAGAAGAAAACCACACACTATGGCCGACAACGTGGCTCTTCAAAACCACATACTTGGTCCTGACGGAGAGCATATTACCTTAATATTCACAGTCGGAGTCAGATACACTGTTGACCACAATAGACCAAAATAATTGCCATGGATGAAGGAGATCTTCGGACTTAGCTAGTGAAGATGACGTCGACGGCGAGGGCTGATGGCTCAACTTAAGACGAAGCGGTGCCAGACACTCTTACAATCGCCACTCTGATCCTTCTTTCCTCGATTGAAGTAATTCGTTTGGAAACGAACACAAAAACATGCCTCCATCTGGCCTCGCAATCCTCATCGGCGCCGGCCCAACCTCTGGCGCCGGCATCGCACGCATTCTCGCCAACCCATCCCACGGCAACCTCGCCGTGGCTCTGCTCGCCCGCAACGCCGACAATCTGACCAACCTCTGCACCTCCGTGCGCCAGTCCTCCAACGGCGGAACCCTGCACCCGTTCCCCACCGACACCCAGCCCGACAACTTGCGCCGCGCCTTCCAGGCCATTGCCTCGCACCCGGACTTCGCCGGGCTCAAGCTCAAGCTCGCCATCTTTCACGTCAAACACAGCAGCAAGGCGCCTTTCCTGGAGAGCACGGCCGAGGACTTTGCCGCGAGCATGCAGACGTACACCACGGGCGCGTTCACGTTTGCGCAGGAGGCGCTACGGATGATGTATGCGCAGCAGGGGGGCCAGACGCTGCTTGCCGACACGGGGGGCGCGAAGAAGGGCACAATTGTCTTGACGGGTACGCTGGGGGCGTTGAGGGCGAACGAGGGGTATGCTACGTATGGGGCTACGAGAGCGGGTGCGAGGATGGTCGCGCAGGCTGTGGTGAAGGAGCATTCCAAGTTTGGAGTCCAGTGTGTGCATGCTATCGCGAATGGCGGGATTGTGGACGAGGACAGTGAAGATACAAGGACGGGGAAGAAAATGAGCGCGGAGGCTGTTGGCAAAACTTACTTGTGGCTGAGCCAGCAAGAGCCGGCGCTTTGGGTGCATGAGTTGGATTTGAGGCCGGCTCAGGAGAAATTTTGAGGACCGAGTACTGTGTCTCCGAATTTGGGGAGGAGTAGACGATACAATTAGTAACAGGCAAATTTTATCACGTATGAACGTCATAATGGCCAAAATAACACACCCACAAAATAATTTGTTGGGAGGGGAACCGTTCAGCAACCACGAGTGCGGCAGACCTGCTTTCAAGGTCGCACGTAACAATAACTTCAAAATCTCAGATACTGCTTGTAGTATATTAAGTTCAGAAACTGTTGTGATGTATTTTTGAATTAGTTGCGCATGTTCTGAATGTGCTGTATGCCCAGGTGTAGTCGGGACTTGACAAGTCGGTCCTCTCAGCCTTGCCAAGGCGACTTAGACGAGGCTGACAGCCGTATGGTGTCCACCTCTCACCGCCAACTTCGACCTGGTCGATCTGGAAGAATCAAGACCTGACATCGGATGAATACATTGAGATTTCGAATGCTTCAAAGACTGGTATCACATTTCGTGGCACTGTTTCTCCCCTTCCACTTAAGATGGACCCTTTGCAGTAAAAGTGGATGCACAGTAAGTGCAAAAGTGAAGCGAGCTGGCCCAAGAGCACTGACAGCCTGGACCGTGCTATTACAGATCCTCTCATCGCATCCTCTCCACATTGGTGACTCCCGACATCTCATGTGGATCCACCGATTCCAATCGGGCCAATATTGATGCAGCAGGATAGGGGTTTGGAATGAAGTCGAACGACGTTCTGAAGAGCCGTGGGTATTCACAGTAAGCGAAATCGTTTGGAGCTTTGGACCTTTGGTATGACGGACGAAGATTGGAAGCAGTCACGACCCACTCACCATTCCAGCTCAAGTTCACCATTGCCCTTCCTACCATGCGTTAGGAACGTCTGAAGTGATGTACCACCTCTGACTTTGGCATGCAGCTGGTATCTCCGAAAACCTCGAACATCGGCGATCGCATGGTTCGATACCTCCTTTGCATCTTCATATCTAATCTCCGGGACCACGAAGTCGCGTGATATGGAAAGATAGCAGACCTCGTCTGAGCTGCTAGTCCCTAACTAGGGTCTACATGCACATGCGCGTGTTGGCTCCACAGTCTGCGCAGGTACGCTGGTAGGCCCGAGAAAACTCGTATGGGAATGGGTGCGAAGAGGGATTTGGCGCAAAAAACCTGAAGTCTCCTTCAAATTTTCTCATTAACTCATCTAGATCAAGAGTCGGTACGCGTTCCCTTTCCTCCCAAACCTCCAATGGCCAGCACAGCACGTAGAATCGTGCAGTTTGCTGCAGTCGCTCTGGCATGCACCACTCCGGGCCATGCCCAAACTCTGAAAGTGAACAACACAACAATTGGTCAGTCAGGACACACCATGAACAGTTCTCTAGACATTTTGACGTGCTATACGCACCCTCCTCACTTTATCTGACACACTCTATAGCTGCTACAGCTGGAACTGTGGCCGTGGCGGCTGAGATTGTGGAAGCCTCTTCGTTAGGCACATCGTACTTTGCTTCAGAGACTTTACAGCTGACAGACAACATCCTTGACAACCTCACGACTCTGGAACTATCTAATGTCTCGATCTTCAAATTCGCCAACAGCTCGTCGAAGCGTGGTCTGATAAATGACTGCAAAACAGGCCCTAGAGATGTTGACTGGCCTTCGAGCGTGATCTGGGACGTCTTTGAGATCCTTCTAGGAAAATCGGCATTAGTCAAGACCATCCCGTCTGCTGCGGTCTGCTACGACAACTGGGACGTTTACGACCAAGAGAAGTGCGATTGGCTTACCACCAACTGGTCAAACAACTCTTACTACCAGTGAGTCGACTTAGTGAAGCCTGCGAGCCACGGTTTCCCGGCAATTTTTCCTACCTAGGTAGGTACGCTCTTGGCTAAAACTATGGTCAGCACCTCGGATCCCACCTCCTACAATGCCTATTTCTACGGAAACTCAACTTGCTTGCCTCCAAGTTTGTGGTCTCTCGATCAGGAGTGTGGCATTGGTTCATATCCGCCGTACGCTGTCAACGTGACTTCGGTTGCCCAGGTGCAACTTGCTGTGAACCTTGCTCGAAATCTGAACTTGCGTGAGTACTTCCAACACCGGTATGCGTATGAAGAAATACTGATCTCAGGTGAACTTCTCGCAGGCCTGGTCATCAAGAATACCGGGCATGACTTCTCTGCCAAGTCCACTGGATATGGAGCCCTTTCCATTTGGACGCACAACTTGAACGAAATCAAGTTTCTCAAATCCTGGAGGTCTGACTTGTGGAAGGGCCCGGTAGTCAAGGTTGGTGCTGGCGCCCGGGCCTTCGAGCTCTATGCCGCTTGTTATGCAAACAACGTAACTTGTGTGGGCGGCGAGGGCAGGACTGTCGGTGTCATGGGAGGCTACTTCCAAGGCGGCGGTCACAGTCCGCTCTCGAGTCTCTACGGCATGGCTGCTGATCAGGTAAGAACTTTCTATTTATCTTCATTAACCACTTGGAGACGATCGTACGGTTTCTCACCAGTCACAGGTACTTTCCGTCGAAATAGTGACTGGAGAAGGAAGATTCGTCACAGCGGATGAGAACACGAACCCGGACCTGTTCTGGGCAGTGAGAGGTGGAGGCGGCGGCACTTATGGCATCGTCACGTCTGTCACAGTCAAAGCTCATCCTCCCATTCCCAAGGTTTCCACTTTGACTTTCACCATCACCAGCGCTAATGTCACCACGGATGCATTCTGGACTGCGGTCAAGGCTTACTGGGACGGTTTTCCCGAGGTACAGTACAGTGTTCTTCTTCGTTTGATTTCATTGAAGACTCGCTAATTCTGATTTCTCTAGTGGGTCGCTGCTGGTACTTACTCCTACTTCTACTTCCAGCCCCCATCGTTTGATCCTACCACCAACGCCTACGCACTCGTTATGGCACCTTGGTTTGCGCCGGATATGACGGTCGCAGAGCTCCAAGCACTGGTAGCTCCGATGTTCGCAAAGATGAGGGCTACCGGTATTGTTCCAGTTCCCACGTACGCGGAGTATGACGACTTCTACACAGCATGGGACGCCTCCTTTCCCCTCGAGTTCTGGGGTATGAACTCGGTTCGCCAGGCCGCTCGCCTTGTCCCTACCACCAACTGGAGAAACGACACCCTCAAAAACTCGACTTTCGAGGCGGCCAAGTCCATTGTGGAGGATGGCGCTGAGTTCTACGGCTTCCATATCACTGGCGGCAACGCCGCCGCCCCTGATAATGCTGTCCTTCCCGCGTGGAGAGAGGCCTCCGCACATGTCATGGCGTGCGTATTCTGGGATCCGACTCTATGGGCGACCGAAGAGGGGCGGGCCGAGATCAAGGCCAACTATAGCGATAAGTTGACTTACGATTACATGGAGAGGCTGCGTGCTGTCACACCTGGCAGTGGGGCGTACATGTCGGAGGGAGACTACATCGAGCCGGACTTCCAGACCGCGTTTTTCGGTGTGAACTACGACAAACTGCTGGCCATCAAGGACAAATATGATCCTGAGGATGTCTTCTATGCTTACAACGGCGTCGGCTCGCATAGGTGGAAGAATCAGGAGTTCATCTTGGACAACCTTCCATCGCAGGCCTCGAAACTTTGTAAGGTTTGAATAAGTCTGCTGACTTAGTAGATAGCAGAAGGAAATGGTATGCATGGTGTTCCACTCCTCAACTCTGAATGTACACAACAATTGGCAGTGAAGCGTTTAGGACGTCCTCTCTTGTGACCCAGGTGCCCTTCCACTTGAACTATTGCTGTGCCAAGGGAGCAGTCTGTTATGAAAGGCGAGTCCCTGTTCTTCCGTGTGGCTCCGACAAGCGCATTGGGTACACGCTTCCAGTAGAAGAGTAGATGCCTAAGGCCTTCTGGTAAGGTGGGGGAGTAGGTATCTGTGTACTACTCCCAAGTTTTGACGTCCTTCCGAGCCCTGTAGCAACATCCCCTGCAGTGTAACTCGGATTCAAGTCTCAATCATAACCCACATTCATTGCAACTAAGCTGGATGGAGTCCTCGGAGGGACCCCTATCCAGTGATAAGGGTTACCTCACGACTACCCTGACACCCATTATTGCTTCCACAATGATTGCTAGACATATTGTGTGCCCTGAACGACACTACTTCGTCGACGATGTCGCTTTCGCTCGTTGTGCACCCCCGCCAAGCAGAAGTCCTCGAGGCTCGAAGTTGTCAGCTATCCTTCCTCTCCCTTCCCACCGCATGACCGGACCAGAACCATCCCAAGCGCTCATCGCACACGGAGGCCGAGCGGCCACAAGTGCTCAAACCCACAGGAAACCATGCCACACTTACAACCCCAGTTGATATAAGCGAGACTATACCTGCTATAAAGGACCTGCTTGGTAGTAGCCGCGAATCACGGTTACCCGCGAATCACCATTGCTCCACTCCCCTTCGTACAACGAGATAACAGCCAACGGTCCGGACATGCGCGCACACGCGACCATACAGTCTATCGTGCATTAGCCGCCACACACGCGGCACCCTGCACCTGGCCGGGCTCCGTGTCGCGATGATCTCCACACTCTCACTGGGCGGCATTCGCGATACTTTCCTAGCCAGGCAAACGAGCCAGTCAATAACGACTTTCTTCACCTGACCAAAAGCGGGGGAAGAAACAAGTTTTCGATAGTTGAGGCAAGTTCGCGCACTAGCGCCTTAGCCGCCAATACGCGCGAAAAATCTCTCCCACCCCTCTCGCTCGCTCGAGCCGTCTTCCACGCACCGACCTGTCCCTTGCCAACGGACGTTTCCCTCCCGCTTTCTCCCCGGCAAGACACTCCGCGCACATGCCTGGCCTTCTCACCCAGTTGGGCAAGGGTGGACGTTAGGCTTGTTGGTGGAATGTAGGCTAAAGCAGGCGCGCGTCTCTTGCATTAGCCGCGCAGCAAACGTGCATGGGCGGGCGGGGGTAACGACGCGATTGGACTGGACATGCGCCAAGTGGCACCACCAGACGGGTGTCCACCGTCACCCACGGCCACTTGGCTCGAGTAAGAGGACGCGGATGAGAACTGGACTGGGCGGTGAGTTTGCCGCGCGCGGCTCGGTGTTGGCGAGCTTGCTGAGAGCGCTGCATGGACAGCGGACGACGGTTTGATTGTCTTGTCTTGTTCTGGCATGAGCGGCTTCCATGGCAGTCATGCTGACCGACCCAGGGCTGGCTTCCAGGTGTGGTTCAACTCGGCTGAGTGAAGGTGAACCTTGACTCGAGAGAACCGGAGATGTATCACGAGAGCCAGTGCTCGGAGCACATGCTCTTTATGACTCGATATTGTCATCGCTAGTGCTTCATGACACGAGGGTGAACATGTCCATGCCCAGCTAGAAATAACATCAAGATGACTCTCGTTGCGGGCAGATATCTCGAAATGGAGAAAATCGCATCACTCCGGCCTGGTGACGTCGTGTCTCAACGGCCGGTTCGGACAGTCGGGGTCTTGAAGACAGAATGACAGAGTCGAATCGGAACACCAAACCTCATTGCGACATTAGCGAAAATGAGGATCTGACGATCATCCCAGCGCTCATTATTGGAAAGGGTTCTGCGCTGAGCTCCCTGGAGTCGGCATCGGCCAGGCACCACCTGAGGAGTCGTGCTCCTGGGTCCAGTGCGTTGGCTTATTTGCGCACTGCCATCCACAGACGGGCAAAGTCTGTTATCATGCGATACCGACGAGACAGACGACAGTGAAAGCCTATCATGATTAATCGAGATGTGAGCGAAGCATTTAGCCGATGTGCCATGCCCCCTCAGGCCCCCAAAGTATGAGCTTAGTCCGGCATAGAGCCTCGCCGTGGCAGCAATGTTCGGACAGATAGCAAGTGCCAAGCGGGGATGCATGTCAACGTTGATCCGGCAGAAGGGTCCAAACTGCAACTACGGAGTAGATGAAGTCAACAAGTAACTGGAAGGAGGAGCTGGTGCATGCATGCAACATGCCAGGCCATGCGTTTCGGGCAGGATTCCAGTACCTGCAGCTGGTTGTTCGTCGAACCAGTTATTAGAGCCGCTGGTCGATAGTCTGGATTTGGTTGGGGTATACTGTGTCAACTGACAGTTCGACTGACTGACGAGATCCACGCTCAAATGCAGGAAGTCGCTCACATTTGGTGATCCGGTTGCTCTTGCGAGGCTGAAGATGGGTGCTACTGACTCTCCAAGTCCAGATTGCCATGAATGGCGAGCGAGCAATAAGGTTTCGACCACAGGATTGTCTGAAACCCGTTGTGTTTGTCTCGATTTTCGAAGGTGCGGGGATCTCAAACGGCAGGTGAAAGTGTAAAATTCAAGTTATATCAAGTTGAGTCGCGCCGATACGATAACGGTTTGGTTTGACTCGACTTTAACTGCAAAGTTTGGTTCATGCCATCTCTTTAAACGCCAGGCACATCTGTGCGAGCTGCTCGTTGGATGTTGGTGTCGTTCTGCTTGCGAATGCATCGCAGAGTTCAAAATCGAAAGGCAAAAAAAAAAAAAAAAAAAAAAAACCGGGGCAGATGGCTGTCAAGCTTTCGTCCCAAGATCCAGCCCCACCGGAAGAGAAACACCCTCACCACCGTGCCCAGAGTTGAGACGAACTTTACCTGATTAGTGTTCAAGGAAACGATCACAGTACTTTGGTACTACAATGCTTGTGGGCTTCCTACTGTCAAAGTAAGCCTTGTCAAGCGAGGGTGACTGTCTACCACAGTGACGGAAGTAATGGTCGGGTCGCGTGGGTCGGAATGCTGGTCAAACAGTACGGTAGTGCTGGTCAAATTTAGAACGGAATATCTGGAAGCGGGTGAGATTTTCGAGAAGACCTCGGGACTCAAAGTTCTAAAAATGGATTGCAGCGAAGGTCGCGAATGCGGCTGCAAGCCACGCCTTCCATTCTGAGTCAAGCGCCCGAAAGCCACAAAGAGTGGAGCTGATCGGCTAGCCGCCAATTACCTGGATGGAACCGGGGACATTGTTAGCCGCAACAGGCAAGCGCCAAGTACCTAGGTACTCCGTGCACCTTTTTTCTTTCTTTTCCTTCAAATGCATGCAGGCGTGCAGCCCCGGCCACCGTCCGGCTCGTCGACTCGAAAACCACGAGACGGCTGTCTGCAGCTCGCCGTGAATGGCCTATGCAGCTTGATCTATCTGCTGTCCGCAGACGAGCCGCTCTGCCGCTGCACTCTTTTGCTGCAACTTACTGTACTGCAAGACACATCACTGCCAAACTGCCGATCGCCAGCAATTGCCACACGTTAGCAAAAAGACCTCGTCCATCTCCCTAAACAGCCTAACTGCACAGATCGACCATCTGGATGCCAAGTTATACGCGGCCCCTCAGTACTTAGGTGGATCCTATCCAGTCTCTTGCATCACACCTATTTTTCCTCCATTTCTTACGACGTGGCTGGATCCACCTAGGTACCACGGGTTTAATGAAATCTGACAGATACCACGAGTTTCCTTTAGCAAATGGCTCGCAAGTCGCCCGAGGTCGCCACCAGGACTTAGCACTCAGTCGTTCGACTAGTGCGGTGAGAGAGATTTCCAATACCCCCGCAGCCTCGCAGTCTCGTCGGAGCCGAGTCGATGTGGACGCGGATTTCCCATCCGGGCTTATGAATAAGCGGAGTGTTTGTGCACCGACGCCATTTCTCGAATTATGCACACCATCACAAAGAGACAACACACACGTCAGTCGCGCACCCCGAGTGCCGACACCAAGATATCCGCGTCCGGTCGCTGCGGGTATACTCAAACTTGGATCTGGGATCTGAGATCAGAGCTTGGTCTCGCCTGCTCTGACCAATTTTCACCAGAAACTGGCCGACTTCTTTGGTACGGCGTACGGCGCAGAAGTCACCAATCGGGCAAGAAGAAATCCCTCGTCAAAACATGCCGCAGAAGTGTCCCAGAGATCGAATCCGCGGGCGGCACAGCACAGGAGAAGATTACCTAGGTACAATGTGATCTCGTCTGAAACTTCCCGCCCGGAATCTTACAGGACTCCTGTGGTTGATGATGAATGCCCATGGCGAAGCTTTGGTGTCCAACCTCGCTAATACATCTAACTTTGGCTTTGGTGCACTCTTTCGTCGGGATGGTCTATCCGTGCAGTGTGAGAGATCCGAGCTCGCTTGATCGTAGATCCAGCATCATGGTAGTCCCCATACTCAATATCACCTTCAGGGTTCACCTCTGTTCGTCACCGCGCGCCCGCCTCCTCCGCCTCCCACCACCACAACGCACTAATCATCTGCCCACTAATGCACATCACAGATAGCTAGCGATTGCGAACTGTCATCTGTCATCACCTTCCAGCTCGAAAAACACCACGCGGGTTCTATTATTGAACACTGGATCGGAATCTCACCGTACCGAGGGTAGCAGGAGTTGCGCTGCAGCTTCGATCGACTGACGATTGATACTATTTTGACCTCGAGCCGGTGTCCAACCGGCCGAATCCCCTCTGTTCCCCGCCTTCTTGCAGCATCAAGGCTGCAACTGGAAGCAAATTCCGACAGCACCGACGACAATCAATGCAGCATGAGCATCAAATAATCTAACTTCCCGCTCACCCACCATCAGAGGGACAGGCTGCATGTCAACACAGTATGAACTGTAGCGGGTGACCCATAGACCATTTGAAGTTCACAGCGAGCACTAATTACTGTGCAGTACTTTGACAGATCAGATCCCCGTCTCACATCATACGGCATATCCTAGCTGTTATCAAGGACATGCCGGGTTGGGTCAATTCATCAACCACACTTACTGCGCCAAGGCATGGCCACCCATTGCCTCACAGGCGGACGTCCGCTCCTACCGTAAGTCTACCGCGCGGCTGTTGCATTGACCAAGTTCACTGCCTCGCCTAGCCGTGTAGCGCGGAACTGATGGTTACCGACCTGGAGTTATTAGCGGCGCATTTTGCCTTTCCCTTTTGTTGCATCTCTGGGGAAGAATCTCGCTAAAATGAGTGGGTTTAACCCTCATGGTCTTCCCGTCGCTCTCCTCGGAAGGCGAAATAGTCCTCATTTTCTCTGGCAGTCGGCAGTATGAAGGAGCATGGGTAGGTGGTCTCCCGAACGGCGGCCAGCCAAGCCAGCCTCATTCTTCAACTTCGACCCCTGTCGCACATCTGCACATCTACCTCTTTATTCTGCGTCAATGTAACCCAGCCCACATGCTAGGAGGGACGGGGAGGATCAGCACCCTTGTAAGCCTCGAACTCTGGAAGGACTTAGGTACCTTTCTCCTTCTTTCTTTCTTGTTGCCCTTGTGGACCCTCAGGTTGCAAGGGGCGTGCATGTGGCATGGTCACTTTTGAAGTTGATGTTGCAATAAGTCCGTTCTGCCGGGACATGTCTCTGCTCTCCTCCTTCATCAAGCCTTGGCCCAGGGGCACGTTCTTTACCCTCTCCCCTCCATGCAGAGACGACCCCGTATCTCCTATCCCCCTTTGGCGTGTCAGACTTCAACCTTATGAACGCCATCGTCAGAAGTGGACGGTAAGGATCAGACCTCAAGTGTCAGTGGACTGTATTCGCGTTTCTCCCCTTGCTGGAATCTGTCCAGGTTGTGCATGACACTAGTGTGGCTACCCTTCCTCCTTCCACATCGGCCCAAAAACAACCGTGATGGTGGAGACCTGCATGTTAATATAAGCCTCCACCGCTTCCCTTCTTGTCTTACCCTCATCCCTTCAAGCAAGTCTCATCTCATCTCCCCACGCCACCAAGCAAACTTTCATCTTCAGCCAGTCGCTTCCATACCAACCATCTTATATATCATTTATTGCTTGATATACCTTATGACAGGTTCACGTCGTTGAGCACCGGATCCCAGGAGGAGCACTGCCCATCACATCGCGACCACATCGCCACCACAAACACACAAAATGCAGTTCTCACTGATATTATCCCTTGTGTCCTTCGTGACAGCAGTAATTGCTGCACCAACCACAAAGAAATGCAAGCCAACGACACCCACCTTGCCTAGCACAGGCTGTAAGTCTTCGCTCTCCCAGAACTACCATCCTGCATCAAAAACTAACGTCATTCCCAGCTACCGATCTCGCCGCCCCAGCAGCCGGCCAGACGCTCAAATACGTAGCAGTAGGCCACGGTCTCCAAAACTACACCTGCGCAAATACCACCGCCACCGCCGCGGCCGTCGGCGCCCTCGCCGTCCTCTACGACGTCACCGCGCTCTACTCCACACCCGTCTTCGCCAACATCTCCTCCAACGTGCTCTGGAACACAGCCATCCCGCTCAACCTCCTCGACCAAACCGCCGCGGGCCCCGCCAACGGCGCCTCCGCCCTCCCGGAAACCGCCTACCAAGCCAACGCCGCGGACCCCTTCCTCGACACGCCCACAGACCTCACACTCACCACCACTGCCGCCAGCGGGGAAACCTATACCGCGCCGTTCCTGGGCCATCACTTCTTCGACGCGGCCGGCGCGCCCAACTTCGATCTGGCGGCCGCCGCCCCCAACCAGCTGTACTTTGCCGGCGCGAAGACGGGCAGTGTCAAGGCGCCTGCCGGGGCGGATACGGGGATTCTGGCAACCGGCGCCGTCGACTGGCTGCAGCTGGGCGACAATGGGCTCGGCAAGAGCGTGGGCCTGGCGACGGTGTACCGCGTCGTGACGGCGGGTGGTGCTGCGCAGGCGTGTGGTGTTAGTGGGGCGAGCCCCGTCGGAGAGGTGTTTAGTGTGCCGTACGTGGCGCAGTACTGGTTCTATGGTTGAGAGAGGGATGTGTATATGGTATTTGTCTTTGTATTCAATTTTCATGGCGTTGAATGGGGGAAAGTGGTCCTCCGATCACACGTTTCTTGTCACACAATTTTTATAATTATTCTTCGCGACATTCGCTTGGATATACCCAGCCTCCGCGGGCATGGAAGGGAGAGAGGGGAGGTATATCAACGATTTTTACGGCCGGACAAAAGTTTCTCTTTCGCGAGGGAATCATGAAGGGATTTCTATTAGACAGGATATACTACTACTACTACTACACATAATATCAGATGATGTATAAAGCACCATTTGCTCAACAGCCTTCGATTTCTCTCCCATCGCCCTGCTGCGTCGAATTTCGCTTGCCCCTTCCCACAAAGGCGACAGACACAGACCATCTCACCTACAGAATCTGCTGTCAGACTCACAGGATCTGATAATGGTAAAAACATTGCCCTCCACAAATGTGCATCTCCCAAGCATCTAGAACTGCTTATCTAAACAATGTACCCATCAACATTCCCACCCAACCAAACGCCGCCATCGTTTCATATCCCCACCACCCCACTAAAACACCTAGCTCCGCACTTCTAAGTTGCACCTGGCCCCCTCGCTGCGATCCGCCAGCGCGCGCATCTCCCGCACCGAGTTCCTGAAAATCCGTTTTGACGATCATACGGCGACATGCAGGGGGTCAAGAAGTCTGTCACGACCTTGCCTGCTATAAACCTGTGACAAGGCAAGATAGATAAGATTATTGTCCGTCTGCAGTTGTAGTGTCGGGATCGCGAAAGGCTAGCGGGAGGGTGAGCTTCCTTCGCGTTTCAGCATCTCTGATTTTCCCACGTTACCCGGAATCATTGCTTCGCTGCGCTGCGCTCCTACCTATCTACGTACTGTGTGGGAAGAGCTGGTGAGACAATGGTGGCGTCCTGACCGGAAGATGCCAGATGAATATGTATCCGATTCAGCGTGTGCGGTGGGATGGTGTGGTCTGGCGACTCTGGGGAGTACCACTTTGGGCGTGGGTCTTGGAAACGACGACACTACAGTACCAGCACAGCGTTGCAATGCCCCTTCTTCAACCTTCTTCCGGAGAACTGTGGTGCTTTTGAACCTTCACTCCGCGTGCTCCAGTTGCTCGCTGTACCGCAGTCTCACAGTTGTCTCCGTGCTAGACAGGACACAAACACCCCCCCCCCCCCAAATTCAAGAAGCAATCTTGGGCCCTCGACTCGCTACCCGGCGCCGCGAGCGGGGTGAAGGCAAGGTGTGCGAAGGTTTGCTATGCTCGCGTCGGCACGTAGAGTTCACGCGAATCTGACAACGTAACCCGAGCGGAGCGGCTCATCAACGACCCAGCCTCCGCGATATGGTCCTCCGGGTGCGGGGCGGCTTTCCCTTTCCAAAGTCAGCCTTGGTATGCTGAACTTGGGGCAGGCCGGGGGGCATATCGGTCAGTGCGGAGCACAGAAACTTACAGTACTTTCGCAGAGTAGCCTCGACATCATCTGCGATGCGGAGATATGCACGCTTCTGTGGTGGATCAAGGAGGAGGCGCAGCTAGTCGGTACTTGAGGTCGAAGGTAGTAGTATTCGGCTTCTAGGTACATAGTAGAGTTTGACACGGGTATCAAGAAAAGCCTTCGAAGCGTCTGTGAAACATCTCGTTTTCACGTACTCCGTATCGGGAAACCGCTGATAACCATCATGC
Organism: Ophiognomonia clavigignenti-juglandacearum; assembly: GCA_003671545.1. Classification (NCBI taxonomy): domain Eukaryota; kingdom Fungi; phylum Ascomycota; class Sordariomycetes; order Diaporthales; family Gnomoniaceae; genus Ophiognomonia; species Ophiognomonia clavigignenti-juglandacearum. The sequence continues at coordinate 160,004 of PYFS01002181.1, read as the reverse complement.
CATGCCGTCGAGTTGCTAGGAGAGTTAGAAAGTGATGAGGTTTGCCCTTTACGCTCAGCTCGTAAAAATCCTCCTTCGCCACGACTGTCGCTCCATACATCGCAAGGACAGTCCACCTCCAAGGAATGAAGTAGATGATGACATGCTATGAGAGTGGGAAAAAGCTATTCAAAAAAAAAAAAAGAGAGACGTTGCTCGACCACCGCCCCGCCCGCGGCTACCTAACCCATGCTGCTGCCTACACGCCGAGAACTTCTGCCCTTCTGCTTCACGATGCCGCATGCTCCGCCTTCGAATCTTCTCTATCCACTCAATTCTTTCTCCTCTCTCTTTTCTTTAGGCCACAGCAGCTCCTTGCTGTCGCCCGCGATCCAGCCTCGTCGAACGATAAAGAAACGCCGGAGTCGCCACCATGCCGACCCCCCGGCGGTTTCTTCCCAATGTCCAGCCCACACAAGGCATCCCGAATCCATCTTTGCTTTTTGTCATGGACCCAGCTGTCTGGACTAAACACCACCGGGCTCCGGTGTCCCTTGGGGCTGGCGATAGTTGGTGAACCCGAGACGGCGGGCTCGGGCTCCACAGCTGGAACATTGATGGCACCCTGATCCTCGTCCAGCCCCAGCCATCGACATGTCCGGTACCACAGCTCCGCTTCCTCGCGTGAGAAGTAACTGTTGGTGATCGAGGAGCGTCTCTATCTCCTCCCGTCTGCACCAAGAGCCAAATCCCCCTCTAGACCACCGGCGTGTTGGCCCACGTACTCCTCCGGACGCGGGTCTTCCTGCCTCCACTGGCCCTGCTGTCCGCTGGGCATGGGCACTTGGCTTGCCCCCGCTTGCGGGGTATGCTGGTGGCCTGCCTGGCCGGGTACGGTGCGCACGTTCTGACGGAAGCGGTAGACCTCTTCCAGAATCATCTTGCGCATCTCGCCCACGTCCTCCACCACCTCAAAGTCGAAGTCAAAGGTCGTAGGGCAGTCGGGCTCATCGGAAGCGTCGTGCCAGATCTGGAGGTAGGGGTGCTCAAGAGCCTGTTCGACGCTGATACGCGAGGATGGGTCGAAGGCCAGCATGCGGTCCATGAGGTCGAGGGCGTCTGGGTTGGCGGCGGGGAACAGCTGCTGGAAGGATTTCTTGGGCATGAAGGGGAGGTTGCGCACGTACTCCTGGGCGCGCGGGGATCCTATCCTGGAAAGCGTCTCTTCGTTGGGTGTGCCGAGGATGTGAAGGATCTGATTGAGCTGATCCACATAGTCACGGCCCTTGAAGAATGGTCGACCACCAAGGAGCTCGGCGAGGATGCAGCCCACGGACCATACGTCGACTTTGAAGTTCTGAGTTAGTACAAGGTCCCCATGCAAGGTCAGGTCCAAGGGAACGGTTTCTCGACATACTGGCTTTGGTGTAGCTCTGGAAGCTCAGCATAATCTCCGGGGCGCGATACCATCTCGTGGCTACGTATTCCGTCATGTACCCAGCATTCTCCTCCGGGTCCACTGAGAAACCACGTGCCAAACCAAAGTCGCAAATCTTGAGCTCACAGTCTGCATTGACCAACAAGTTTCCTGGCTTCAGATCACGGTGCAGAACGTTGGCTGAGTGGATGTATTTGAGGCCGCAGAGGATTTGGTAAATGAAGGACTGGAAGTGGGCGTCGGTTAGAGGTTGGCCGGAACGGATGATGGCAGCGAGATCGCACTCCATCAGTTCTGCACGGTGGAATTCTTTGTCAGTCCTTGGTCTAGCCTGCTTTCTCGGTGGGCGGCGGCGGCGAACATACCCTCGTAGAGATACGTCTCGTTGAAGTTTTCGGGTCGGGGAATGTCCATATCATACAGGCAAGTGATCTATTGCCAAGGTCAGCGCATGGACTCTTCACCTGCATCTATACACGTCCCGATCCGGTGGTAGGCGGGTTGGAAGTGTCTGAAGGGGACACAAGGCTGGGCGGCTTACGTTGCGGTGTCCTCGGAAGTGCTGCAAGAGCTTTATCTCGCGCAGAGCCCGCTTGGCCAAGATCTTCTTGCTAAAGACGTTGGTGACCTTCTTGATAGCGACACCCTCGTTGGTCTGATTGTTCGTCGCGGCACTGCGAGGGAGGAACATATCGAACGGTCAGCATAGCTACTTTGCGCAACGCCATGCCGGATCAGACTCACCAGACGATACCATAGGCACCCTGGCCCAGCTCCTTGGTGACAGTGTATCTCTCGTCGACAATGAAGTCCTGGTTGAAGACCTTGAAGGTCTTGCGCCCTTGTAGTTCCGCCATATCGACTGTTGCTGCTGCTCTTTGTCGTCTGATGGTGTAGTAGTATACTTAGCGAGGTTCGGCGAGGTGGTAAGGACGAGATCGAGAATGGCAGCGAAAGGCGCTGAGGTCGAATGCTCCGGGAAGTCCTGAATGCAAAGAATGTCGAGACAAAGGGCGGCGCGGGTAGCGTAAAGCGGTCGTGGAAGAGGAACGGTGATCAGGACTGAAGGATAGATGTATTTAAGTAGTAGTAGTAGTAGTAGTCTGAGCACACGTGGGAAGGCGCGTTAGCCGCAGCTCTTGCAATCTATGTTAGGCTCTTGCAGATACGACTTGGAAGATGTCGCAAGAAGAAGAAAAATGTTCGTCTGACTGCTGGAGCAAGACAACCTTGGACCCGAGGTCGAGGCTAAGCGTCCGAGGCAGATAGGCGATATAGGCAGCTTACCTAGGTACCTTCCAAGCTGATTGACACCGTATTGTCGGATTGGAAGAGCAGCCGGTCAGCAGGAATAGATTGGCTTACTGTGTGCACTTAGGACAGAGTGGTGGTGGTGATGAGAGGTCCAAAACTTCAGACCCAGGAAGCATGTAAGACGAAAATGCGCATTTATTTACTCTGCTTTCTCACGCAGCTCTGGATTGATGTTGGCGAAGGAGGGGGGCGGGTGTGCTCCGTTCCAACACCGAACAAGGTCAGGCCATTGGACCCAGATGCCCTGATGCCCCTCACTCGCCTGCAAGTTACTGTACCAAGTGCCCGCCGCCCCTGGCCCGAACATCGACCTCGGGAGCTCCCAGTGCCCACTGCGCTCACTGCAACGTAAAACTTGCCAAGACTTGTTGATTTGCAGGTTCCCGGAGCCTTATTATTATTATACTTTGTAGCCTCAGGCCTGCTTACACTAGGGCTGCGTCCTTACTGCAGTGCTGTATTTCCTTGATTAGCCGCGCGCAATAACATCGTTGTTCGTCTTGTACTTCGGCAAAAGCTGACAATGTGCAGTCACGTCAGTTACGGCATCAAAACTGCATCGTCATGACTTGAACCCTCAAGCTGATACCTCTGCTACCCAGGCAAAGGCCCCGCACTCCCGACAGATCCGGGGGCAGCCCTACACAGTACACATCTGACCATCCCCTCCTTGCACCTCCACAATAATTTATGACCGTAGCATTTCTGGATCCTTTCGGCCTTTCAACCGGTCCAGCTGATCAAATTCAAACCCATATCCTGATATAGAAACGATAACAGCGTTTTCAAGCCGTAGTTTCAGTGGTGGTGGGTATATCTGGCTCAGCCACAAAAATCGTGCTCATCTTCAATCCTCCCAGAAAGGTGGCTCAGCAGCATCGCCGGTACTGAAAGACACCAGCAAAAGAACATCTCCCCCATCCCACTTGAGCCCACCAGTACCATGTGTAATCGATGAGCCAATGCACCCATTACCAGCGACCGAGAATGGTACCGGTAACCCGGACAAATCAGTGATCCAGCCCACATCGCCCAGCATCCGACGCGGCGGTAACAAAGTACGTACCATTAGGGGCGGCACGGTAGGGCTGACAACTTACATTAAGTAGGTCATGGTGGCGATTGGTGCTTGCTTGCGTGCCACTTCTGCGTTCCTGTTCCTTCGTTGATTGTGGCGTGTTGGGATCGATGAGTACGTCGCATCCAAGGTCCTACCAACGGGGCATCTTCGGCTGATGTTCAAGAACCTTTTTCTGTTCTCTGCTGGCTGCGTAGCAAATTTCTGACAGCGCGATCGCAACGTCCGGGTCATCGTCCCGGCCCGACGCCACTTGCCGCGGGAGCTAAGATACTTCCTAGGTAGTGTACCAAGATCGAAAGAAGTCTAGATTCCAGTGCCAGTCCCCATCCACCATGCGAACCGGAAAATAACCACAACAGACCGGCTGAAGTGCCCACAAACGCCTTCCCGAATGCTTTGAATCGCGCCTGTGGAAAACATGCGCATGGCCAGTTCCATTGTAACTTGCCTGTGCCTCCTCAGCCTCTTTTATCAGCCATAAGCAATCGTATGGGAGACAGCCGGCACGGCACCCAATCACATAGTCTTGATCTTGCCAGCGACCAAACGTCACTGACAACGGCGACGCTCGAGCTTGACACCAGCTCGGCGGTACGGCCTCCTATTGTATAGTGTACCTCTCCTTACAACCACCCTCACTCTTTCGGCGGCTCCACGTCCGGAAAGACTTCCTTCAGGAAGTTCTTGGTAAATCGCACGCACTGCTGATACGTCGTCTCAAATCCCTCCAAGGGTCCATACCATGGGTCCTGCACAACCTCGGCCTTGCCCGTGCCCGAGTACTCGCCGAACAGCATGACTTTCGCCTTTGCCTCGGGTTTCGATTTATTTAGGCGCTCGAGGTCGCGAAGGTTGTTGCGGTCCATGGCGAAAATGTAGTCAAACGTGTCAAAGTCTTTGATATGTACCTGCACACCCCCGTGACTGTCAGTTGCTGGTAAGAATGTACAGATGCATGCGCCCCGGATGATGCTGCGGAATTGAGAGCGCAGAAAGATAATCAAATGGTGGTGTAAGGACTCGCCTTCCGCGCGGCATGCTCGTAGTCTGTGACTCCGTGCTTCTGCAGCGTTTCCAGCGTTCTGTCGTCCGGGTCGTCTCCGACGTGGTATGCGCCTGTGCCGCAGCTATCGAGCTTTGAGACCAAGCCTTTGTAGGGAGGCTTGGAGGTGAGGTGCTGGAAGACGCCCTCGGCCATTGTCGAGCGGCAAATATTGCCGAGGCACACAAACAGAACGGAAATCGGCTCGGGCATCTTGGGAGCTTGGTCTTGAATATGTATGTGGTGAGAAGCGCCGGAACATTCAAGCTCAAAAGCAGTGGGCGAAGTTTGGTTTGCACAAAATATTGGAAGCCAGGTTACCTAGGTAGCCAGCGGTGATCGTCGGCGGTTGGTTGCAGGAACTCCGCGATGAGGTCAGCGCCCAGCACGCAAGCAGAGACCTCGGAAGCAGGGGTCAGACGCTGCAGGACTTGACGGGAGCGCCTGGGCGCGTCCTTGACTTCAATCGACATCAAACACAAACAAGACATATGTACACACAACCTCAGGCAACGCGCCACGCCTTGGGCTGTGTTGTCACACCACTTGGTATCTGGTTTGCAAGCAAGAGACATACCGAATGTCCATATGAGCAGAGACATCTGGAGCTCACTGAGAGCTCTTCGACATCACAACCAGCGACCATTCAGGGAGGGCACACGAGATCTTCTGAAGCAGAGAGAAGCAGCGAAACCCGACCGAAGCGCCACATTATCCAGCCATCCAGCCATCACACGGAAGAAGAATGTGTTCTTTAGCTGCGAAACTAAGGACTGACCGCAACAAGATGTTGATGGCCAATGCCATTCACGACAGCCCCCGGAAAGCACACTCGTTGCAGACTTGTGGGGATGCGTTCTGGCCGAACTTCTGTGACTACCTAGGTAGTAAGATCGCCTTGCTCGCAGGCTTGCTCTGCTCCTATTTGGAATTTGGGAGGATTATAGTATCACATTTACGGACGGACTGAGTAAGGCTCCTTCACTGCTACTCATCACAGCCAAGCAAGTTACGCAGTACACAATAGCTCTGGTAGATTACCTGTACGTTTCAAACCTCTGCACTGTCATTGACATGCACTCGGCTCTGTTCTGGCCCTTTCTCATCAACCCAGTGGAGACACACTCTCGGGAGTCGGGACGATCCCCGTCTACCGCAGTGACATTCTCATCATCTTTCCACGTTTATTTCTCGTTTCTTCATCAGCGCACGGCTGAGAACTCCACCATGTTGGTCAGCCCCTGGTCAACGTCGTCCGTCCCGAGACTTTATTGGATCTTGGCACGTTGTTTGCTAGGATGCGTTTCGAGACTTTCTTTTGACGACTGGTCTTCAGGGCTTTTTGACGGAGGAGGGATCATGGCTGCCACGTCAAGTTTTCTGGATGCTTGCGGTTCTGGAACTCTCAAATGCTCACTTTCAACTTGCTGGCCAGAGTTCCCGCCTTTTCAGAAATCGAGAGAGACAAATACCGTAAGGCACACGCATCCTCCCCTCCCCGAGAGCATAGTCCTCCCAGAAGAAAGAAACGGAACTATCCTTACGCTCAAACGCTATGAACTTGGAGGAAACATGACCCATGCACCGATCCAGGAACCGAATGATGGTCTGACAGTTCCTGCATTAGTGTGCAAAAGCTACCACACGCCAGTCCATCACCATGACACTTCGCAACGGCTCGTTAGGCCAACCGATCATGTCCCGTGGAATACTGCGAACTAGTCCGCGGGTCTATGCCGGTGACATTTCTTCGTACTTTTTGTACACTTCCCCTTTCCGATGGGTTCGGCTGGACCGTCAAGGACCCGGGCATTCGGTAGGGATGGGACCGGACAAGGGTCTCACATGAGCTTGTGTCAAGAACCCCCTCCTTCGCCCACTTAATATTATTGCTGTACATACTGTGTGAATCTGGGAGATTTCCAAGGCAAAACCAAGCATACAGTCAAGGATACATAAGTACTGTCCGCTCCCTCCCCCCAGTCAAATTCAGAAGCCTTTGTTCTTCACCGTCTATCTCTTACTTCACTGGCTGAATATCCTCTCTTTCAAGCACTCACTCTTTGAATATACTGTCTCAGTTGAACTGTAGCCACTTCCAACTATACCACACCAGTCCTTGTAGCTACCTCTACAACCAAATCATCAAAGCAACCCACCACTCCAACAATGCAGTTCACCACATTCGTTCTCTCCGGCTTCCTCGGCCTGGCGGCCGCTGCCTCATCCGACGACGTCAGCTCCCTGGTCTCACAGCTGCCGTCGTGCGGTCAAACCTGCCTCATCTCGGGCGCCGCCGCCGCGAACTGCGACACCACCGACTACTCCTGCCAGTGTGACAACCAGGACGCCATCGTTGCCAACTCAACCTCTTGTATCGTGTCCTCATGCTCTGTCTCCGACATCAGCAGTAAGTTGCCGCCCTCATTCAGGCAAGCGTTGAACGCAGCAAAGACCGCACTGCTAACTATGATCGCAGCTACTCAACAGATCTCCACCGAAATCTGTGAGGCCGTCAGTGGAAACAGCACCACCACTTCCTCGGATGAAATCTCCACCTCCACTTCCACAGAGACGAGCACGGGTACTAGCTCGAGTGCCTCATCTACCAGCACCACCGACTCCAGCGCTAGTAGCCAGCTCCAGCTCGCCGGTTTCGGGTGGGCTGCTGTTGTTGGTGTCGTTGGTTACCTGGTACTCTAAGCTAGAGCGCTTGTGTCTTACGACGATGCCATGCATCTCGCTTCGAGTTTATGATGAGATAGACAAAAGTTTCATGATAGTGGCTACAGACACATCTGTTGTCTACAGTCCAGTTGTTTTGTACTTGTTAGGATAGATGTCGCACACATGGTGTTTTGTGACGCGGAAAACTTATACCACCAGTCGCGACGAGCACTGGATTCTGGAATATCCAGAAATTACGTCTAGAATGATAATCAACGTTCTTCTCTATGTATCTCGACCTCTCGCAGTAATATTTGTCTGCAGCTGTCCATGACAACAAAGTTCTAACTTCCAAGAGTCTAATTTCCACGAGTGCCATATTCTTGTGCGCTCTTTACGAGTCTTATCATCTCGTGCAGCCAGACATTGCGCCAACATGTGTTGCTGCTACGTCTTTGTATTGTTTTTCTCGGCTATAAACAATGATCTATCGGGTTTATGTAGTTGGTATCATAGCTTACATCTAGAACCCTCTTGCAACTCTTATCTATGTCTATCACGTCCGCTTACACCATACACTGTGCCATTCCAAAACCCTCACATCCTTGCTTCAGCCTGGTAAGAATCTCCCCAAGGCGCCGTTCTCACCGCCGTCGAAAGTTGCGTGCAGACCATCCAGCGCCGCAAACTTCTCAGCATATTTCATGCCCTCCCGTCTCTTGTACTCGACCTTCTTCCAGTCCCAATCAGCCTCTCCGCTCAGATCAACCTCCCCAAGTTCCTCAGCTTCGTCGCCAACCTCATCTGCACCTTCTCTCCACCCACTGGGTCTTTCGGGCAGCAGACCACTCTCCGCCATCACGATAGTCGGGTGAACCGTGAACCTCCCCACTTTGAACACATATTTACTCACAGCCGTAGCAATCACCCACTTCTCCCACTCCGCGCTCTCCTCCCCCACCGCCGTGCCCTCGGCCTTCTGCCTCCGCAAAGGCCCGAACCACCCAACACTCTTACTGTCCCATCCGGTAGGCTTCACCTTCCCCCTGACCACGTAGTGCGTCACCAAATACAGCCACTTGCGATCCCAGCTCAACACCCGCGTCCACATCTCGTACCCCTGCATGGGCGCGACCTCCCGCTTGAAACTGCAGTACACGGCTCCAAACCCGATGCCCATACCGCCTTTCACCACGGCGCCGGCCTTGTCGCGAACGACGTGTGTTTTCGCGTTGGCGGCGAGCGCGTCGAGCCCGGGCTTCATCAGGTGCGTGACGCAGTGCGTGCGCGCGACGTCGAGGTCCGCAAAGTACGTGGAGTTCGACTTGTGGAAGTTGTAGTCGGTCTCGAGGATGGAGGCGTACGAGGAAGTGATGGAGTAGTGGAAGAGCATCTTGGGGTGGAGTTTGGCCGGCCGGAGGGCGGGGAGGTAGTTGCGGAGTATGGCGCCCCAGACGCGGAGCTATGTATCATGTCGTCAGCTCGGTACTCGCTACGGCCTTCTGATAACTGCGCGATGGAGTGGAGAGGCTAGGACGGGGGATAACGTACAGTCCAAACGAATGGCATGTTCTTCCAATTCGTGACCACGAAGAACGCCAACAGAATCCGGCTCGACCGCCCCGGACCCGTCACGAAATTCCTGACTACCGCCTTCAAGTCGACATGCGCCAGCGACAGGCTTGCCACTGCAGCAGAGCCTATGCCAATAGGCAGAAGGTAACCGAGAGCGTTGGCAGACGCCATCTTGTCTCCCTAATTCTTCTTCGCAGGAGGAGAACGGGGAGGTGGTGGTGGTCCAAACAGTACGGCGCTGATGCGCCGGCGGAGAGCCCCGATTAGCAGCACGATAAGCACAACGGCCCACAGCGGGAGGGAGCGTAGAATGCAGGTGAGGGTCGTCCCACACTTTGCGAGCAGCGAGGGGGAGGCCGGCGGAGGGTAAGGCATGCACAAAGGGGCTTGGTATCTCTTTGAACAGAGAAGTGTCAAGGTTGTCGCAAGAACTGAAGTTCTTGTGGTAAATACTTTGCGGTGAAGATACGCGCATGGGCGGCGCCGATCACTAAACAAAGGAGCCGAGGCTTGTCTTGGCGCTTTGTGAGGCCTGATCCCTGCTGTCGATCTCCTTCGGAAAAGGGACATAGGCACTTACAGAAGGTACTTCTTCTCAACGACACGCACTGTATCAGAGATCTACTTTTGGAAAATGTTTCGATATCAACGCTCGATGTTTCGGAACAGCAATGATTCGCAAATTTTGAAGGATTGAGTATCTAGCTAGGCCTACATACGGATCTTCATGGTGACTCTTCTGCCGCTGACCCATCTCCTCCAAGGTGCCTGTTCATGGCGTCGGAGTTGTGACTGGACTGCCGTTCCTAATTGTGCGCAGGGGCAGCAGCTATTGCTCGAGAACCCTTGGGCAAGTCGAATACCTTTCCAGGGTTCATTATCCATCTATAAATCCAGGTCAGCTCACACGCAAGTCCTCAACGCTCGGTCTGATGGATGGCACTCACTTCGGGTCGAGAGCACGCTTGAGATCCTTCATCAGATGGATAGTATCCAGGCCGAGCTCGTCTACTAGAGAATTCTAGTGCAAGGGAGAAGTCAGCACCCACAGTCCTGTCCCTCAAGTCCACTTACCAAAGGGAGATAAGATACCTTCTTCCCAAGACCTATGGCATGCTCGCCCGAGACCGTGCCCTCCATCGCTATGGCTCGGTTTATCATCTTGTGGACGCATTCCATCACAGCCTCCGTTTGAGACTCATTCTTCGGGTCGTAAAAAATCGTCTCGTGGAAATTGCCGTCACCGACATGGCCAACAATGGTGTTGAACAGGCCAAGCTTCCCAGCCTCCTCTTGGGAGAGATCTTTGCTGCGGTGTGAGTCTCGTACGGGCAGAGGTAATTGGGAGTAGTGCTGTACTGACTGATCAATTCGGCGAGGCGAGAGATAGGAACCGCAACATCAGTCGACCACATGCTCTGACCCTGCGGCTTGATGGATGACAACGTCCATAGACATTCTTTCCTTGCAGCCCACAAATTAAGCTCGTCTTGCTTCGTTTTGGCGAAGAAGAACTCGCCTGCGTTGAACTTCTTGACAATGTCCCGGACACCCTGAATGTCTCCCTTGATGTTTGTCGTGCGACCAGAGAATCTAGGAGGAAGTGTCCAGGATTAGCAACTTGTCCCATGTTGGAGGGCTGCCTGTGCTCGAAGGGACGAACTTGAGAAATAATGTAGGCCTTTCATCCCACACCCTTTTGCGAACAGCCGCGCTTCCGTGCTCGTTCAGGATACGCATTTGAACAGCGTCCATCATCTCCAGCGCAGCTAGTGGTATACCGGAACGAATGAGTCCGGTTGCAGCTGCAGCCGCCTCTTTGATAGTTGGAAATGACACCACAGCCACGCTGGTGTCCTGTGGAATCACGGCTAATTTGAGTGTGATCTCGGTCACAAGGCCCAGCGTGCCCTCGGCCCCAACGAATAGGGAGGTAAGGTTGTATCCAGCAGAAGACTTTCTTGGCCGCTGTCTTGTCTTGATGATCCGACCGTCTGCGAGCACCACGGTAAGACTGACCACCCAGTCCTTCATGGTGCCGTACCGGTAGGCATTGGTGCCGCTAATATTGAGCATTTAGAGCGGTCCGCAGGACGAGAGTACCGAGAAGCTCAGTGGAACCGGGTATGTATGTATAGGTCAGACATACCTGCAATTTGTTGACACCATACCACCAACACTGGCGGTGGGTGACGGGTCCATAGGAAGGAATAGCCCATCTCCTGCGATCTGTTTGTTAAGTTCCATCCAGTTGACGCCAGGTTGCACCACAACGTCCATGCTGTGCAGGCATATAATTAGCATTAAACCGAGATAGACTGGAGGGCAGGTCTATGTCTCACTCGTCTGGGTGATATGCTACGATCTTGTCCATGTAAGCAAAGTCCACGCAAATGCCACTGTACGGCGAGGAGAAGTTGCCCTCGACCGATGATCCGGCCCCGAACGGTACTTTGAAAGTTATCAGCACTCTTCAATCGATTTCAGAAGCATGTATGCTCCACCCTTACCGATGGGCGTGTTGAACTTTGTGCAAATCACGGCTATCGTGGAAACGTCGTTGGTCGTCCTTGGGTAGACAATGGCTACAGGCCGCCCTGTGGAGTTTGACGTGGACCAGTCGGAATGGCCATGAGCTTCTATCACTTCGCTGTCTATACTTACGGCGTCCTCTCCTAACGCAGCCTGCAATTCATGTACAGCCTACACATTCGAGCGTCAATACATCTGGACTACTTAAACTTGATGGCGACGGTCGACCAGAGGGGCAGGTACCTTCAACATAGTATCCCGGGATGTATAAAGGACATCCGTGTCCTTGGGACTGGAGCCGTCTCTCGACCCCAAGAACATTCCGACGGACAGGCTTGTGGCCGCAGTGGCAGCTACTGTGCCCCAGAAAGCCAGTCCGGCCGAGGGACCCCAACCGGTCGGTGGCTGGCTGGTAGAAGAAGAAATCCCACGGCGAACTCTCGCTGGAGCACCGGAAAAACTGGAGCCGAACACCCCCTGAATCATTGGCTTCATCCGCAACAGTTGTGTGGGACCCGGAGCCAGCGCCGGCATCCCTACTATTGTGGATGCGAAGCGAAACATCGTGAGATTAGTAAGGAGGAGACAGAGTAGGGCGGAGGAGGCCAGGACAGTGCTTCAAGGCATACAGGCCCAAGATGACGCTGTGACGACCGCAAGGCACCGGCGGACTAGGTGAGGAATGAGTAAATCTCGGTTCAATAGTTGGGATTGAGGAGAGGAGGCAGTTGTTCTCTAGTCCGGCACGGTCGCGGCGTTCCCGCACCTGACGGGCCGGGCCGGGCCGCCCAACAGCTAGGCCGGAATAGAAGCATTTATTCGAAGAAGCTAGGTGAACTGTTGTACATAAAATTTTAAATCTTAAATCTGTCTGTAGATTATTTAGGGAAGGTTATCAAGTAGAAGGTTAGTACGATGAAATGTACTGCAAAAGGGAGTAGCTCAAGACTTCTGCGAAGTATATTTGACCAAGCCTAGAAGTGACGAGATGACCTAGTATAGACTATCCTCGAAGACATTGTCCAGGTGAGGATTGCTTAAATACAAATTCTCGTTACATCATTATACAGAATTTACTGAGCACGCACTTTACGTGCCTCCCGAAACTTTTGGTATGTCACCTTTTCGGCTGCCTGACATCCGCATGGGTGTAGTGTGAGTACTCGAGCCCATTCGTCATGACATCCCCCCCCACTTTCAGGTTCATAAATCTAGCCTGCCCACAAACGCACGATAATGCAGACTGCACACTGACTGCCTCCAAGTGCAACGCTTCCTCGGCTCTACCTCCCATCGGAAAACCCCCTTAGAAACTCGGCAGCGTCAAAATGGCTGAGGCAGAAGAGGAGCGATGATGCATGGCACTTTGTAGCAGCCTTTGAGGGTGTGTAGCCGCTGTTATCATACCAGTGGCCAATGCAAACGCGGATCAATCTGTTCCTAAGGAATCTGCCGACAAGCGATTCATCCCACAAGGTTTCGGCCGCGATGAGCTGAAGGCTTCGAGGTTTTGGAGCCAGCAATGAGTTTCTTAGAGCCAAGATTAGCTCAACTTATTGTCGATGGGTCGTAGATGAAGACAAAAACTGTGGTGCAGAGGCCACGAATAAATTCCTTTCCGATGGGCTCATAGCCGCTTATTGCTCAGACTATCCACTAATCAGGCGGTATGCATGAGCCGTAAATCATGCGAACTGGGCGGTGGGCAACGAGCAAGACGCACCGGTTGATCACTGGCATTTCTGCGACATGCTCCCGTCTGGTTGCCTCATGTCGTCCAGACGACTCCAAGATTTTCTTTGCCCTTGCACTTCGTGTCAACTACGCGACATGCATCGTGCACGTATGCCCAGGTCGAAAATTGTAGCTGTCTGCGCGGCAGATGACCGTCAAGCCATGTCTGACTTCTTCGTCTCTACCTTAGACTCATTCACCTTCGCCGTATCGGCGAGACAAATTTCGTACCGGCAGACGTCCAATGGCCCCGCAGACCAAAGCATAAGAGCCTGAATATGAACAACTAAATCGGCGAGTTTGTGCTGCTTCAAGGATTTCGTTGTCGGTCCCGGGGGTACGGCGGTGATATACCCGATTATATTCACCCACTGACCGATTGAAGTCTGTTCAGCGTTGAGCTTCGCCAGAAGCAAGCACACGTCAACGACCGCCTTCACTTCAGACGTCTTCGGGAAGTTGTGGTGCAGTGTCAGCTCCGCAGATGCTGTCGAGTATGAGGTGACGCTAAGGAATGTATTAGAAGGACCGGGAGATACAATGTCATAGAAAGTGAGCAGGAAAGGGCCAACACACCAACCTAAAAACCGGACTTTGTCCCCAAAGTCGAAAGATGGTAGAGCCGAGAGTAAAGTGAGTTTAGAGGGCAGGGGGCCGTTGGACATCGTCGATCAACGGCCACGCACAGACAGACACAGCGTCGATTCCATTTCCAGAGAGAAGGCCCGAATGAAAAGAGAAAGAACAGGCAGATCAATGTCGGTCCTTGGAGAAGATGGACTTGTGTGTGCGTGGTCAAGCTCTGACAGTGGTGAGGCGCGCTTCAAGTGGGGGAGTTCTCATGTCAGGTGATGACTAAGCGAGCATTAGCGTGCACGAGCCTCAGGCCTTTCCGCTTTAGGCTTAGCGGGCGAGTGTCATCAGAGGTCCCGCGGGCGTCGACATCATCTCGGTTTGTCCAAGGACCTTTGTCAACTCACTGCCTAAACACAATCTTGACTGCCTTGCGCAACCTCGACCGGTGGTGACGACGACTTATTCCTAGCCAACGACTCCTTTTCCAAGTACGAAAGACCCCATTCCACCCGTGACGACGACGAGCCCCGAGGACATAAACCCTCTACATCGCCCATCGGGGGCCTCTTTTGCGTCTTCTGACCCCGCCGTTATCGAGACGCCATCTGCCACGAGACCCGGCCCCCGTTCCCTCCTTCGATAAGCATCACGACCGTTGCTTCGATCCTCTCCTCGCGTCATTCCATCGAACGCCCTGACGATCTCTCGTTTCGTTTCCATTCGAAAACCTCAACAGCAACAAAATGTCTAGCTGGGGCCTAGCCAGCTGGTTCGGCGGCTCGTCCGCCCAGGCCAAAAAGAACTCGTCCAAGACTGCCATCGTCAATCTGCGCTCCCAGCTAGACATGCTGCAGAAGCGTGAGAAGCATCTTCGAAATCAGGCAACGGAACAACATGCCAAAGCGGCAGCATTTATGGCCGCGGGCGACAGGAAAAGTAAGTGCTGCCAAGTTATGTGAACTTTTGAATTTTTGATACCGCCCCGAGCACTGACCTTGGTTTTGTCTATTTTCGCAGGCGCGGGCAACGCACTTAAGCGAGAGAAGATCCACCAGCACACTCTCGGCCAGACACAAGCCCAGATCGGCACACTAGAATCTCAAATCCTCGCGATCGAGGACGCCACCATCAACAGCGCCACGCTCGAGGTCATCGAGAATGCTGCCAGTGCCATGAAGCGAACCACCAATCATCTCACCATCGAGAAGGTGGAGAAGATCACGTATGCGATTACTCCTTCTCACTCTGTGGGTGGATGCACAAGCATGAAACTAACGCTTGTCGCGCAGGGACGATGTGAACGAGCAGAATATGCTCAGCCAGGAAATTGCCAACGCTATCTCGGGCATCCAGGTCGGCGAGCCAGTCGACGAAGACGAGCTGGAAGCAGAACTCGAGGCGCTGCAAGAAGAGAACGACAAGGTCATCGAGCAGGAGCTGACCAACAAGATGCTCAACACCGGGAATGTGCCTGTGTCGGACCAGATCCAGCGTGTGCCTGCTGCACCTACTGGAGCCAGTAAGTCGACACCACATGATTCAATCACGCGGTCTACGCCATCCACTGACAATAACGCAGTCAAGAGTACCCCCCAACCCGAAGACGAAGATGCGGACCTGAAGAAGCTCATGGAGGAGATGAAGATGGACATGGCCGTCTGAGCAGTATCGCCGGCTACATGAAACAAGTACGAGCGCATTTACATACAACAGATTGGGCTGAGCGACGGATGGCCTATCGGGCGGATGGGGGAGACAATGCCACGACTCCAGGCAGATGTCGGATGCAGAACAACTTTTTGATTTACTTGTGATGGGACTGGAGAGCCCCGGATGGGAACCTCATTTGTGGCTGGCGTTGGCGTCTGGACGTTGCATTCTCCCTTTTTAGGTCAGGTAGAGAACGACATAACATCACAGCAAACTATTTTATACAATCCCTCATCAAATGATTGGGCGATATCAGGGCGAAGATAAGCGGAGCCTGGTAACCGGAGAGCAAGTTCGTGCGAACGACGGCAACACAACGAGGGGTATCAGCGCAGGGTGTGCCCGAGGCCAGCAAGGCTGGGAAGAGACCGAATCGTAATCACGAGGCTGCGAGCGTTGCTGGGAACCAGCCGGAACAAATACATGCCTGCCTCTGGTCCGGGACACAAGGCTGCCAATGGCCGGCAACACGCCCAGATTTGGATCTCGTTACAAGCACATAGCCTTGCCCAGTGGCTCCATGTAGGCTAGACCGCCTTTTGACATTTGACTCAGAGACCACGCGACAAGAGGGGAAATCGATTTATCGTCGATTTATCGTCGATCCGAAATTGTACCATTGCATTTATCTCGAAATTCGATCCGGCTGCGGCGCGAGGCTGACAGGGGGCGCGTAGCCTTGGGGACCCCACGGAAGACCTGGTACTGTACTGCATCAAACCTCCCGAGGTCGGCCTGCAGTATGCGTGCATTGAGTCCTCGTGTGCTTGTTGTTCTGCACCTCCGGCCCCCCCCCCCCCCCACCAAAAAAACTAAAAAAAAAAAAAAAAAAAACTCTATTCGCGTGGCAAGAAACCTCCGTAAGAATGCGCTTCAATCGACTTGAAGGCTCTGTACGGTCCCGTAGTCCGTAGGTGTGCTCGGGTGGCATGACTTTACTTTCCGTACTATCACATAAACTGACGCCCAAGTCACTTCTCATTTTACACAGCATGGAGAGTATCATGGCAACATGAAACATGCATTTTCCATGCGGTCCGTCGTCTACAGTTGCCTGTCACGCACCCAACGTGGCACGACGCTGTGAACCCTCGGCCAGCTGGCGGCTCGAGATTGGCGACTGCAACCCTCCTTCTTTCCATTGCGCCGAGCGCCGTAAGGTTATCGAGCCCGTCAAGTTGTATTGCCTGACAATTGCGACCCATTGCTCTCATGGACCCGATCCGATGGATTCGATGGGCCCAGTGGTCCGCATAAAGGAGACAGACTGCCACTTAACACGCCGGATATTACCATCTTCGCAGCTGGGGGCCGCATTACTAGAGAAGACGGAGGAGCCGCCGGCCTATTCAATGCATATTCGCCTTACAAAGCCACGCGTTGGGTATGGCTTGGGCTTTCAGCTTCTATGTGTCCGTGTGTCCGTGTGTGTGTGTGTGGTGTTGTGGTTGTCAAAACAAACCCGCGTGCAAGGATCACGGCAAGCGAGGAGCCTGTTGGCGAGCCACGTAGCACGCACGCGTTTGAAGGAAAGTTCAGCATCTGTCGGGTCGAATCATGCAAAACGGTCCTCAGGTCGTATGCATCCTCCGTCTGTTAAATTCGCAGCGTTTCTTGTCTTGCCCCTCGTCGTCCACGCCAGCAAGCTCCGATTGTCAAGGCTCGCCTTCGGCCCGGGCTTGTCCTCTCGCCACACCGTCCTACAACCCGGAAATATATCCTGACGATGACTTCCAGGTCCCGATGAGTTCCACGGTACTGACAAGTTCACTCACGTTTTACGACGTACCGTAAGCCGGGAGAACCAGGTACTATGTACTCACAAAGTCACTTGGCTGGATTGGTCTTAGCCCAAGCCTCATGCAATCGCGGTCCCTGGAAGACGCAGCGGAAGACCGCATGCTCCCGCGGTGCCACACAGGCCCTAAAATCACACACACCTCATGTCGTTCGATATGCACAGCTCTGCCCGTTCGCCGACACATCGGTCACGAGGGCTTGGGAGCTCTTTTTTGTATACCATCCGTTTTGCGGCCTGCCTGACTGCCTGACAGCGAGCAAGGCGGTGATTATTCACTTCACAACCCTCCATGTCTCGTTCTCGCAGATCTACTACGTGCATGATTCTGATGGCGCTTGGCATAAACGATATTGGTGTTCGCGGTTGGGCCGGTGTGCATACTCGAATATGCCATCCTATCCCGGCCCATCCACCTTTTCTTCCTGTCTTGCAGTCTCGTTACCCATCCGGTCGCCGTAGGATCTTCATACCACTCTCACGTATCGATGTCGATGATTTGCTGTCAGGTCAGCTGCTGCTCGCCGCGCGCCCCCAATGGAAGATGTTCCATCGTACCTCGACGTGGCGCCAGTCCTTGTCTGACAATGTCACGTCGTTGAGAATCTGCCAATGGATCCACATCTACCACAATGCTGGTCACTCAAGGTCAAGCTTTGCCCTTTGAATCATCGCTTCGTTGGCATTGATGGGCCCGACGATATTTTTTTTCAAAGAGTGGGTACCGATGGCAACATCCCACCGCGGGGCCGGTCCTCTCAGCGAATCGCCTTTTTTCTTGTCCTCCCCAGCATCCCTCCCCCTCCCAATGATTTTATCCCACAGTGTTTGCGGCCGATCGTGATACCCAGCGCTATCTAATTTCCATTGGTGATTTCCCCCGTTCTTGTGGAGCAAGTATCAGAGTGCACGTTGTTTTTGTCAGGTACATGCTAGGACTGAGGACATGCCATCCCACACTTCCGGAACCTTCACGCCCGATTTTTCTCGTCCCTGTGCGCGACTTGGATCACATCTCTCACCACCTCGTTCCTCATCTTGTTAAGCAGTGCCTGGCATAGCATCTGAGATTGCTTTTGAGTCACGATACCCTTTGCCACGTCTTGCCTGTCTGTCTTACCTGTAGCAGTAGCTTCATCAAATACCAGAGCACCTGCTTTTGTTCAGTGAGCCTTTTTTTCTTTTTTTCTTTTTTGCTCGCGAGTTCTCTCTTCAGCAAACTTTTGACCCAGTAAGCACATTCATACATCGTCGAATTTCTTGCTTCTCTTTGGTTTTTACTGCTACCTCTGTGCATATACCTACTGCACGGCCAAGTCGCTGCTAATCCCTCCCCTGCGTGCCACGACATCACACACACGCATTCGTGGACGCACGACACCACGCCAAAAAGCAAGGCAAACCAATCGTAATCCCAAGCAACCCCCTCGCCCCACAAAGAGCCAAAGGCAAAAGAGGAAGAGGTCTCACAAGTCTTGTTGGGTACCTACCGATCTTGGGCCGACCTGCAACTTCCCGCGGCTACAGCTCACACAGCTCCGTTTTTGTTGACGTGCTCCTGCCTTGCATGCAGACGGCCATGGCAGACGTTACGGATAATGATAATAATAAGGGGAATGAGCCTCAGGAGCTTCCATCTCCTGCAGGTCTCTCTCTTTCCATTCATGACCATCAGGCAACTGCTACCTCATCGGTCTCTTCAGTATGAGCTACCCAGCGCAACAGAGATTCCGTCCTGTCCAGGCAAACGTTGATTTGTCTGGACTTCAGTTTTCCGATTATTCTAATCACGGAGTACAGGTTGCTGATTACTCAAACGTGGAGTATCTTGTCCCTTCAGATTCAGAGGACGAGATTGACAACGAAGAGATGGAGTACGCATATACTCAAGGTGAGTTACTTTCCACATTTGTGCCACACTCGCCCTTGACTGGCATGTTTATATACTGATTCTGATCTTCAGATGGTAAAGCCGCTGGAGCCGAGGGTCTGAATGACGAGGTGCCCATGTCACCAGTCTCTCCCACAGACTCCATCAGCAAGAAGACGGCCAAGAACAAGGCCAAGAAGGCAAAGCAGAAGGCGAAAGCCAAGGAGAAGAAGTCGGCCGCAGCTGCGCTCGCCGGCGGCGGCGATAGTGCGTCGTCGTCCCGGCCGCAGACGCCTTTGTCTCCCCTCTCCCCCGGCACGCCTATGTCTTCCAGCTTCTTCCCAGAGAACGGCGGCAATGACACCGAGGCCACCACTTCTTCCACCAAGAGCAAGTCGAAGAAGAAGAAGAAGAAGTCCAAGACAAGCGGCAGCATCTCAGAAGTTGTACTGAACCCCGAGCCTGTGGCGGACTCATTGAACAGCAAGGTTGTCGATGAGCCAACGCCTGTTTCTGCAGCGAAGGAGGACGAAGTACCAGCGCCTGCTGCCCAGCCAGAGGTTGAAGAGGCTAAGGTCACTGAGCCAGTTGCAGCAAGCGAGCCAGTTGCGTCCACCGAGGAGGAGTCACCAAGCCAGGCAGCTGCCAACAGTGCGGAAACGAAGGAAGAGGCTGCTCCGGTCGAAGAGCCCGCAGTCACCGAGGAGACTGCTCCTGCCCCTACCACAAGCAAAGACGTCGAGACGGAGGCACAAGCCGCGCCTGAGATCATCGAGGTGAAGACTGAGCCGTCAAACGAGCTAGTTCCATCCGCCGAGGAGCCATCGATTGAGCCCACCGCCAACGACACCAAGGCAGAGGAGGAAGTTGCTCCCGCACCTGTCGCAGACGAAGACGTCAAGGCACCTGCTGAGTCTGAGACCAGCGAGGTCAAGGATGAAGAGCACAGCGAGCCAGTCCTAACCACCGAGGAGCCATCAAGCGAGCCGACCACCAACGATGCCAAGGCGGAGGAGGAGGCTGCTCCCGCGCCCGAGATCGAGACACCCGCGGTGGCCGAAGTCAGCGAGGTTAAAGACGAGGAGCCAAGTGAGCCAACCAAGTCCGCCGAGGAGCCAATAATTGAGGCAACTCCTGCAATCGAGAAGACAGAGGAGCCAATTCAGACTGCTGTCGAGCCATCAACCGAGCCGATTGTGGAAGTCGAGCAGACAAAAGAGCCAGAACAGCAGGCTGAGGAGCCATCAACCGAGCCCATTGAGCCCATTGCCGAGGCACACGAGTCCAGCGCCCCCGAACCGGTGGTCGAGAGCAAGGAGGTCGAGACTTCCGTCGAGACCGCCGAGATCCCGTCCGTGGTTGAGAAGGCAGAGGGTGACAAGCAGCCTGCTGCTGCGGACGTAAAGGAGGAAGCACCCGTGTCAAGCGAACCCGAGGCTGTCGAGGAGACCAAGGCCGACGACAACGCTACTGACAGTACCAAGGACGCCCAGCCATCAGAAACAAGCGTTCCGGAGCCGACTGTGCAAGCCGCAACCGCCGATACTAGCAAGGAGGTTGTCGAGGAGAGTGAGCACGCGGTGGGCGAGAAGCAATCTGACTCAGAGCCAAGCAGCACAGCCCACGAGGACATCGAAGACAAGCAGCCTACTCCCGTTGCTAAGGAGACCGCTCCTGCCGTCGAGGAGCCAACGCTCGCAGCTGAAGAGACGACACCTGCCGCAGAATCTGCACCCGCTAAGGAGCCTGCTTCGGTCGAGGCGTCTGAGCCTGTCAAGGAGCCTCAATCTATCAAGGAACCTGAAGCTGTTGGCGCGCCTGAGCCTGTCAAGGAGTCGGAAGCCGCCAAGGAGCCTGAAGCTGTCGAGGAGCCTGCATCCGTCGAGACGTCTGAGCCCGCCAAGGAGGTTGCACCCGTTGAGGCTGCACATATCGAGGAGGCTACACCCGCTGAGAAAGCTGTACCTGCTGAAGAGCCTGCGGCCGTCGAGCAGCCTGCAGCTGCTGAGGAGCCCGCGACAGCTGAGAAGGAAACACCTGTCGAGGAAGCGGCGCCTGTCGAGGAGCCTGTAGCCGCTGAGGAGCCCGTTCTTGTTCAGGAGGCTGCGTCCGCCGAAGAGCCTACACCCGTTGAAAAGCCTGCACCAACCGAAGCGCCTGCATCTGTCGAAAAGTCTGTTCCCGCCGAGGAACCTGCTGCCGTCGAGGAGCCTACAACCGCCGAGAAAGCCGCACCTGTCGAAGAAGCTGTGCCTGTTGAGGAGGTGACACCTATCGAGGAGGTCGCACCCGTCAAGGAGGCTGAACCTGTTGAGACGCCCGTGTCAGTGGAGCCTGCTTCAGTCGAGGTGCCTGTGCCAGTGGAGCCTGTATCAGTGGCGGAGTCTTCACCCGTCGAGGACGCTGTACCAGCACCTGCGGCCACTGAGGAGTCTCAGGCCAATGAAAGACACGCCAAGGAGGTCGTCTCTGATGAACTGACCAAGGAGGCGCTTGCTGAAACAAATGAGCCCGAAGCTACCGAGCCCAAGACTGAAGAGGTGCCTGCGGCTAGCAGTGAGGAGCCCACCAAAGAGGAGCCCATCAACGCAGAGCCGGTCGAGGAGAAAGCTGTCGAGGCGGAGCCAGTCACGGAGGAGCCAGTCAAAGAGGAGCCGATCGAGGAGAAGACAATCGAGGCAGAACCAGTCAAAGAGGAGACAGTCACGGAGGAACCAGTCAAAGAGGAGCCGGTTGAGGAGAAGGCTGTCGAGGCGGAGCCAGTCAAAGAGGAGCCGGTTGAGGAGAAAGCTGTCGAGGTGGAACCAGTCAAAGAGGAGCCAATCGAGGAGAAGGCTGTCGAGGTGGAACCAGTCAAAGAGGAGCCAATCGAGGAGAAGGCTGTCGAGGCGGAGCCCGTCAAAGAGGAGCCGATCGAGGAGAAGGCCATCGAGGTGGAACCAGTCAAAGAGGAGCCAGTCGAGGAGAAGGCTGTCGAGGCGGAGCCCGTCAAAGAGGAGCCCGTCACTGAGGAGCCTGCTCAGGAGGCTGTTACTGAGACAAACAAAGAAGTCGACCAACCCAACAGCGAGGAAGCTGCCCAAGATGTCATTCCCGAGACGGTCGCAGAGGCTGCAGCTGAGCCAGAGAAGAAGATTGATGCGCAGGCAGACAGCGGGGCCAAGTCGGAACAGCCGAAGGACTCAGGTGAGACCCCCCGCGTTGCTCTTGGTGATGATTTCCCTTCTACTGTTCAAGGCGTTGTTGGCAAAACCCATGTTGCTGCTACGAATCATGTCTGCGCGAGCCCGCCAATCCCGGAGTGCGAACTACCCCAAAGTCCACAAGGAGATGATGTTGAGAAGACGACAGCTGGCGAAGTCATCACTGAATCGCCACCGACGATCGAAGCCTCTTCAGCTCCCGAAGACTCTTCAGCTCCCGAAGATACACCAGCGCCCACCGCACGTGACAGCAATATCGGCGATGCTACATCTGTCGATGAGACACCTGCTGTCACCCAGGACTCCAGCGGCGGACTTCCAGTCGAGACACCTGCCAGCGAGGCACAGGCCCCTGTGAGCAAAGACATTGAGGTGCAGTCTGACCACGACGATGTTGGCAAAATGGCTGTAGGAGCTGGTGCTGTTGCTGCCGGCTCTCTCCTCGTCGCTCCTGCTGTGGTCGAGGCGACACGCGAGGTTCAGCTCGAGCCGCCAGTCAGCCAGAGTGAGGACATCTCAAAGGGTATCCCAAAGGAGCCATCAGCTCATGATCTTCCCCCGTCTTCCTCCTTCCCCAGCCCCAATGTCGCAAACACTGTCGAACCCTCCGGGAAACCTACATCTGCCGGGTCACAGTACGGCACATTCCAAACTTCAGAGCAACAAAAAGCCGCGCAACAGTCCGTCAAGGGTGAGCGCGAGCGTGCAAACGACGGTGCCGAATCTTCAGCCAGGTCTCTCAAGAGCGCAGTGGTGAAGGATGAGGTTGTCAAGCCAAGCCCGGCTAGCACTACATCAGGCAAGCTTACCATCCTAGCATCTGTTGCCCTCGGTGCGTACGCCGTATTCAAACTTGCTAATGGTGCGTGGGGCTCAAGATACCCATGATCCTCTTGAGTCGCCTAGCGAAAGCGAGCCCCTGATCATCGCTGCTAACGACGACTTGGACCCGGTCGTCGCAGCGCAGCAAGGGGGCGAGCACAATACAGGGCCGGGGGACGAGGGGAATGGGGAAGACGATCATGATGTTGAAGCTGCTGTTGTGGAAGATACTGCTGATGAAAAGAAAATCACTACTCATTCTCATTCTGGAGAAGGCGACACTATACTTCCTACGACGGATTCACCCAACTTGGATACTGTCGAGAACCCCACGAACATTGCGAGCGAAGAAATCGACTCGCCCACACAAGATCACGAGGAAGCCACCCCAGAAGATATCGAAAATCCCGTCGAAGCCACCTTAGACCACGGAGCACAACCTAGCACTACCGAGATGGTTCAAGGTGACAATAGCCCTGGTGACGAGAAAGACAGCATTCAGGATCGAACAGAGGATGTCGCCGAGAACGGCAGCGATGGAGCCGATATCTTACCATCTGTCGAGGAGCCGTCACCTGAAACTACTGAGACTCTCGAAAACTCATCTGTGGAAAATCTGGCTGCTCAAAGCCCGGATGCAAGTCTGCCACCGCCTACACTCATCTCAATTTCGGAGCCTTCGGATGCCAATGATAACCAGGACACGACTGAGCCCGATCTCGCTGCGACTGCAAGTCCAGAAGAGCCACGCAGCACGTCGCCGGCTCCTGGTGACGCGGAGGAACAGGCACCGCCAGAATCGTCGACCGTCGAGGCCAGCGATTTGCCAACCGATGAATTGCAATCTCCCCCGACTGAATTGTCACAAGAATCCAGCGGCATACAACATGACAACGAGGATACGGCTGAGCCGCAAGCTGAAGAGCCGGTCAAGTCACAGCAGGATGCAGAGACACTGTCTGCTCCCGCTGAGGTCGAAGATCCGCCGAAAGACGAGGCATCGTCACTTCACGAGAACGTCCCAAATGGTTCACAAGAGACGCCGGGTGACCTGCAAGCAGAAGTGGACAACGAGACCGTTGAGGATGAACAAGCCACCGTTGTAGACGAGGTTGAAACCGGCACCTCTGAGACTAGTCAAGACAACGAGCCAGCACCTGAACGACAACTACAGAATTTGGAAAGCGCCGCCAGCAGCGATGCAGAAACTCCACCCGTATCCCTGGCCCCGCAGTCAGTCTCTGGAGGGGATGAACAAGCCCATCTCGCCGCTTTTGTATCTCACGATCAAGCACCCGAGGATAGTCCCAGCATCGACAAAACCACTGAGCTTGACCATGCGGAAAATGTCAGCGACACAGCGAATCCGTCCGAGAACCAACTTACACAGCCCACTCTCAATCATGACGAAGCTGAAGAGGCCCAGCCCGCTGACGCCGGTCCTCGCGAAGCATCCGAAGAACCTGAACCACCCAATCCAGTCACTGAAGTACCTTCCGGGGATGTCGTCATCCCTGAAGAGCAAGGCGCCCCGGATGCAGATTCTGGTGTTCAGGATTCAGATGCTCAGGAAACAGATCAGAAGGATGACCTTCCTCATCTTGCCACAGACTCACTTGACAGCGACTCTTCAACCATTTCAGAAGCAGAACAAACAGATCCTGTGCTGGAGACGCCTGCAGCTGATCAAGGCGAGGGCCTTCCAGAGGCTTCCGACCGGAAGCTTCCAGAAAACGTCCAAGATGTCGATGCACCAAGTCAGACTGACAGTGTCCAACCTTCTGGCGAGATCTCAGACGCACCCGACAGCGACCCATCGCCAGAGTCAGATACAAGCCATCCAGAGACTGCTTTAGAGACTGCTCCAGAGACTGCTCCAGAGACTGCTCCAGAGACTGCTCCAGAGACTGCTCCAGAGACTACTCCAGAGACTACTCCAGCGTGTGAAGACGAAGGCCTCCCAGACAGGTCCGACCAAGAGCTTACAGAAATTGCCGCGGACGACTCTGATATCGCGCGTGACTCTGGCGTCAGCATGAATCCCAGCGATGACGACGGTTCGTCGGATGTGACAGTCAAGGAAACCGCGCCAATCGAGTCTTCGGAGTCGTTGGAAACGGACGCCAACGACACTAGCCAAGAGGACGCTTCTGACGGAGTGCTTGCACCTTCTGATGACAACCTGTCCGAGAAGGCAATCGTCAATGGTGATCAAGATCCATCCGATGAGCCGCAAGTGAATGATGGCTTGCCTGACTCAACAACCTCTGACGTTGATGGCGAGGCTCTCAAAGACACCGAAGTTGCGGCAGGCGCTGCCGCAGTCGTTGCTGCCGCTGCTGGCGTCGTTGCAGTTAACGAACTCAGCAGCGACGCCGAACAAGGTGCTGCTGATTCAACGGAAAGACCTCGCACCGCCGACAAGGCGACCGGACCCGGCGAGACTGAGCTGCACAGTGTCCCTGACGATGGCCCAGTCGACTCTCATCCAGAAGTGGTGCCCGAGTCCTCTACCGCTGCTGTACCAGCTGCCGTGTTGGAGAGTGACTTCAAGCCTCGTCCCAGTCGCCGTGACTCCTCCACTCAGACCGAGGAGTCATGGTTGCCAAGGACCCGATCATCGCGTACTGCCGCTCCAGCCACTTTGCTGCCTGATGCGAACGACCCAGAAGTGAAGGCAAGAAGCCGGGCCAGGATTTCAAGAACAGCGAGTAGGCGCAGCACGCAATCCATCGAAGAGGCTGCATCCGTCGTACGCGCTGCTGCAGACACATTGGGCGAGACCAGCACGCGCATGTCTGAGGCCGTTAAGGACTTGAAGCAACATGAGAACGCCAACGACGCCTTGAATATGAAGAAAGGAAGGAGGGATACCGGGGTTGCCTCGCGCAGTCTTCGTGATTCCTCTGCTAACAGGCTCATAGGCGTTGACAGGACTTCAAAGTCGGACGACAAACCGCCTCGGTCGCCACGTCACCACCGCTCCAGCCACGGCTCACGCTCCAGCCGACCTAGCACTCGGGACAGCGGTAGCAAGCGTCACTCTCACAAGCACCGGCACGACGGTGACCGTGACCGCGAGGCCGAGCAGGACAGCCCTCAGACTCCTCCACGCACCCGTGACACTGCCGACAGCGGTCATCGGTCCCGCAAGGATCGTACACCTCAAGAGCAAGCCGACCATGACAGGCGCAAGGAAGAGCGGCGACTCACTCGCGAGAAGGCCAAGAGAGACTCGCCTGCTGTGGAGCCCAAAGGCAAGGAAGTTGAGGCACCTCCGTCCCTCGAACGCCGCAGCTCGCGTCGACACAGCTCGGCAAGAAAGGAGAACGTCCCATCCATCGCATCGACCAGCCGCACTGAGTCCTCCGCACCACCGCAAGCCAGCAAGAAGTTCTTTGAAAAGAACGGCACTTCTGTAGTGGAGGGCTTCGGCGGACCTCTTACCGCCGAGACCTCCAAGGATGGCTCCCTCAAGCGCTCGACAAGCAAGACGGTGCGCCGCTCGCTGTCGCAAAGCCAGGCCAAGCTGGACAAGGCTCGCGACAAAGAGGCTGCCAAGGCAAACAAGGAGAAGGATGACAAGGAACGCCCTCGCGCACACAAGCCTGTCTCTACCAGCACTGCCAACACGCAGTCGTCTAGCGCAGACCGTGACGACAAGCACCGCAAGTCGAGGCTGGAGAAGCGTGCGGAGAAGGAGGTGCCTGCGAACGGGCAGAAGGACGACAAGAAGGAGAAGAAGGCTGGTGGGCTAAAGGGCATGTTCAAGAAGATCTTTGGTTGATTTGGTGGCTCAGACGGGTGAAGCTTTGGCTGGTAATGGCGGTGTTGGTGATGGTTTGTCATGCGTGCGTGGTTTCTGGGTGTCTTTTGTGGGGGTTTCGCCAGGTTTTGTCGTTCTCTTCGGGTAAATTCATCCTACGGCCACTGGCATGTCATCAGATGGGCGGCAAAGGGGCATTGTATACGACTTCTTCAAATAGTGGATATCGGGGTGGTGGACTAGAAAAAGGAGGGCTAGGGATAGCTGAACTAGGAAAGGAAGGGTGATGGTGAAATCACTCTGTGTGTTATTAGGCTTCTTCTTTCAACCCTACGCAGTGTTCAATGGAAATGTCCCATGATTTATGATGCTCTTGATACTTGGCATTTACAGTATGTGATTGGCATCGCCTTTCGGTGTTCAGTGATTCTATCTGTAGTCAGGGTCAGTCTGACGTATAATACATACTGTACTTGCACCTCCTGGCCGAAGATGGGTTTCTTCCTCCGCCACAAAATCTATTAGGGATCGAACCAATGTTCACCATCAACAGAATCAACTTTCAGAGGCTTGATAGTGCTGAGAACATTATTTGCACAGAATACAATGTGTGAACGTTGCATCTTTATTGCATAAGCGAAAGGCAAAAGTATCAAACAGTGTTGTGGCAGCAAACGACTTCAGGAATCGCAAACGAACTTGTTTGAAATTGGCTGAAGCAAACGAATTCAACATTGGATTCGAACTCGACTACTCCGTACAAACAGTTGCTATAAAGCAGCAATCCACTGCCACGGATCTCTCCTTTTGCCACATGTTGCTCATTTTGGTGCTTCGCAATCGCACCGTCCCCCTCATCCTGTCTACACAACCATGAATCCTGACCAAATCGAGCACTCGGCCGTCATCAAGGACCTCCATCGCGACCTTGCACGCAAGTATCACAGGCATGGCCCGAAAGTCGAGACCCTGTGGCGGTCTTTCAGCAAAGGCCAACGCACCAAGGCGCTGAAAGACGGTGCGCGTGATGGGGAGGTGCTCAAGCACCGCAACGACCCTTCCATGGGAAATGTGTGCAAGCTCGTGCCGGAGTTGAATCTGCGAGACCTTACAGACCAAGGTGATGATGCCCTCTTGGACCATCTGCGGACTCGAGCTACGACGACGTTGATGGAGCAGTATCGAGTAAGTCTTGCCCGGCGTACCTACCTATAGCACTCTTAAGTGGACCGCAGCACCTCACGGCGAGGGTTGATCAATGATCAATCCTCATATTGTGACTTATTTAACACGTCTGCCCAGGGCGACTGTGATCATATCATAGAAATGATGCGGACACGCAACCTTCGTCATGTCAACGAAGGCCGCCTGAGGAACAGCCTCACCCTGTTCCTGGATGACGACGAGATGTACGGGAAGTCCTACACCAGATAAGCGGTCTCTTCCTGATCTCCTCGACACCGCCCGGGACCAAAAGGCCGCCCTCGGGGAGTACCTCGATCTCCTATCAGAGGAGCCGCTCGTGCTGACCCACGCCGTCAACCACGCCTTCTTCAGCCCGCCCGGAGCTCGTCCCCGACGAGAGAGGCAGGTACCTGCTAGTCCACACCGACCGCTTTGTCAGCTCCGCCTTCTTCGAAGCCGTCAACAGCGCAGTCAAAGTGACCGCCACTTGGGACTACCTCACCCGCCTGCTCGATCTCCTCAACACCACCACCGACAAGCCCTTCCGAGCAATCATTCTCCAAGAGATCAGCAACACCTACCACCTGGAATACAGCCGCACACAGGCCCTCGTGAAGCGCCACGTGCAGACCGGTACCGGCGGCAGGTACTTCCGCCGCGTCGCCAACGTCTACGACAATGGCGTCGCGCGGGTTGCCATGAAGGTCAAGCCCGAGACGTTAATGCGCGAGAACCCCCAGCTCGCCTACTACCTCCGCCTATGCCACCCGGACACCACCGCCGCCAAAGCGGTCGACTGGCTGAGCAACCTTGATAAGCTGCACAGCGCACACGCCGACGAGCGCGAGACGCTCTCGGATCGCGAGTTCGACACGCTGTGCGACCATGCTGTCATCGTGGCGTTCATCCAAGACCTTGCCCCTGGGATCTCGATGCCGCCTTTGTCTCGCAAGAAGAGCCAGCTGTTCGTGTCGCGTCCCAAGGAGCTTGAGGGCGAGCTGAGCGAGATCCGAGACCAGCTCGACCTGGCGGACTTTGTGGTCCCGATCGATCACCTTCTGGAGCCACTTATTGCGCAGAGGGCGCTTGAGGCGCTCGAGGCGGCGGTGATTGGTAAGACGGGGTCGAAGCTGGAGTTCATGTACCAGGATATGGTTGAGGAGTGTCTTGCGGATCTGGCGAAGCAGTATCAGCAGCAGGTCGAGGGCGAGGCCGAAAAGAAGGGCGACAAGAAGGATGACAAAGACGGCGAGAAGAAGAACAAGCCGACCTTTGTGCCACTTCCCTCAGGTCCACCCACATCACAGACACCCAAAGAGCGCATCGAGCAGCGCCGACAAAAAGAAAAGACACGGCCCGCTCACTCTTACATATTCAACTTCGTTCCCACAGCCCCAGCTGCAGCGTCCGAGGGCCCCACCCAGCCGCAAAAAAACTTCAAAGTCAAGGCTTCCACCTCACAGAGATCTTCACGACCCTCTTTGACCGGTCCGAGTCCCGCGGCGCGGTGAGCTGGGTGTCGTTCGAGGCTGCCATGGCGGACCTGGGGTGCTCTATGATTCCCAAGTATGGGTCGGGGTATACCTTCTTTCCGCCGAAGGAGGAGAAGGATGGCGCTACGGGTGGCATGGGTATTGTTCGGTCGGTGAGGGTGCACCGGCCGCACAAGGCTAACATTGAGGGATATCGGGGGTTTATCAGGGCACAGCGGCTGAAGAGAGTGTATGGATGGAACAAGGACACGTTTCAGGTTAGTGCTGGGGCGTAGGCTATGCAATGCTGGTCCTTGGGATGAGAATTTTCTGGCATGGTGTCTGGGGATGAAGCCATCACCATGTCTGGTTAGTTTGTAGCTCATACAGACAGACACATCAGGAGCCCAATGATACTGTTGATATGAGCATGTACAAAAGATGACCAAATCATGAGAAGGGTTTGGAATGTAAACCAAACAACTCATACTGTAGGCGAGCAAAGTATTCAGGGAGAATCACAGGACACATCCTGTACCAAGGGTCTAAAGAATAAGACCTCATGGACATGCACGTATATGCTAAAAGCAGCAGCATAAGAAGGGGATGAGTTGTGGAAAAATAGAACCTGGAAATGCCTACGCATGTTGTAGACTGAATTGTTCTCAAGGATCTGTCCACGCGGAAATTGACCTTTTCTATCCCGTAGTTCCAACCAGTGCGGTATAGGGGCTCTGGCCGAGCATTCGTGCTAGATGCAGAAAGCCTCATTTGGACAACCGCATTCGTGCGGTCCTGTCGCAAATAGAGGTAGAAGCAGCAATGTCTTCTCCTTGGCGTGATTGGCTGGTTCAGCACACATGCACTCGTGCTGTTTCGTCCTGTGCGGTCGCGTCTTCTGCGAATGTCGTACCTTTTCTACTGCAAGTTTCTCTTACAGGAAAGGAGGGAGACGGAATGGGTATCCGCCATTCTTGATGCGGAAGATGCTGAGCAGAATGCTGTAGCCGACCAGCATGAAGCCGCCCCAGGCCAAGACTGCGACAGACTGCAGCTTAGGGTTGGCGATGCGGGGGACCTTGTCGGCGAGGGCCAGCGCGGAGAGGGCGAGCAATCCGTCTGGGGTTACAGCCCTGTCAGTCAAGTCTGTGGATTGGTTGGAAGGAGTGAGGAGAAAGGAGCGGGAACTCACAAATAACGGCAATGATCTGTGACTCCAACTGGTACTGAGTCTGGAATCCACCAGCGATGTAGCTGATGCCTCCACGACCATCATGACCAGCATACTGCGTGTTCCGAATTGAGTTGAACCAGTGGCCTGAAATGGACAGAAGGACGACGCCAATAGCGACCATCTTCCACAGAGCCTTGGCAGTCAAAAGCATCTCGATGTAGGGGAAGAATTTGTAGACGGCAGTCCCGATAGCGGAAACGAAAAAGGTGAATGTACCAATGGCAACCCAGTTGGTAGGGTACTTGAAGGCGGGATGCGGACGGCCGGGCAGGTGACGGACAAGCCATTCACGAGCTGACTCGGCATTGGGTTGACTATTATTCTCCTGTCAGTGTATACTGTGCGTTGAAGGCTGTGTGTTGACGGGTAGGCATGTTGCCACGTACCCAGCGTTGAAATCGAATCGCAGGGGCTCAGTCTCGGAGACGGCGAACTCGCCAGTGGTGGGCTGGAAGAGCAGCAGGACTGGAGCTGTCTGCAAACCAAGCTGTGGAGGAGAATTGTGGTTAGCGGTGTTTCTGTAGCAGTTGCAACAACAGGCAGGGGGTGGATGGCCTGGAGGGAACCACTCACAGACTGAAAGGTCTCGCGACCATCATTGAAGTCCAGAACAGAGAAGATCAGCTTTGAGTTACCCTGCTTGTCACCCTTTGTCCACTGGCTGCTCAGCATGTCCCACTGAGGACCAAAGTCACGGCACATCTGGCAGCCAAATCGAGGGTCCTGGGCTGTGAGGAGCACCGCAACAGAGTAGTCGCGAGGCAGAGCAGTAGCCTTTCTGTAGGCAGCATCGTCGAACTTGACAGGTGAGTGGCCCAGAGCCTTCTGGTGGAGCTTGAGGAAGCGGTCGCTAGGGCCGTCGTCACTGCTGCCACCCACAGCGCATCCCACCAGCAGGGCGATTGGGAGGAAGATTGAGGACCAGCGCATCGTGGAGAGTCAAGGTCGGTCTCTGGGAAGATGGACAGGTAGAAGAAGAGAAGATGTGCAGGATTGCACTATGACAGCTTGCCAATTGACGCCTGGGAGTCACAGTTGGCAGCGGCTGTTGGCGAGCAGGAAATGCGTCGGGTGGTGGTTGAAGAAATGTAGACGCTTTCCTTCAAGTTACGTCGTCGTTAGCTGTCCTCAGTGAATTGGAGCTCGAGTGGCCGCGCACGCCAAGAGTGGCCCCTGGCACGTCTGGTCCCGCGACAGGGACCCCCTTGCGGAGGCTCGCAGAAGTACGCTATTCCGAATACGGTACCATGTTATTGTTTGGTCGGCCCACCACCCACATCATCCAGATCCTGACCTCTCCTCTCTCATACTGTCTGCATCTGCAACCACACTGCCCGCTTCCACTGACAAACCCGTCATTACTTTGAGAGTCGTCTATACCGCTTTTCAATTCCTTCGCTCCCTTGTTGCACCATCGCTTTCCCTGCTGTTACATCGGAATTTCATGGGTTTCATACGAAGTCGCGTCGCATCGAGCCATGTAAACATGGACCAAGACGAGGCATGTCAAACACTGCAACGACCACACACCACGGCGCCGCCATCTGCTAACATGAAGTTCCAAGCAGAGAACGGAAGAAATCCACATCTTAGACTTGAAGCATCACAACATCATGCATCAAACCGATCTCATTGTCAAGGACGAGGAGGCGCGTCGCTTGAAGCTGCGCGTCGTGGTGCTACGGGACGAGGTCGCCACTCTACGCTGCCAATTGGCGGACAAGGACAGCAGAATTCACAATCTCTCGCAGCGATACGACGACATGCGCGTCCAGCTTGACCACTTGAACCAAACATGCGCAAATCAGGAGACACAGCTGCGCTCGCAAGCGCGACAGCAATCGGAACTCAAGGTACAAAATGCCGCACCGTATACGCCGCGCGCATGCACATCTCAATGATACTAATTGATTATAGAACGAGCTCCTATCTGCAAGCAACATGTCTGAAGACGCTACCAAGACCCTATCAGAGAAGCTGGCCCTCTCTCGCGAACTCGCCGTGTTGAAACCCGAGATCGATCACCTGCGCTCACAGCTAGCCCACCAGAAAGACGTCCTTGCGGAGAAACTTGCCTTGGAGCGCCAATTGAATAGCCTGGAGGTTGAGCTTGCCAATGAAAAGCGCGCCACCCAGAAAGCACAGCAGCGTCAGCAGACTCAAGACAATGAAGCGGAGGAACAGCTTCGCCAACGTGTCGCCGAACTGGAGAAGAAGCTGGTCAACGAACAGAAGGCAGCTCAAAAGGCCAAGGCGGCCCAAGAGAAGGCTCAAAGCAGTGCAGAGGAAGAACTACTGCAGCAAATCGCCGGTTTGGAGGCGAAGCTGTCGGCACAGCAGAAGGCCTCCGAAAAGGCGAGAAAACCCCATGAGAAGGTGGAGACGGATGCCGAAGGAGAGCTTCGACTACAGGTCGCGACCCTGCAGAAGCAGCTGGTCAGTGAACAGCGTGCGGCTCAGAAGGCCAAGCGCTCACAGGACAGCACTGCCACCGAGGATCATGCACAACTCCAGGAGAAGCTGAAAGAGCTGGAGGCACAGCTGGTGGCAGACAAGCGCGAGGCGGAGCGGTCACGTAAGACCGCTGAAAAGGAAGCCGCCACAGCGCATGATCAGGTCGAAATGCTGACGCAGCGTGTCGAGGAGTTCAAGGGCAAGCTTCGCGAGACGCGTGCAGAACTGAAGGATGTCCGGGCGGAACTGACTCAAGCTCGCACAAAAACAACATCCGTGCCCCTCAAGAACGATGATGAGCCAAAGAAGCCCCTGTCCAAGGCCAAGGGAGGCAAGAAGCGCCGGGCCAACGAGATCAGTGTCGATGAGATGATGTTGGATACGCCCGGCCACGCTGAGGGAAGAACCAAGCGTCCCATTAAGAAGAAGGGCATTGACTACACCGCAGTGGGCGAGAAATCGACTTTCTCTATTACACCATTCCTGGAGAAGTCGAACACCATCAACCTAGCGGAGACGATCGAGGAGGAAGTGGAAGAGCCATCGATCCTCGAGAGCAGAGGCGACCCAGCGGCCCCAATCATCGAGCCGGAGGCTGAGACTACTGAGGAACTTCCTGTTGCAGAGAAGCCGAGGCAGAAGTCAGTGGCTAAGGCTCTCAAGGCGACGAAAATGAAGACAGGAGCGAACGAGAGAAAGGCCCGTGGCAAAGCCAAGGCACAGGCTCTTACTGAGTCCTCGCCTAATGTGAAGATCACGACTGCCCCCAAGAGCAATTCCACGAACAGCATGACCACGCTCGAGAAAGTAATCGAAGAGCCTGAGGATGTCAGGCTAGAAAACGCTGTCAAGGATGCACCGGTTGTGAAGAAGCCGGCAGCAACCGTGCCTGTCGCGGCGGATGTGTCCAACACCAGCTCAGAGAATCCAGAGCCCAAGAAGAAGAAGCGAAAGCTTCTTGGTGTCGGCAACAAGGGCACACTGTTCGACAAGGACGAGGATGCTGGTGAGTCGGAAGCGCCTGTCCCGACTGCTGCATCCGCCGCCACCAAGCGGAAGCCCGTCGGTCTCAAGGCCACGGCAACCAGAAAGGGTCCGGTCTCGTCACTGGCAAAGGGCGCGTTCGGTGGCAAGACCTTCTCACCACTGAAGAAGGACAGAAGGGGCGTGGGTGCGAGCTTCCTGGCGTGACGACGGTTGCATTGAGACTGCCAGTCATGAACCCGAGGTGTGTAAAACGTGATACCGATGATTTACATGGTAGGTTTTCACGGCCGATGTGTTATGTTTGATCTTGCATGTGTTGCATGGTGCGGGCGTTGTCAGGTATATTGCTCTTCGTTTTGCTTTCTCTTTGGATCGGCGTTCTGGAAAAGCTGTATGGAAACAGTTGGACATTGGGGGATTGGACCAAGGGTTGGCGACACTTTCATTGGGTAGGGTAGTCTGGTCTAGAAGACAACGCAGAACTTATCCATCTGTTGTAAAGTGCTGATATATTCGCTGAGTGAATGAAACCCATGTCCACCTGGGAACTGCGTCAAAGCTGCCACGCACGTAGCCTCAAAGCCTCGTTTTCTTTTTTTCTTTTTTTTTTCTTTTTTTTTTTTCAAGAAAGAAAAAAAGGATGATTGAATAAAAGATGAAAGTAACTACTACTAGTATACAGCTTCGCACCTTGGAACCGCCGTGGAACAGATTATAGGCCTATGTTGTGGCTTTTTGCCTCAGCCTCACAGTGTCTTGAGATGCAATTTAGCTGCTGCGGAGATTTTCAGCGCCCACATCCCATGGCGCAAAGACAGCAGCAACCCAAGATTTTCTTCACCTTGCAACCATAGATCCGAGCACAACCCAAACTGCTTGAGACGAGCTCACAAGATCCGCATCCGCAATGAGACAATAACGGAGGTCTATCATTCACCTTGAGTTTTCCGCAGCCATCATGAACACCACTTTCCGCAGCTCCCCAAGCCGCGCCCTGACCCGCGCCCTCAGCAACCTCACACTCACCACCTCACACGCAGCGCCTGACCCATGGACATGCGCCACCTGCCGCCACAGTCACCAGCAACCGTTCCCATTAGCTCTTTCCCGACGCACAGCCTCCTCTTCCTCGTCCTCCCAATGGAAGTCCCGCCAATCCCGCGACCGCTACGCGCGCGACGCCAGAGTCATCGGCCTCAAGTCCCGCGCCGCCTTTAAGCTTCTCGAGCTCGACGCCAAGTACCGCCTCTTCAAGCGCAACCAGGCCGTCGTGGACCTGGGCTACGCGCCGGGCTCGTGGAGCCAGGTTGCGCTGGAGCGCACGAAGCCGCACGGCGTGGTGGTGGGGATCGACCTGATCCCCGCGATGCCGCCGCGGGGCGTGACGGCCATTCAAGGGGATTTCTTGAGCCCCAGCGTGAGGAGGCTGGTAAAGGAGGTGGTGGTTGAGCAGGTGCGGCGGAAAAGGCGGGAGAGTGCGATGGAGAGGAGGTTTGAGGGGGCTTTGTTGAAGGGGGAGGGGGAGGTAGAAGGAAGGGAGGGCAACGGCGAGGGCGAGGTGCTGCAGGATCGTCCGAGTTACATCGACTTGGAGAAGCTTGCGGCGCGCGATATTGAGGACGCTGAGGCGGAGGATGGTGGAAAGATGGTGGATGTGAGTTCTCATTCAACGGAAGAGGGAGCGGCGAGATGGCCTCAGGATCTGAATCTTGATCACCTCCATGACAGCGCGGCAATGCTAACTTGTGACTCTAGGTGGTAATATCCGACATGTCAGAACCCTGGCCCCAAACCACCGGCTTCATGAGCAACACACTGAGTAATCCGTACCGCAGGTTGATGAACACGAGCGGCATGGCCTTCAGAGACCATGCGGGAAGTATGGTACGTTGCCGGTCTTCTTGTGATCCTCTTGCATTTCCCGGTACATGCACCACATCCAGTTGCTCACCAGACCGTGTCTCTAGGATCTTTGCTATGCAGCCCTAGCCTTCGCCTCGGAGAATTTGAAGCCCAACGGCCACTTCGTCTGCAAGTTTTACCAGGGCGCTGAGGACAAGCTACTGCAAACGAAGCTACAGAAGATGTTTGGGAGCGTTCACAGGGAGAAGCCAGACGCCTCAAGGAAGGTGAGTGTCATATCATCCATATACGAGCTCCTGTGGCATCCATTTTGTCACTTCTCCTATGCATGTCTTGGTTTGGCCGGGAATGTACTGATCGCATCAGAACCCAGGACTCGAAGGAAGCATTCCTCGTCGCGTTGAAAAGGAAGGCCGGCGTCACGCTCGCCTCGATAGAAGGGAACACACCGAATTTGGTCAAGTCGTAGACACACACACACATTACACTTCATAAATCATTTGACGAATACGAGTTGGGCTAGAAGGTGCCTCAATTCCATTTCAGCTTTTTTGGTGAATCCCTTCCTAGCCACGCCACAACGCCCTCGTGAATGCTTCAGAGCGGCCGCAGCCAAGGCCGCAGTTTTGAATAGTAACCGTGCCAGGCTTGCGATCCTAGCAATGACCTCCACGTCCATGACCAAATCCCAGAGACGACGAACATCACCAAGGTGTAAGTGCTTACACCTTGAAACCGCGGGAGCGTCTGCGACCACGGGCACGCTCGAACTTGCGGCCCTTGGAGAGAACGTGGGGCTTCTGTAGAGATTGTCAGCTCCGTTCTCCTTCCGCCTCGCCCTCGTAGACAGACTGCAGGCTTGCAGCAGCAGAAGACGTACCTTGTGCTTGTGGGGGCCCATGCCGAAATGGCGGACGGCCTCACGGGCGTTCTTGGGACCGCGCAGCAGCAGGGTGTTGGCGCCAGTGGGCTTCTCGAGAGCCAGCTGGTCGAGGGTCTGGACGGAGCCGCCGGCGGCGAGGATGCGAGCGCGGGCAGTGGCGGTGAAACGCAGGGCAGCGATGTTCACCTTGGGGACCTCGAGCAGACGGACATCGTCGGTGACGGTGCCGACAATGACGACCGTCTTCTTCTCGTTGCCGTTCTTGAGGTTGGCTGTGATGCGAGACAGGGAGACGGGAGGGCGGTTGATGCGGGACATGAACAAGCGGCGCAGGACAACCTTGTTGAAGCTCGAGTCGGTACGGCCTGTGGAAGGAAGGAAGGTGATGTTAGGAACTTGTTCCTTCGAGTTATAAGGGAGGAAAGGATATCCCAAAACTTACGAGCCAGGAAGCGGTAGAGCTTGACCAAGAGCTTCAAGTAGACATTGTCGCTCTTGGGGGCCTTGCGGTGGGTGCTGCGCACGTGGTGGCGGTCGAGATCGATACCTACAAACAGACAAGAGTTTCCTCGTCAGCCTTTGGCTCAGGTATGCTCAAAAAAGGTTGGCAGCACTCGAGAGCAGAAGTAGGGGAGGAATGACGGCCTTTCTGCCCTCAATCGATCCCGCTTCTGTTCTCTCCATCCAGTTCCTGTTTGCCCGCCGCCCTCACGGTGGAACGCAGCAGGCGCACAGGAAGCTGGCAGCGCCTCATTGTGGTCGCAGACAATCGCTCGGAAGCAATCGTCCACTTGCATACAAAAGGCTGAGTTGGAGTTAGATCCGTCACTGTCACGTACCCATCTTGAAGGTTGGCTCGAAGTTGTCGAGATGGAGTCGATTGTTGGCGTGTGGGGGTTGGAAAAATCGACTGCAGACTGAGGCACGAAAAGTTCGCAGGTGTTGCTGCGAATTTGCGGCTTGGTGTGGGTCCGGCGGCAGGGCTCTTCTGATTGGCCTGCTGATCGGAACAGCTGATTGACCGGCTCCGACGACAAGCGGACGTACCAGTTGACTTGACCCTTGTAAACCTAGCTCGATAATTTCAGGATAACGAACTTCACTTCCTCGTCGTTATCAAACCTACACGGGGCGACTGGCAAAGTGTCGTTAAACGGCATGCGATGTATCAGAAACCGTTACCAGCCTTGCAAGGCCGCATGCTGAGCACCTGGCCTGACGACTAGGAGTGAATGCTGGTGCGTAGCAAGTCACTGTGCCAGCAAGCAGCGACGGGCCATTGCCGGTTTCCACACTCAACAAGCCATTGATCGCGTGCGTCGTCATCTACGCCTGTAAAAACTAGCTGCAGCTCGAGAGTCACGGGGGCGCACGCAGCGCATCCTTCGGAGGTGCGCCCGGCGCGATCTTCGCCGAAAGCTGGGTAACTGAGCAAGGGTGGATGAAGTCTCTTGCATTCAGCCGCCACGGCAAGAGGGAGAGACCCTGCGGCAGTTGCTCTGTGGCTGGAGGGAGGGGTGGATCCAACAGAGCTGCTGATAAAGCATTCATAAACTTACTAATAGTCCGTACAGACCACCACCGGCATGTAGGGGAGCTAGACTGCTCTGTGTTCATACTGAGTGTGCACAGCACCGTCATGCCTTCATCAAATCCTATCATGGGGCCATGCACGCCTAAGATGATCAGAGAGCAGCTGATCTTCCCGAATATCCCAATGCTGGTCTGTACCAACACTTAATTGACCCACAAATGCTTGGTCGAGGCTGGAAGCACTAATCTATCTATTCACATACGGTTGCTGAGGCCCCTCAAAAATTCGGGTTGACCGAAAGTTTCGATCGCTTTGAAAGCGTGAATTGGCCTCGCAATGGAATGCTTACTGACCTTTTCGGAGGATTGAAAATAGTTGGTGTCGAAGGAGAGGACTTTCCCAAATTTACTAACATCTACGGAATCAAACTGAAGCTCAGTTCCGCAAGACACGACCATTACCGCACCAAAGGGTCCGAAGTTGAGGGTATGTCGGTATCATTTTCCTGTCCCAGTAATGCCGCACGGAGATACGCCACATTTCTTCTAATTGTCTAGAAAACCAGCCGTCCAATGCATCAATGTTTTCAAAGCATCCCCGCCCATGTATTCAGTGTGCTCGTTACCGCAGCAGTTCCCTGTCCCTCAAGGCATGTCATCTTTCATTGACTTCGATCGCTGGTGGCCCCCACATTGGAATGACATGCCCCTTCTAAAAACTTTTTATGGATGCTTATGAGCTTGCCTTTATCCTACAAAAAGGCCATCGCCAAAACGTCGACTTGTTGTTGTGTGGTAGTGTGAGAAGTGTGGCGCGGAGAAACCACTTTCTTCCATTGGATGGTTGAGCATGATACACCTGCTTCAATTCCATCCAGTCCGAAAGCCAGAAAGCTGTTCTTATGCTTGCAGCTCATTCCGTGCTCTGGGGCCACCAAAAACGAAGTATTCTTGGTTGATTGGTTGGTTGGGTAATATTTGTCAAGTAGTCCTTGTCCGTCCCCGAGGAGCCAATATCCAATTTGGCTTTCGCGTATTGATTCTGCGTGAGTGGTGGTTGCTTGTCCAATGTGCTTCATTGGGGTTTCGGAGTCAGATCTTGATGATGTATTGCTCAATCAAATGACACGCTCCTTAGGCCTGCAGTCCAAAAGGAAGTCGCGGGTCATCTCGAAGCTCAACCAGCTCGAAGCCATGCTTGGAGCGACCTTGAGGAGGTTGGGAGCAATGCCCTTGTACAGGCCTTTCGGACCCTCCTTCTTGATGATCTGCTTGAACGCGTCTCCCATCGACGAATACTTCTGACCCACGCCCTTCATCGTGTTGACCTGGAATCGTCGTCGCAAAACGTCACTACCACCAACTACCGTCAGCACATCTTTCCACCAGCACAAGTTCCAAGATAACCATCACACTCACAATGGGTATGTGCAGGTCTGCGCCACGGCACCAGAGATGGCACCAGCCAACAGCTTCCGCACGGCGCTTGGGTTCTTGTCGCCCTCGGGCGTCAAGTACTGACGCACGTACTCGTACACCATAAAGTTCAGGCCCACGTACGGCGCAACGCCCGCCACTGTTGGCACAATACCGCGGTACAGTGCCGGGTAGCCGCCCTCAGTCTTGTACATGGTCTTCATGGTCGCCCACATGCCGGGAATCTTCTTGCCCCCCTCCATCTCCGCCTTGATCGCGTCGAAGTCGGCGCCCTGGATGGACAGGCGCGTGCGCACAATGTCGAGCGGGTAAGTAAAGGTGACGGAGGTAATGCCCGCGAGGCCGCCGCAGACCAGGCGCATGGAGGCGGACAGGTCGGCGCCTGGGTATGACTCGAAAATGTGGCGCTTGTAGAAATTGTAGCTGCCGAACTGCACGGCAGAGTAGGGTACGATGCGGATGCAGTTGGTGCCGTTGCCGCGCATCATGCCGCGCCAGCCCTCCTCTTTCCACATCTTTGCGAGCGCCTTCAGGACGGACATCTTGTACTGGGCGTTGCCGGTCGACTGGATCTGGAAGATGATCTTGAGGCGCTCAAGGGGCGAAACAACAGTGCGCGACACGGCGCCTGCGACGCCGCCAGCGATGAAAGCGGCGACAGTGGGCTCGGACACGAAGTTTTGGAGGTGGATGACCACTTGTATGGGTGATCGAGGACTGGGGGCGGGGGCGGGGTTGGGAAAGCCAGAGGACGTCCCGTCAGGGCTGGGCGACCCGGCAGAGGGCTTTGAGAGTATGTCAGCTGGACCAGGCCCCAAGGGGTGGGCTGAGAGAAAGGGCGCATAAGGGGAGGAGGGTCATTGAAGCGGCTCCAGGGGTAGTTCGACGTACAGTAGCCATAGCGTCGACTTTAGGGTAGGGACTTGACGGAATTGGAGAAGGAGGCGACGTGCAATATGACACAGGAGGAGGAAGGCGCGTCGCTGAAGGAGGTTGGAGGGTTCGAGGGTGGTTGAGAAGGTGTGTGGTGAGGGGTGGTGTCTCGGGGCATTCCACAATGCTGTTGGCGATTGATGGGGCAGGTGGGTTAATTGAAATGATTGTTGTAAAGAATATTGCGTGGACCACAACGCAGGATATAAGCTATGAATGAGAGGTGGTGGTTCCAATTAGAGGTGAGTTTGGAAGGGGATGTCAGACATCGTCAGGTTCGTCAGGAGAAGGTGAAGGGGCGTCGCAATTGCAGGTGCAGTTACTGTTGCTGTTGCAGGTGTTCATAGCACATTTGGCGGGTGCACAAGGGATGTGGGTGAAACAAAGTTGCTGGTCTGGATGAGAGCCGATGGCCTTGCCCCTGGGCTGAGAGCGTGATCCGTTAGCTTGGTGGTGAAGAGGTGTTTTGGGCTTGTATGAAGGAGATGTGAAGGTTTTCTCAGGTGCAACTGACGTCAAGTTGGAGGAGGCTAGGATCAATTCCGATGTCAGGTCTTCC
This sequence comes from Ophiognomonia clavigignenti-juglandacearum, assembly GCA_003671545.1. NCBI lineage: Eukaryota > Fungi > Ascomycota > Sordariomycetes > Diaporthales > Gnomoniaceae > Ophiognomonia > Ophiognomonia clavigignenti-juglandacearum. The sequence goes on along the minus strand of PYFS01002181.1, from coordinate 118,357 downwards.
CCAGCTTTTCTTTAGGGCCCTTCCCGTCCAGTGCCGGCTACTCGGTATCAAATTGCGGGAGAGTCCGGAGATAGCACAAGCCACAACCTCGAATTAGGACAATATAGGACAACCTCAAATAGGGAGGGCTAGATCCTAATCGGAGTGAAAATACAAAAGCATTGTTGAGTGGAAATACGACAGAATATTACTATATGTCAAATATGACAAAGACTGCAGAGAAAGCCCACAGCCACAGTCTAAGAAAAGCTTCATCCCTTCTACTCGTCTTCGGACTTCTCTTCCGCTACAGTACCCAGGCACCTAGGTAGTGGAGAATGAGTACAGGATAGTTGATTGGCCTTTGACCTTGTAGCAACCTTGATCAAGGGGTTGCTTTGCAGGTGGTCATGGTCACTGGACATGGCCTACATGATTTCAAACTACGGAGTACTTTAAGTGCATCTACCTAAGTCTACTCTGTATTGTATGAGTACTGGTATTGTATTATACCTAGGTGGCCTTGCTGAAAGGAAGTGCCCTACCCAGGTCCACATCTACAAGTAAAAAGGACGATCTCCCGCTGCACACTATCATAGCATTGCTTTTTGGAACTGGCTGACATGTGAATATTAACTCACACTGTGAAAAGATGATTCGCAAATTGGAACATCAGGACAAAGTGTAGTATATCTTCGTATTGAATGACGCCATCTCCGATGGTATATATATTGAGCAAGGAAAATGATAAGGAACTTGGGAATCAAGAGACAAGCCCATTGTACCTACTACTTAGGATGGTCACCTTGTTTGAAACCAGAGTGATTGGCTATAATCCTAGGTCATGGCAGGTCATCGTTACTGACAATCTTGGAAGTTAAGACAGCCGACTTCCACCAAAGATCCACTTCCTCGTTGAAAACTGCGAATGTGCAAAAGCTGGATTGATATTCCACGCTACATTCTCATCAGCTAAATTTGAGACTGAGAGCAAGCCTACATGAGATAAAAGGACGTATTATTTCGTTAAGAACCAAGCACATTGTCGTTCATAGAGGCTCTGATCTTCGGCGCATTTCTCACCAAGCGGCAGCCCTACGCCCCGCGCCCCCGGCCAACACCAAAAATGGCAGGAAGGAAGAAAACCCACGTCCAGTCAGGAAACCGCCAGAGATCAAGGTCACCAGGTCTCTCACGCTCAAAACAGCCCAGCAAACCTGCCAAAAGCAACAAACACGCCAACAAACAACAACCCACAGCCTCTACCCCGTCCAACGACGATGAAGATGAGTATGCCGCCGCCCCTGCACCTCAGCAGCGCCGCCCAGCACAAACCAGAGCCCACCAGCAAAAGCTCCTCGGCACCTTCCAAGGCACCTTCGACGCCGTGCTGAGCTCCGGCAACCTGCACGCCATCCTGCAGGAGGTCAAGTCCGCGCTCTTCAAGCGCGACTTCGCCGTCGCCTTTGGCAACGAGCAGTTCCTTGAGGCGTACGCTGCGCGCTGGAGCCCCACCCGCGCTTTGTGCTACGCCGCTGCGCTCGATAGGATTAGCGAGTACCTGGATGCGCTAGTACACCACCAACCAGCCACCAAGGATGATGATGGTGCGGCGAGCCTGCAGGTCCTGGCGATAGGCGGTGCCGCTGCTGAGCTCGTGGCCTTCGCCTCGTATCTCAGCCGACAGCAGCCACCGTTGCCGCCCTCTGATGCCGACGACGATGAGGAGGAGGATCCGGTGGAAGAGGAGAAGAAAGTGACGGGCGCCATCGCGCTAGTCGACGTTGCGCCATGGGGCGGCGTAGTCGAGAAGCTGCGCGAGGGCCTGCAGACGGCTCCGCCCCTGTCCAAATACGCCAGCGCAGCGATGCATGCAGCCAACACGCCCGTGAACGAGGCGGGGCGGCTGCGCAAGGTGGTTTTCCACGAGCGAGACGTGTTCGCGTTGGATCCGGACGGGCTCGCGGCGCTGGTGCCAGGGGCTGGGAGGCAGCAGCCCGTGCTGGCTACGCTTCTATTCACGCTCAACGAGCTTTTCACCAGCGGGGGCATCGGAAAGACCACGACGTTCTTGCTTAACCTCACGTCGAACTTGCCAAGCGGGTCACTGTTGCTGGTGATTGATAGCCCCGGGAGCTACTCGGAGACGACGGTGGGGAAGGTGGCGAGGCAGTATCCGATGGCGTGGTTGTTGGATAAGATTCTTGATGGCGCTACAGATGAGGAGGATGGGGAGGAGAAGTGGGTCAAGGTGGAGAGCAAGGATTCGGTGTGGTTCAGGCTGGGGAATGAGCTGCGGTATCCGATTCCGTTGGAGGATATGCGCTACCAGATGCATCTGTATCGGAAGGGTGGTGCTAGTGGGGACGATGAAGAGGAGGCGAGCGAGGAGCGGCGCGTGAGATTTGAAGGTTCGTGATCGGGGCGCTGTGAGTTGCGAGCTATTTTATTCCTGTTCACGCATGGAGAGCGACCACTCGAGCGCCCGGCCAGGAGGACTGTTGCCGCACGAGGTATAAAAGGCTGAGGGCAGTTCGCTGCAAGAAACTGCGCCGTTGGTTCCTATTAATACGGACGCAAAGAGAATTGCAGGCGAACCATATCTACGTCCAGTGCGGACGCATGTCGGAGCAGGTCAAAAGGCCAAACGAAATAGACTAGACGGTGCTGGGATCCCTTGGTTATCATCATAGAAAGCTAGCACAGCCAGTACGACGGGAAGAGACGCTGGCTATATCACGAAGAAGAGAGATGGGAAAGCAGATGCACAGGCACGTACGGTGCTAGGATGAAATATGATGCCTCCGATGATGGTAGGTAATGAAGACATGTAGGTGATGCTGCTTGCCATGCTAAGGAGATCCCGAGGTACACCTGCCATGCATGTACATATGGCCCCTCACACCATTATTCATAGAAGCCATGGTGTATTGGCACGATAGAAACCACCGCTGTTCCACCTGGGTATTATATATTCCCTCGAGCCGAGACCCAACCAACCGATTCATGAAATACACAACCTTGCCACCCATCACCGCCACAGAACCTCCTCATCAACCCAGGTAACCTATGCCCAAACCAGCCGCTTGATATTATACCCCAGAGTCTCAAAAATTCCCACGTTCCGTTTGGCCTCCGCCAAGCTCACAATCTCGCCCTCCTCCACCAGCCCTTCTCGTTTCGCCTCCGCTATCCCAGACATCGGCTGGTTGAGAAGCGCCAGCCGCTCGATCTCGTAACACACGCTCGTCACCAACTGGCTCTCGCTCACCTTGCTCTCGCCCGAGGCGTCAGGCGTGGACGACTTGGCGTAGGGAGCCTTCAGGGCGATGATGTTTTTAGGCTCGGGCGTTGTGGCCTGCGGCTTGCGGTTGAAGAGGCCCGTGGGGCGGCTCTGGACGGAGTCGTCTGCTTTGCTGCCGTCCTTCTTAATACTCGACGTCAGGCTGCGGGTGTTGACGCGGCGGATATCTTCGGAGCCAGGCCGGTAGGTGATCACTAGCCCGATGTTCTTGCTCTCATCCATTTGGGTGGGGGAGGTGGTGCCGGTGATATAAGTGCCATGCTTGATCCCAGCGACGTGGCGCAGGTCAACCCGGTCGAATGAGCTGACCTTGTCCAGGTTCCAGTCGAAACGGCATAGGTACATTGCGGTGTCGGTTAGAAGGAAGACGACTTCCTGGAAGGGAGTTGCGGTCAGGCTGTCTGTTACAGCTGGGGAGAGGAAAGTCCAGCCGCCGATGAATTCCTCGGTTTCGTCGGATACGACGCGTTTCTGGCAGAGCTCAATGGCTTGGTCGCGCATCTTTTGCACGGACATTGAGGGGTCCTTTGTCATCATATTGGCTTCGAATTCTTCGAAGACATCGGCGGTCACGTTGCCAAGGAGGAAGTCAATGGTAGCTTGGAGGAAGAAATCGTTGACCATGCTGCGGCTGTGTCAGTCGAAATATTCCAAGGCTTGCAGTTCAGTCGGCGTATTTGGAGTAGAACTACCAACATACCCATTGTAAAAGCGCGTCAGCCCCAAGCCAGCATCCGTTAATGCTCCTCTGTAATTCCTCTGCTTTGTCCGAGTATAGTCGCCTTTCATTGCCGCCGTTGATGCATACTGCTTCGAGATGGCATCGCCATTATCCGCCCACAAGGTGTTGAACCACGAATTCACTTGGTCCTGTTGCGTCGTCATATCGTATCCCAGTGCCTTGAGCTGCATATCAAGCACATACTTGGCGAACGAGCTCTGGCACACGTTGGTTCGGTCGAGGCAGTCCATACAGTTGGTTCGTATAACGCCCCTCTGCTGGACCTCAATCTTGCCACTCTCTTCGATCGTGCTTCCGAAAAGCTCAAGCTGGCCCTTCAAAGTGTCAATGAGTTTCTGAACATTCTCAAACTTCATGCCGCGACAGGCGTCGTGGAAGTCAAACCACTCGAAAGGGACCTGCTTATCTCCGCTTTCGTTGTTGTACCGCTCAACACCCTTCTGATATTTCTCGCCTATCGGAGCCTCGACGCCATGTTTCTCGACTAGATTAGCGATTTGCAAGGATCCGTATTGTTCGTGTAGCTGGTCAAAGTGCTTTTTCAAGGCTTGAAAGTTGGCTTCGTCGGAGTGGCGGAACATTGGTGTGGGTTTCAGAGAATATGGACTCTGTGTGAAAAACACCGGTATGCTGCCTCTGATCTGGAGGAACGAATAAATCTTCGAAGTCGCATCCATCGTCTTTGGGGTCAAAATCTGCTCCGTTTCCACAGAGTTGGCACAGCACCCTTCGTCATCGATGCCTCGCCGCAAATACCGCAGCCCAGCACGTTTGACCGACCGTCTCGATATGACAGTGATATCGAACTGCCTCTCGGATCCCCTAAGCTCTGTGATTGCTGCCTCGTTCGGTGGAGACGCAGGATTCGAGCCTGTGATACACGCAAAGTCCTTCATCTCAACCGATGTCTCAACCTCATCGACCTGAGGAGGATGAGCGTCCACTGTAAATGTTTGCTGGCCGACAAACCCCTTGACAAGCGGGAGGGCCAAGCTATCCACGCCGGAGTCAATGAAAGGTTGTATCACATGGTGATTCCAGAAGAATAGCGGGTCCACCTTTTGATGAAGTGATTCATCCCCTGCCACAGCTCCGCGAGGCTGCTTCGCAAGGCTGCGCGTGAGATCGTAGTCATAGGAAAAGAAATAGCTTCGCGAGCTTCCAAATAAGATCTGCGTTGTCCTCAGAAGCTTCGGCAGCAATGTAGGCGGCGCCAGGTCCTGTTTTTTGGCATCCGTGACAGGCACTCCCGCCGCATCTGGCGCGGACTTGTCTTCACTCGTTGCAGCCGGAGCCTGAGGATTCTCCTTCGCCTCGGCTCCTGAGGTAGCGGTAGCTTGTTGTTTGTCCTTTTGCAACACATCCACACTCTCTTTCCGGCTAAGTCCCATATTCCTCGTTGACTCCTGCTGCCAGCCACTCTTACTGAACCAGCGTGTGGCAAATCGGCCGTAACTGCCACGGCGCGACATCACATCTTGCACCACGCCGCCGACCTGGCCACCGGCTCGTTTGCCCTCAGCCGCGGTTGGTTGCTCTTCTTCATTATCGGTAGGTACCTCGTCGCTCTTGATGGACTGGGCGTCATCGATGTCTGTATCGTCGGCGGTGTCGTCGGTCTCGTCCCCCGCTGTCTCTCCGCTGGTTTTGTTTTGGACACTTTCGAGTTGGATCACGGTCTTTGAAACGGATTCACTTGCGTCGTTGTAGGAAGACAATGGAGTCAGAGCTACTTCGCTGATGACATAGACTGGGAAGCCGCGGATTACAGCGACTTGCTGGCGCCGCGTGATGGAGACGAGGTAACTGAAGCGAGAGACGGTGATCAAGCCTGGAATTGTGTGAGTAGCTTGGCCTGAGTCTGCAAGCCAGATCCCACAAACTGTTCATGGAGGACAAGATGTGGCGCATCATGAGACATACCAACAATTCCGAAGGCCTCGAAGGACGAGTTCGGCTTAGACAAGTCTGGGGCGGTGTCGCGGGACACAAGGGATATGGCGGCATCTCCATAGCGAATTTTGACCGGAGAGGCTGGCTTTTGCTCCTTCTTGGTTGACAGAGGCTGGATAAAGAGGCCGTCCACAGCGGCAGCTATGAGGACCTTGCGCGCGAGGGAGGGCATCTTGCTGGTGCTCTTTGGTGGTCAGGTGGACAGGAGACAGTCATGGCATGGCAAATTGACGGGCGGGCGTTAGAGAGGCTTGAATATAGAATGTGGGACACGACTATCATGTGGAGGAAAGAGAATATGTCTAGGTCGTTAGTGTCTCATAGGAGGTCGATGTTCATAATGATATGTGCCAGAATTTGGTGAGACGCCGCATGACGTTATGTCGCATACGGCGTACAACTTCTTGGAGCGCTGCGGCATCGGCGGCTCGGGACGGTGTCGGCAACATGGTCACACAACATGACAATGCCTATGTATTTTCAGACTCCTATGTATTTTCAGACTCGCTCCATGAGCAGTACAGCATTTGTGCTAATGATGAATGGGAAATGGGAATTATCGGCCTGCATCTCCTCTATCGAACATTTACTACAGCTTGTCGTTTTCCGACACGCATGGCTAGTCAGACCTCTATAGACCTGCCTGTGCCAATCACCACGTTGCCAACCCTATAGGAGTCGATCTCCCTGAATCAAGATTGACGCTCATCAACAAAGCGACGAGAATTATGATGTTGTTGGTTCAAGACCTTGCCCACTGAAGAGGCGGTCAGATCGAACGCTAGCGACGGCAAGACTCTTCCTGGTAAGGCATTATTTCGCGCTTGAAGTGCTTTTCTCTCTGTGGGCCGTGTTTCTTTTCAGTGCACTCCACTGCCAAAACACTCAGACCAGTCATACGTATTTTGCCGGGCACGAGTGAGATGGAAATTTGTATGAAGATGGGCGGCTTCGCTCGAGCAGGTCCGGTCGTTCGATCGAAACGTGGTGAATATCGCATGTCACTTGTGCATAAGTCTGGTGCTCTCAACCCGGGCGAGAACCTAGGTATCATTGACGCAAACTGGTTGTGATATTGGCTATTGAATAGGCGTTTGAACTCGTATTGAATACCTGGTCTAGAGAGCAGCAAAGATCTCTAGACATTCCGCAATCCCGGACATCGCAAGTTTCCAACTCTTCTTAGATAGCGAGTCTCTCAACCTTGTCCTTCAGCGCGCGGATCTGGCCCATGAGGTCGGAGGCCTCGTTCGAAGTGATAGCACAGGCAATGACGGCACGGGAGACACCCTAGACGATGGAGAGCAAGGTCAGTGGCTGTATGATCACGTTGTCAAAGTGCCTGGAGCTTGAGCCACGAGCGTGCACTCGTGGCGCGAAATGCGGAAGTGGAAGGAAGCAGAAAAAGAATAGACTTACGCAAGCACGACCGAGGGCGATCTTGGAAGGCACGTAGACGTATGGGGTGTTTTTGTCCTCGCTGAGTAGAGGGATGTGCAGCAGGATAGCAAGAGGGGCGGTGTCGGCGGCGAGCACGACAATCTCGGCGGTTCCACGGTTGAGAGCCTTGGTAGCCTCGTTGGCACCCTTCTTCAGCTGGCGGTAGTGGGAGGCCGACTGAATCAGATCCAGGATCTCTTGCGACAGGGCGGCGTCAGCGATGGGCCAGGCGGCGGACTCGTTTTGGTTCGACATGATGATGAATTTAATGGTAATGGGATGATGAGCAGGGTTCCTTTCCGTAGATCGCCCTGTGTTGGTGCGGGGTGGTTGATGAAGGTGGTGGTTTGTCGAAGTAGTTGTCGCAAAGTGAAAATTGAAAAATAAATCAAGGTTTGTAGGCAAGGACTGTTGAGCGATAAGATAAGGCCAGCTCAGCAAGGGGTGGTCTGTGCGCAGGAGGCTAAGGTTGCTTTGGTCAGTGGCTTGGCACATTGACCCCAGGCCTCTTGCCGCCGCAAACTCCAACAAGTGCTCGTCACCATCGTTTCCGTCTCGTTCTTGTCCTCAACAACCACTCCGACCTCCCTTCGAATCGTCCATTTTCCAACGCGCAACCCAAGTCGATCTCGCCTTCGTACACTCTCACTCCCATTCCATTTACTTCACAGTACCCCACACCCGCCAAAATGCCTTCAGACCTCTGGTAAGCCTGACTGTCCCAGCACCTTGTCGAAGCTCTGTTCGCTTGTTCTCGGAAGCTTGAACGAAGGCCATCCACATCATCACAATACCATTTCCAACTTGCCAGCAAGCCTCAATGAGTCCTCGAGCTGACAATGATGCCTCCGTAGCCCCGTCTATGCGGTTAGTTCCTCCTCATCTCGATGGCATTTCTCCCTGCCAAGCTGGACCTGTCGGACCCGTCGTTCTCGCAAGCTCCACCCGACCGACTCCGGCCAGGACACCACCATCATCATCAAATACGAAATACTGACATGAACAACGATTAGCCCTTCTTCGGTGCCATGGGCTGCACAGCCGCCATTGTCTTCACATGTCTCGGCGCATCATACGGTACCGCCAAGTCTGGTGTTGGTATCGCAGCAATGGGTGTACTCCGCCCTGACCTGATCGTGAAGAGTACGTCGTCCCGGCACCTGTCGACACCACCCTTTTCAACAACAATTACATGCTCACAACCTTACTTCTAGACATTGTTCCCGTCATTATGGCTGGTATCATTGGTATTTACGGTCTCGTCGTCTCTGTGCTTATCTCCGACGGTCTCAAACAAGAAGGCTACGCTCTCTTCACCGGTTTCATCCAGCTCGGCGCCGGCCTCGCTGTCGGACTTGCTGGTCTTGCTGCTGGTTTCGCCATTGGTATTGTCGGTGACGCTGGTGTGCGGGGCACTGCTCAGCAGCCCAGGCTCTTCGTCGGCATGATTCTGATTCTCATTTTCGCTGAAGTCTTGGGTGAGTTATTTTTAGCACATTCCTTCCCTGCCATGGCAGCTTTGTGCCGAGGACGTGGGAAAATTGGTTTCAGCATGCTAACACAGCGAATCTAGGTCTTTATGGACTCATTGTTGCCCTGCTCATGAACTCCAAGGCTTCGCTGAACGTCATCTGCTAAGCGTCTCGCTACCGAACCCGCTGACCGCCGGAACGAATCCTGATGATAGGCTGGCAACGAGAACTTCACAAGGTTTAGCAAAATGGGTGCGGATGGCGGTCGCACACAATCTCACGGGCACGGCATGGGTCATGGGTCAAAGGTCAACGGTCAAAAAAGCCTAAACAAAATCAAACGGCATATGCGGTCGTTGACGGTCGCTACGCTACCTTTGGGCAACCACGAAGCGACTGAGACAGGAAAAAAGGTGGAAGGATGGTCGGAGTCGACCATCGAGGAGTATACGTGTATCACATATGTCACATTAGGCGAGCATCACCGGGGTGGTTTCTCGCGTCATAGATGCTTGGGATGAGGGGAGGGAGAGACTGCAGTCTAGGACGGGGAGGAATGCTGCTTTTCATTCTACGATTTTCTGGGTTTGACAAGCTGCATTAGTATCGTCAATTGTTTTGCATTGCGTCTTGCTTTTCGATTCTTTCTCCCATCACGGGGCCAGTGGAGCCCATCCAACGTGAACTTCGAGCCGGGCATGTCTCCTTACGAGCCGTCTCTCTTCGACCACAAGTAAGTATGGCCCCCAACAAAGTAGAGTTCCCGCATCACCTAGACTAACTTTCTAGACAGTTCCTGACGTCTCGGCCACTCGTAAAGGCAATGGCGGCAACTAAAGGCCCCCTTATACTTCCCCAGCGTGTCAACTGGTCTCACCTCGCCCGTGGCCATGGGCATTTATCCTCAGTCGACCGTGCGACCAGCGTCCAATGCTTTGTGACACGGCTGGGGTAGCTGGACTTCATCTCAAGGCTGCGTAAAGTCGGAGCTGTGGACAGTGGATTTCCTCGTACTCACGGTTGCCCAGTTGTGGATTGCTGCAGGCTGCTAGATGCAAGCCGTTCCTCCTCTAGGCCACTGTCAGGCCGTCGTGACAAGTTGGCTTCGCAATTCCGCACAATCAGTAAGCCGGTGAGCCTGGAGAGGGGCGGAAAATGGGCTAATCCGGGTCGTGGCATGATCTCAATGGCTCACTTGGAAGCACACAATCTGATTACAGTATGCAGGAGCCTTGGAAAAGTAGATTTCTCGGGATTATGGTGCAGCCACCTGAGCCTTCTAAGTTGTCATCAGCTTAAGGTGTAGGTCCATGAGAATCGCACTCTGCTGGAAGCACGCCACAGGGCTACCATGTCATCGGTACAGGAAGAATCTCGTCCGGCCTTACATCGAATATTCGGCAAGGGCTCTTCCCATTCGAGGCACTTAGCACTGGTTTCAGTGTTGAGACTCTGGGTCTCACTCTTCGAAAATTAGAATCCACGGCGACATCTTGACGCCGTCCAAGTCTACAATGGCTACAAGTCCGTCGTTTTCTAGCTTCTACGAACGAATTTAGGCAGCTCTAAAGCCCAGCGAAATCAAATTATTGACTGCGGAGTTCCCAGAGGTGCCACCTCATCATCATAAGCACTCTGAACAGACTGCTCAATAAGATGACAATACGAGTCGATCCGGCGACACGGCGAGTCTTTCAGACGTTGAGGCCAGTATATCAGATGACGAATTTGCATGCTTGATGAAGTACATTAGAGAGTTCACGTGGGACTCCGTGCCGGGCGAAATTGAACGGCTGAGGAAGCTCGAACCCGTCAAGTGGGAGAATCTGCTCGAGATCTGGCCAAGCGATTCTGCCGCTCAAGAGCAGCGCAATGCTCTCCATTCCATCATCAATGCTCTCCATTCCATCATCGCTGAGGAACAGGAAGGTCACGAAATAACAGAGTCGCTCAGGCTGAGAGTTATGAAGGCTGTTGTCATAGGTGTCCCGAGCGACATGGGAACTAAGATGATCGATATGCCCGACGGGGCCGGTATCAGAACACTCCACCTCAGCCGTCGTCTTTCGTCGACTTTCTGATCAAGCACGGTGCCGGTATTAACATCAAAGCTCAGGATCACACGACGGCCCTTGCACCATGCGGCTAAAGCCTTGAATAGAAGTCCAGTGAAAGCTTTACTAAGGCACCTACCCAAGAGAGAGGAGCGATTGTGCGACGATGAGCGACTCCGTACGCCTATAGACGAGGCTCAATCAAACGAGAAAAATCAAGCAGACGGTATCATATCACTGATACTGGGAGACAACGAAGAGAACCATGGATCCAGAACAATACCGGTAGCTGGTCTATCATTTGTGTCTTGCAGAGAGACAGAGATCCAAAAGACGACCGCGTGCAGACCCCCAAGTACGATTTCATTGGCAACAAACCGGTCACTGAGATCCTGGATGCGCCTTTTCTTTGGCTTGAATAAGTAGTTTCGTCGCCGCCACCACCGGATCAAGGACAAGAAGCACAAAACTCCTAAAACTATCCCGCCGAAAGCTGAGCACTGGTATTCAGCTTGGATTCATTTGCCAGGTGAGTTTGCACAACCTCATCGTCCCACACTTTGGTCTTGCCTCCACTGAAAATCAATGGCTGACAACCGTGCGCATTGGTCTGGTTTGCGTAGTTGACGTGGGTAAAGGAGGCTGCTAAACATATCTTCAGTCCAAAATCCGGGCCCAGATGCCTCAGCAAGAGCAGCGCTCAGAGCCCAGCTTGACGACATACTTGGTTTCATCTCGTATATGGAGAAATCGAAATCCCTGACAGAACCTGGAAATTATGTAAACGTTCCTCGATTCCATTTTGTGCTAAAGGTGTCGTTCTCGTAGTCCACGAACCTCTAGTTTGCAGGTTCTTACGGATTTGCATTAGCAGATCAAGCTACCGCTCAATGTTTTATAGCAAGTTTCTCCCTGACCAGGTGCACCATCACGCAGACGATAGATTAGTGATGCGAATCTAATGTGCGGCGGTGCTCAGTTTCCGATTCTGGACATAAAAGATCTCCAGAGTCGCCGACCCATAGACGATGCAGTCGTGACAGGTGGAGGCCAAGGCCAGCAAGGACCCGCATTCAGAGACACAAAACTTAGAGTTCCTTGGAGAGTCGGAGCTTGAACGGAAAAACGAAGACCAAGGTTTCAGTCGAGCAGTGAGGAAGCTGCAGGAAGCTCTAACGGCGAGCGGCAAAGTGGTAAATCAACAAAACCAAACCCGGGCCTCTGGCAACGTGGACAAAATGATCGTTGTATCTCAGTTATGGATCTGGCTACTAGGAGGTCCGTCTCACTCACTCTCCTGCTCGTCGTTTTCTCACACTCACGTTGAATTACTCTTCGATGCAGCTGACCTTGACGAGCAGATGTCATTGTCACAAACTACAAAGGAGGCTCGGCGGACAACCTGCGGGGGAAAAATCAGGTCTCGATGTTTTCACACAGACCCGGATGAGTCGCGAACGCCGTTGCAAGCGATCCTGAGATATGTCCTAGAAGAGCGAGCCGTTCATGTCTGGTGCGGAGACACGGCTGTTCGACGGAGCTGGTGCCTTTGCGAGTGAGATTGCTTCGAGCCGCTGCTCACGTTTGTTTAGCCTAGGGGCTAGATTTCAGATGTCTAGGGGCTCGCCATTAATATCAAAGTAGTCGAAAGAGGTGACACGCTTTTACGGAGGGTTCAAAGAGTCTCTGGGGAAAGTAGACAAGAACTTCGAGAGCTCGGTTATGGAGGAAACGGAGCCTTTTCGTCAGCTCGACGACATCCTAGACGAGCTTGCCATGATGCGACGGGTTCAAGAGGACATACGACTAGTATACATGCATGTCTACGACGAAAAAGCTGATACGGCGGGTCGCTTGGTGGAGCGACACAGAAGTTAGCTTAATCGCCTCGAGGGCGATGCATTGCGGGTCAGAAATTCAGTACGTATTATGCTCCAAACACGAACTGTCTTCAAGATTATCCAATCAGCGCTGACCCTAAACAACTCCAGCTGGTGACGCTGCTGAGCTTGCAGCAGCGCGAGGTCAATACCGAGGGTCTACTCAGCTCCCAGTTTCAGAGCAATATTCTATTCGTATTCACAGCCGCAACCGTGTTCTTCGTAAGTATTCATTCCCTTCCATTGAGCGGACAAGGATACTAGCGAGCTAAGAACTGATGCTAGGCGCCATTATCGTGGGTGACGCCTACTGGCTCTCTCCATTGAGGGCTTCACTCCTGACGATGGACCCTGGAGCAAGCGAGCAGTGGCCGCGGCATCTTGTAAGTTCGCGATTTAGATATTGACAATTTCATACAATACCATGGGGCTCCATGTGCTGACACTCACATGTCTCAGCTGGTGTGGCGATGTTACTGGTTTCTGTCCTCGCCCTCCACTCTCAAAGCAAAGATACAACCGAGTGACCAGAATGAGGAACCCAAGACAGGGATAGCAGACACCGTGGCAGCTTCAGGATGACATTGGATACGTTGGTTGCTAAGCGGCCGAGCCAGAGCGAGACGCCATCCTGCTGAAACACAAGGGGGGGAATTGCTGAAAGCAGTTCAGGCACTGCGAACTCATGGAAAATTGTGAGCGTTTCTTCATAGACATAGCGTCTGTATTTTTATCCACATACGCCCACTCGCGTCTCCACGAGCATAGGCCTTCCTGGGTGCGTGAGCCTGTTGTTCATGTTTTCCCTTGACCACCTTTTTGTCCCCGGTCCTGCCTATGATGCAACTGCCCACCCGAAAAGATGCAAGAATCAATAAAAGAGGTTATTAGGTATCAAAGAATGTACACGCTGAAACGAATGAATCTGTCAAGCTCTTCCTCTGCTCGCTCGCTGACAAGGCGCCCACACACCCTCTCAGGTACCGCAACAATGAGCTTAGACGACGTACTGCAGTGATAGTTAGCCAGATGGAACGACGACGAGAAAGCGTATTGATGAACTCACTGGAATAAACAGGTACGGCACGCGCCTCTCGTACTCCCTCCACGCCTCGCCATACTTCTCACGACACCTCTCAATGTCCCGCGTCGCGCGGTGCGCAATCATGCCCAAGAAAAACACTGGGTAGAACCACGGGAACGGACTGCTGAAGCCCGTAATAAGACCCCAGCAAATCGCAAAGAACGCGTCACAAGTGTAGTGCACCTTGCGCGCCAAGCCGTACCAGCCGTCGACAAGAATTGCATCGCCCGTCTGCGTCTCGATCTTCTTCGGGTTCTTGATGCGCTGCCACGGCACCTGAGGAAACGTGTTGCGCGTGGTCAGCGTGCCGCGCTCCATGGCGCGGAACGAGTTCTTCTGCCCGTTGCAGCTGTCCCAGACCCAGTACACGAAAATGTACGCGGCGAAGAGGAAGACCAGGAACGGCCGGTTCCAGCGGTACTCGGCCGGGTTGTGGGCGGCGAGGTAGACGGTACAGTGGCAGTACGATAGCGGCACGCCCGACATGTTCCAGAAGATGAGCATGAAGCCCCACTTCTCGTAGTACATGTCCCAGGTAGTGATGATGAGCTCCTCGCCCTTTGCGCAGGCGTTGGCGTACAGCCAGTGCGCCATGACGACAAATGCGACCTCGCCCGAGACGTAGCCGTAGGTCTCGTACTGGCGCACGGCGGTGCTAACGCTAAGCAGCAGCAGGATGAACCAGGGCAGGCGCACCTCGAAGAACATCTTGAAGTCGAGGATGCCGAACATGCGCGGGTTCAGCTCGGCGCCCATGAAGAAGTCATACAGCGGGTAGCCCGTCATGCGATGCTGCGCGCCGCGGGCTAGGGCCGAGAAGTAGGCGATGATGGCAACCAGGTAGCCCGACAGTATCGAGACGGAGAGGAGCGGACCGAACTCGTCAATGATCTGCGATGCCGAATACAAGCCCGTGACGTGGAGCAGCGCGAAGACACCGAGCGTAATATAGAGAGACACGAAACCAGAGCAGTAGTACTTGAGCTGCTTGCCGCCTTCGTGGGGCAGGGGTTTGCCGTAGGCGTAGACACCCGGTGCCCAGAGGTACATGAGCATCTCGAAGACGAAAAAGGACCAGTACATGGCCCACGCCTTGGCCGAGGGGAATGCGCCGGTGTAGACGAGGTGGCCCAGGTGTGCGAAGAAGTCGGACCAGCTTTGGCCTGGGGTGCGCGAGGGAAGGCCACCGTCGTAGTACGTCGCGCCGATCCACATGTACCACATCAGGAGCGGAAAGCCGATCATCATGGCAGTCACGCCCAGTGAGCCGCCAAATTCGAAGCGGCCGGAGTAGTCGACCTTAGGATCCATGCCTGGAGCCCAACCATCGATAACCTTCCCGTCTGCAGGTTGCGCGCTGTTGCCATTCGCCTTGGTATCCTCTGCAGTGTGACCATTGACGCCGTTCGCGGGCGCAGCACTGGCCTTGCTAGCCCTGGTCTTGCGCACGGGAAGGGCCTCCGTCTCGTCGGCGTGGCCATTGGGCAACTCGAAGGAGGAAGCATTATTGGCGATGCTCTGTAGGGGGTTGGGGGTGCTGTCCTCGTCGAGGTGTTCGGTGAACTTGGCGGTGCCGCGACGGCGCATGGCGCGGGTGGCGCGCGAGCTGGTCATCTCGGTGGCAGAGCTGGACTCGGCGTCGGCATCGGAGTCGGCGATGGAGAGAGCAGATGTCTGGCGCTTCGAGGTGCGGCGGCCGGGAGTCTCGACCATGCCCTCGAAAGGCTCCTTTTTGCTGTGCGAGTAACGACGTTAGATGCTATCCTTTGCGCCACGCAAACTCTAAACGCATTCCAAACAGACCGGCGCATCCGCGACAGTGTCTCAACATCTCTTTGCGAGAGGGCGAGGGCATCAATGGCACCGAATTCTTGTATCTGCGCACCAATTGACCCTTTCGCCTCTGACCATTTGCAGCCACCAGCCCACTACCTGCACGAAAGGGGTCCATAGAGGGAGGATGGGAGAACGGGCGGTCAAGCCCTCTGCTAGAGCTTACCGAGGTGTCTGTCTGAGAGAATATCGCGACATATTGAATGGTGTTTTGCCCTTAGGAGGAAGATGGCAGGCACAGGTATGGTAGGGCTAAGGGAGAACTGCAGTGAAAGGTGTTGTAGGTGCTGTAGTCTGCATAACGGACGCTGTGTCTTTTTCCTTTTCTGGCCAGATGATCTGCACCGGAGATCAGCCTTCTCAAAAGTCCGCGCTGTGATCCTCCCAATTGAGTGACAGGGGTTTGTTTTTCTTGCGGGCGGGTGTTGCCATGCCAGCGGCTTTATCCCTGTCTTGCTGACATAAGATGTCCGCCTCGCTTACCTAATTTTATCGTGAAGAGACCAACGTCGTCCAAGCCGTGGGCAGGAGAAAGAGGGTGATGGCAGCCTCGGGAAGCCATTGGGAACAGTGAGAACATGCTCATGTCCATCTCTGCATCCGCGAAAACCCTTCATATACTACTGAAATTTCAAGAGAGTCCTCAGTCTGTCAGAGGATGTTCTCAATGTCCGTCCCCTCCGCTGCGCTGCCACCGCACTGAAGGCTTGCGGGCTCTCCAGGGTTGTCGAGTCTGAGAACCAAAAATATCGAAACAACTGTGCTCCTTTAAAAGACCTTTGGACTGCTCACTGACAACAGAGAAAGCTGACAAAAGGACCCAACATATATCGGAAGCGTGAAGACTGATCTGGCCATGATCAATGACCATTGAACAGGTCCATTCGGGGCGTTCGGCACCCGCCATGGGTAACTTAGGTAGGGTATCTTCCTCGTCTGTTCGGGGCGCTGTACGCGGTGAACGTGTCAGCGCTCATGAACAATTTGTTGATGAACGCGGCTCAATGCACTTGTCGATGAAAATCTGCATCGTCCCATTGTTATCACCTCTTGCTATGACATACATACTGAACCCTTCCCTCGCCTGCTTACTGGATGTTCCTGTCTTTCTGCTTTTCAATCACAACTATTTTCCTCACAGTTTTGACAGCATTCGAGTTCTGTATTTCTGTCCGGACTTTCAGGTCACAAACTCACAGTCTCCCCGAGAAGCAATCCTGCTTGAAAGCTTTCCACAGTGCGGCCTTTCCTCCCGTCGGCTCGGGGTTTGACGACACGAACAGATCGTTCTCCGTCAGGAGAGCACCATCGTTAGCAAACGCCTGCCGAATTCAGGTGATGGAAAATGTCTCACCAAGATGATAGCCGCCGTCAGTACTGATTTTAAGGTGTCGCATTTGAGAAGTGCCTGCTTCTGCGAGCACCTGCCCGTTGCTACCTGATTGCTCCCTAAACATTGCTCAAGATTCCTCAACAATGTTCTCGATAGCATCGCGAGGATTCGCCTCTGGACCCTGCTCTGCAAAACATCCAGCTCTACAGTCGCGTCATGGGCTCTTGCACGATGCGGGTTCACAGATCCACTTTCGATTGCCCCTATGGCTAGTCTGGCCCAGCTACATGGTCGAGCTGCGCTTGCAATTTAATTCACACAGGCCCGACACGTCTGGTCTCCCATTTATGCTCCGACAGGCGACAACCTACTAACAAACATATGCTCCAGGATTGTAAGCCCCCGTCCCCCGTCCCTCGTTCCCATGCATCAAGTGTTTTTTCCGAATTCCGTCTACTTTGCGGCTCCCAGCTCGCTTGCATGTCCTTGGCGATGGCTTTTGAGTTTAGGCCTCGCTGCAGGTTGTCTAAGCGTGGAAGTCGCTCGATCATTCTCTCTACTCAGGCGACCTGCTTAGACAGGTGATTTGCAGCATGTGTATCCGACAATGGGACTGGTATATCATACTCGAAGCCTTTGGGAAATTTGGAAATTTCCCAGTCTTACTCCTGTCCATGTACTTTGCAGGTCAAGCTCGACCAACAATGTCCGAGAGGACGCGGGCTTTCACCATCAGCGTCGGAGCAACCGCGTTTCAAAAACTGCGCACGCTCTGTATTAAGTACGGCATAATTTACACTTAACTGTGCTGTCATTGTCGAAAGATTGGAGATGGCGTGTAATCAAGACGATCCTGTGTACTTGAGATCGTTCCCACCGCCAAATACTTAACGAAATTCTAGTTTGAGAGGCTGTTCAGTCTTCACATTAATCATACCAGTTCTAAAGACCCCTTGGCGACTCTCAACAATTGGATGTGGAAATGGGATGAGACGGACATACCTACGTAGTATCATATTCAAGCGTGACAATACCTAGGTAACCACGTAGCCGATTAAAAGGGTTTATTAATTATCAACTCTTGTAGTGTCATAGGCAATCGGGTTCTGCGTTTAACCAAAATTCGGAAGAATATTGCCCAGAGTGATGTTTCACTAATTATCCTTGGAGTTCTCGGCCACCTCCTGCCAGCCGAGCTTCCAGCACTCCGGTATTGCTCTGGGTAAGTAAAAGTTCGGACGGAACCCTTGAGGTACTATAGTACTAACACGACAAATACAAAACCAGTACCTAGCATGGGCCCCGTATTCCGAATGCGATTCGTTGCGTCCAGAGGACGAAGCACGGGGTACACCGCAGCGGCGAAGTAAACGAGGCATCCTGACTCTAGCCTGACTCTGGTTCTTCGACTCTTCCCAGATTTTGCACAACTTTTACAAGAAAGTGGGCTGATGATGAGAAACATTTCGTGTAAAGTATCGTCTTTCGATGCTGTGCCGATTGTAATTGGTACGGGCCGGGAAAAGGTCCCGTCATTTCACTTCTGCGTTGGGAACGTCGATCGCAAGGAACTTTTCAAGGTTCCAAGGTTGGAAGCGAGGCCCGCAAACCCTTCAACCCAGCAAGTAGAGCCGATGCTGGAGCATTTCAGGGTAAATGCTTTCAGGGGAAGCAGTATGTTTTGCTGATGGTGACGACGGTATTCGCGAAGAACAAGAAACACATCGCCTAGGTCGTATTGGTGGACAAATGCTTTGTAAACACGCTGAACACCCACCAGGCCCCTTGCTGATATTGGGGAGTGCAGATCAACCCCGACTATGTCGACGCCAAGATGCAAGGCCTATAAGTCGGGCAGACCCGCCTTTCTTGGCGCACCCAATCTTCCTATCTTCCTCCTGTCCATCTCTTGGCACGTTTCGTCGACGCGGCCAGCTGCCCACCAACCCGGCCGCCCGGCTGCCACTGCCAGCGATCATGAACACGACAAGAAGTACTCCGTACAGTATTCTTTATTGCGGTGATCTATCCACCACGTGTGGAGGCGCCCCCTCCCACACCTCCGAAGCTTCAAACGGCACTCTGCTTGATGCAATCAACGTCATGTCTTGGCCGATATTAGAACTCTTGGAGTAGATTGAGGCGTGCAAGGAGGTATCGACAGGACTTCTCTCCGTTCCAACCTGGAAGTTAGCATCTGCAAAAGTCGACTAGCAGGGAACGGCGTCACAAGTCTCGAACTTGTGAACAGCACAAGCATTGTGATCTGCTCTGGCGAGCCCAGTTGCATAGCCAAGATTGTTCGGGAGCGGGAAGCACTCGGCTGGAGTGCCTCTACTTAGGTAGCTTGGATCACGGTCCGAAGTGGCGATCCGTAAGTGTCTGACTCGTTCGAAAGGAGGCATTTTACGAGGCTGATGAAGATTTCAATATCAGAACCCGTTGTTTGTTGTTTTCTGTAGGGTGTGGTGGGCCCAACCTATAGGGTTGACCCGGAGAGAGAGGCTCTGCTCCATTGGATCTCCGGCCCCTATCTGGGTTCTGGGATTTCAAGAATGTTTCCGAAGGAAATTGTGTTTCTCGTTTATAGAATCTCCATGTTACACGTAGCGCCGACAATGCTTGATCCCGGAGATCTTCAGCCTCGCGTGAGTCCGGCCACACCCACACTCATCCAGATGCAGGACCCAGGAGCATTTGGGAGTGACTAGTCACGTCACATAGGAGAAAGAGATCTGACCCGTGGCATATCGTCTAGGGCCGATGGAGGATATAAGTGAGTATCGTCTCGTCTGTAGATACTCGATTCCTTTCCAATCACTTCAGCTTCATCTCTTCTACTAGACACATTCTTTCAACAGTCGACCTGTTTAGACCTGTCCACTTTGCCAGCCAAAGTCATTCTTTTCTGCTTTTCACCTTTGCTCCCACTTCCCAAACTCCACCACCCTTCTTTATTCACAATGAAGTTCAACATGTGCACAGTTGCCATGGCGGCCATGGTTGTCAGCGTCACTGCTCGCCCCAACCTTCCCGGCCCTGACGGTGTCAGGCCCAAGTCAGTGGCTATCCGCCACGTCGGCATGGCCCGAGTTGGAGAGCTCTTCCGCCGCGATGACGACGATGAGGATGAGGACGAGGACTCCTCCAGCACTTCTTCCAGCAGCTACAGCGCCGCCTCCTCCACCGGAAGCGCCTCGTCCGGCGGCGTCACCGGCAGCCCATCCACCGGCTCCGGCTCTTCCTCCGGCGGCTCCCTTCCTGCTTCCTCCGGCACCTCCGTCCTGTCTGCCGTCCAGACCATCGCGGCCGGCGAGTCCTTCGACGGTGGCATGGTTATGTTCGACCGTGGCGTCGATTGCTCGGGCCAGGCCGAGGGCGGTAACTCGGACGCTGTTTTCGAGATCGAGGCTGGCGGCTCCCTCTCCAACGTCATCATCGGCCCCAACCAGATTGAGGGTGTTCACTGCATGGGCGCTTGCACCCTTACCAACGTCTGGTGGTCCGCGGTCTGTGAGGACGCCTTCACCATCAAGGAGCAGGAGGCGGGCGAGACTACCACCATCGAGGGTGGTGGTGCCTTCGGCGCTGAGGACAAGGTAAGCATTCCACGCCATTTCTTCTTCTCTATTACTATAAGCAGCAGCAGATTGCTAACATGGGAACTTCCAGGTCCTCCAACACAACGGTGGCGGAACCCTGTCCGTCTCCGGCTTCACCGTCGAGACCTTTGGAAAGCTTTACCGTTCCTGCGGCAACTGCGACAGCATGCCTGAGAGACACGTCATCATCTCCGACGTCACGGCTACCGACGGTGACCTGATTGCTGGCATCAACTCCAACTACGGCGACACTGCTACCATCAGCGGTCTTTCGGCTACCAACGTTGAGGAGGTCTGCGAGAAGTTCGAGGGCAACGACACCGGCGACGAGCCTACCAGCGTTGGCGTTGGTGCTGATGGCACAAACTGCATCATCAACTAAGATGTGACTGAGAACGGTGTGACAGGTGGATTTGCTCGAGCCTACTGCAGGCGAGCTGGGTGGCGGTGGTGAACCGCATTGGCTTCTTCTGTATTCAAACTTTCCTAGTCCGGACATGTAAATAGCCCCGGATGGCAGTATATACACACATTTCCTCCTATTGTCACGATTTCCATGCTGTGTGTGACTTCTCTCTTTGCTCAAGTGGAAACAAGCAGCTCCAGTCTCCTTTCAAGAATTTGGCCGAATTATCTCAGATCTCTAGCCGCAGGAGTTTGTCTGTAAACATTGTCCAAGGTTCGCATTCGATCTTGCATTGGCAACTCAATGTCAATATGGGACTGATCCACTAATTGAAAATCACCAAAGCCGTGGTCGACTTTGCCCACCAGCCAGCCACTTGGGGGAACAAGCTGACTTGGGGGAACAAGCTGAGACCAAGCCCTCGCACAAGATGGTAGGACTAAATCCGTCCTGTAGACCAGTACGTCGCAAAACGCCCATTCGTCGATGTGATCACCGGATTCCCGTGAGCGTCATCCACGTACACGTACTCCGCACCGACCATCTGTATGTCCCAATCCCGCGGGACGGGGTCTGTCGAGCCGTTCCACATCTCCGTAGCCTTCAGCACCCATTGTCCCGATGGCTTCTTATCGTACGCAGCGGCGGGTGCGCCATCGAGGATCCAGCGCGTAAACCCCTTCCACGCCCCAGAAGTGTCGAGGGCCCACATGAGCACTGACCCATCACAGCCGCGGATGAGGGAGACGTCGCCCCAGATCCAAGAGTTGTTGTCCAATGCGAATTCGAGCCATGTTCCGAGAGGCCGTGGGATGCCTCCTAGATTCCACTGGTGGTGAATTAGTGGTTTGCGAAGATATAGAGGTATGTACAGGGCCTTAATCACCTCTTCATTGCCGCGTACAATACGGCCCTCAAATCCGGGGGGCACCGAGACGAACTCCGTGGCGTTTGCCTCGACCCAGATGTACTTGAAAGGGATGTAGTCACACAGGTTGTGATAAATGAAGAAGGCCTGTTTCTTGACAGTATCGGCATTCGTTATAAACACACCAAGGTCGCCGTAATCTCCGTCTCCGTTCGTGTATATTGGCGTCTTCGTGCAGTTCCAATCAAATCGACGACGGGGAGTCGATTGAGCCTGAGGGAAGACACCCCAAGAACTGTAGTCGCCGTGGGTGCCTCGAACTAGATTTCCTTTAGAATAACTGGAGAACGAGGATGGATCTCTTGCCGTGATGAGATCGGCGATGTTGATGTGTCCTCGGTTCTGTGTACGGGAAGAAATGGAGGGTAGCGCGGTGCCAACGACAGCTTTGCAAGCCAGAAGAAGGCTGGCCAGTGATATATTAAGCGACTGTGACATGATTCACTTTGCCGTATTTGCCTTCCAGTTTTGTTCTCCGGTTTCCAACTTGCAAGGTTTGTTGCTCGGTCTTGATTGATGTTGTAGACTTGAAGATTCTGTCGCTCTTCACAGTCTTCGGCCTGCAGCTCAGACGGTCTCTCTGAAGGAGGTGAGCAGTCGTGGAATTCGGGACGGCGCCTGCACTACGCCGAGTTGTGGCAGACTCCAAACAAGATCATAGCCAGGAAGGAAAGAGCTTCGGTGCGACATCCAAGCAGCTTCCGTCATCTCAGGCGGCTGAGAGATGGACGACGTGTGCTCTGTCAAAAGAGTTCGTTGATCTTTTGCAGAGCATGCTAAAGACTTCGCCCAGCGACCGGTTGGACATAGATGGAGGAGTCCTAGCACTTCCACGGCTATTCCGAGAATGATTGGTACGACGAAAGCAAACAGCATCTTTCACCAGGTCTTGAGATTTGGTCTTCTGGAAGGTGCTTAGTGCAGCCATTTTATTTACATATCAGATACTTACCTCAAAATCAATTAAGACACCCTTGAACCTGGACCGGTTAAAATTTCCGTCTCTCTGTCAGGACATCTTTCCATCGCACTCTAGCTGGCAGACCAGATGTCAGGAGCTTGTGTCACTCGGGCTCTTTTTGATCCTAATGTCCCTGACTGCATAAACCGAGCCGCCTTCATGCAGCGTCGAGCATGGCTCACAGCTGTGGCGGGCGTTGGAGCCCTATTGCCAAGGAAAATGCGGCACTCGGACTTCGTTTTTCGGCTGATCCTCGGGAAAACTCAACTTCTAGAATACCTTCCTATATTAAATTCAAATTAATATCAATCGAATCGCTATATCAATATAAAATCGTAGATATTAAATTTATTATAATATTATTTATAATATATTTATAATTATAGATTGAAAATCTATAGTTTTAGTAAATTTAGGGTTTACGAATAATAAATAGGGACGAAGCGGAGGCGAAGCGGGGGCGAAGCGGGGGCGAAGCGGGGATGAAATAAATACCTTCTCTTTGTGGAATTATTTTTGCAATTTAAAAGCTTATTTTCTAATTAGTTTTAGTATAGAAACTCCTTTAACCGAAGATCAGCCGAAGAACGAAGTCCGAATGCCTCATCTTCCTTAGCAATAGAGCTTCAACGCCCGCCATAAAAGGTGGTTATCAATCTGCTAGATAGCAATAATATTATCAACGTTGATTGGTATTAGCCTATGTGTTTCAAAAAGTATCGATTTCAACCTAATCTTAGGTTTTATAATATCAATTTAATTCAATCTAACCTTTCGATAGATTGAATTAATACTTTTTTTTTTAAAGTTTACTACCGCAACTTTATTTTATATAGAAGGAATTAGAAGGATAGTAGAGCTAAACAGTATAATTAGCAAGGACCTCCTAGCCCACACCCCGGCCCATCTTCCGGCCCACCAAAACCTTAATATTATACCTAATCTTTTCTAAAATCCTTAAACTTTTATTTCTTCGCTAAATAGCCACTTTTTCAAAGTTATACGTACGAATCAATTCAATCGTCAATCAGTATCAATCTAGCTTCTATTTCATCAATCCAATCACACGTCAATGTGGCTCTGCTGACAAATTCATCAATCCAATTCCACAAGAGCCTCGGGTTGATTGTGTGGGATTGATGACCACCCTGATGGCTCAGCAACGACGTCGGGTCATATACGCCCCTTCGGACCAGCTTTCTCGTAATTTGGAGTCCGTGCTCCTTGCCAGCACCACGAGCGAAGTCGACGCGGCGGGCTTATCTTCGGAGCGGACTTAAGCAACTCTTCAGCCCCTGCTCCGCAAACAAGATCTTGGTTGCCAGGAACCAGATTTCCGCAACAAGGTCATCATGACCGACGCACCACTCTCGTAGGAATCATAACGTTACGTCCGGTCTGAACTTTCCGGACTCTTTATGTGCGTTGATGAATTTCACTCCTCGGATCTAACGATGTGGTTACGGAATTAAGGTTAGCTCCCCACAGCTAGCAGAAGCCGCAACGGTATTATTAATTCTATCTCCAACTCAAGGGCTCGATGGCGCAGCGCCGTTGACTAAGCTGTTCCGCAGGCTCCGGAGTGTGGTTGAGTGAAGATAAAACATTGCATCATGTACGTAGTCTCTGAGATCCTCGTCAAGTCGTCGATCATCTCGGTATAAATGCAAAGGAGCCCCCGTACCAATTCCCAATTCGTTCTTCTCTACAGTATTCACAGTCTGCAAACCTGCGGCCCTTCCTTGAGTCCTTGACAACACCGTGAGCATGGCGTCCAAGTATCAAAAGCTACAGAACAAGCACGTCCTCGTCATCGGCGGAACGTCTGGCATTGGGTTCGCCGTGGCAGAAGGCTCGTTGGCCTCGGGGGCCAGCGTCACAGTATCCTCATCCAACCAGTCTCGAGTCGATTCTGCTGTTCAGAAACTCAAGGCCTCATTCCCGCAGGCTACCATTGCCGGGTATGCTTGCGATATATCAAAGCCCACGGTTGAGCAGGATGTCGAAGCACTTTTCGGGAAAGTTGGAAAGGTCGACCACATTGTGTACACAGGTTCGTATATGGCTGTGCTGGTCTTTGGCAGGGCTTTGGCAGGCGCATCCGCTAGTAGACTGACATTTCACAGCTGGTGACAAGCTCGCCACGGTGCCCGTTGCAGAGATCACCTATGAGAAGATCATAGCTGCAGGTGAGTCAGCAACCCGGAGTCTACATTAATGTCACTCAGTGACTGACGCCGTCGGTGGACAGGCCAAACCCGTTTCTTCGCGCCTTTGCTCGTTGCCAAGATTGGCTCAAGGTACCTCAGCGAAGGTCCGTTTTCGTCCATCATCCTCACCACAGGCTCCATCAGCCAGAAGCCGCGCCCGAATTGGTCGATGGTTGCTGGCTACGCGAGTGGGCTGAACGCCATGACACGCAACCTTGCGTTCGATCTGAAGCCTATTCGAGTAAATCTTGTCAGCCCAGGTGCCATCCAAACCGAGCTCTGGGACCAGATGACGCCGGATGAGAAGACCAAGCAAGCCATGTTCGAGCAGGTTGCGAAGGCGGCGCCGACGGGTCGGCTTGGTCAGCCGGAGGATGTCGCCGAGGCGTACTTGTTCTTGATGAAGGATCCAAATGTTACTGGAACTATTGTGGATAGCAACTCTGGTGCGTTGCTAGTTTGAGGGAGGTAGTCGACTTCAAGCACACCCGGGATCTCCAATTTCGGGGACCTTGGAGACTCGTGAGGCCGATTTCCACGGTTCTGATTGAGGATGACAGATCGTGGATGGAAACCGTATGAAGACCTTGTTATCGTACTTAACTTCTCCGTCAAGGCTTATGTGCCATGACATCCCTTACTCCCGTCTTCGTATCCGAGACTGGGCCGTTGTGAATACCACAGAGCTACAGAGCGACCAGATCAAGCATACTCCATAAATTCAGCGATTCACTTTTTTCCCCGTGACCCCTTCATCACACCTTCGTAGCCCCGTCAACACGCCGGGATCTGCCAGCATACAATGTCGGCCTTCGAGCCTGCCAGATTCTCCTCACTACATCTCTCTCGTGCACCAAATAAGTGCACAGGAAAACCAAGACGGTCAGCGGCACAGCCGTGGCCCAGTACTGCCAGAACCGGGGCCCCTCCTTACCAAAGATATCAGCAGGAATAGAAAAGATCGACGCAACACACGCAGGAGGCGCAAATAGCATCGCAACGAGCGTCAACGATCTAGCTGTCCGAGCTTCCAGGAGCGAAATGCGACCTCCGATCATGCCATTCAGAGCTGCAAGTGAGGAGGTCATTCGCGCATAGTCAGCTAGCTGCGCGCGGAATTCCCGGTGGAGGTAGAGGAAGTCCGGCGCAGACGATCTCCAGTCTGTGATGCCAGGCTCCGGTAAACCCATGTTCCCCTTGAACCCTCGGTCGGCAATTGCGTCCACGTCGAATTCATCGAACGGGTCTCGGGCCTGAGCAATACCCAAGAAGTCGAGAGCAGTGCCCAGCGCCAGAACATAGTCTGGGCACCTGAAGTGGCTCCAGGCCATTTCGACTTGGTTGGACTCGTCGATTTCTTGCTGCGTTCTACGCTGCACTGCCCAGCCGGATGAGCGCATTGAGGCTGTTTGGTGTGTGACGAAGCCTAGGAGCTCGCAGTAGTGGCTGGCGACTATTTTCCTGAGGAACAGAGACGCAAGGAGGGATGGTTCTGCGAGCTCTGCGTGATTCTTAACATAGTAGATGAGGTCGTCGTGAAGAGAGGTATGGGCCGGCCGCTCGAGAGTCGTGCCGAGAGCGTAGTCAGGTATGAAGCCGTGATAGCCTCCCTCGAAAGCTTGGATTTCCAAGTTGATACGCCTGTCCTCGGAGATGACCTTGGTCGGAGGAGGATCGCATAGGACAACAACTAATACCGAATCGCAATTAGCATTCAATCATACGAACTTGACGAGGCAATATCCTCACCATCGCCGTCAGAAGCTTCTAAATTCGCCCAGTAAGTCACCTTCCTGGGAACAATCATGAGCCACTTGGACGAATTGCTCCACTTGTGACACTGGATCGGCCTTCTAGTCACACCACAAATTACTGTGTGCGTGTTGCCCATACTATCATCTAGCAATGCATTCTTCTCATGCGATTCGACGGACCATAGCTCAAAATACTCCAGCGAGTACCTTGCTTTGGGACGGAACGTGGTAGGCAGCCTATGGCAGTTTATGGTCTCGTTGAAGCGGAAAGTTGTTTGGCGCCACTGGTGGATGTGAAAAATTTCATTAGGAACTCCCAGCTTCGTTTCCAATAAGTGTTTGAGGTTATGGTTGTGAGCGTAGCTCGGCTCATAGAAATTTGAAGGAGCCTGTACAATGTACAGGTGCCCCTGAGTCGTTACTGCAGGTGTGTTGTCGTCGAAGTCAGGGAGACTGTGCATGAAATTCTCGAATTGCTTCCGGCCAAGAGCAGTCTCGACTTGTCGAGTCCCACCTCCTGCAGAGTCCTGGATGTTCAGTCTGGATATCCGTAGAAAGTCCATGGTGCGAGTCTGCCAGTTGGACGAGTCGAGATGTAGTTTTCTTGAAAACGCGAGCAAAAAGCAAAACTGCGGGAGGAAGTGCTTTTCTGATGCACGTTTAAGGTGGTTTTGGTTACTGCCTATATGTACGTTCTTCAGCTTACGCTTGGCAGAGGATCAGCTTCGTACACTTGGTGGCGCCACACCATTCTGAAGGCTGACTGGAACGGGAGTGGGGAAAGGGCACATCTGCGCGTACTTGTAAGTTGAGGCTCAGATGACCACTTGCAGGCAGCGTAAGGGGCGGAGGCTCACAGCCACCTGATCCTGCATGTTTGTGGAATGCAGACAGAATTCCTGTAGACCGAACTCCCCTCCTAAGGTCTTACTTGCCTATTTGACCGGCAAGTCACTGTAAAGGGCGCGTTCTTCCTCTTTCTGCCCAGGTGTTCTTCGCAAATCTCAACCAGATAATTAAATGCTCACGAAATGTACCTGCCATTGGGTCTCCACAAAGAGACTGTCCTGAATGCTTTTATGTACTTGTATTGCTACCTATATACTGAAAATCTGGCTTCTCTTTCCCAAGAAGAAAATATCGATGTTGGACTACCAATTTCTAACATGATCCTGACCACTACCTGCTCAAGCTGGACCTGTCAACCTTCAGCCCACCTTCAACGGACATCCGGCATTTTTGAAGACCGGATTGAGCTTGCCCAAGCTCCAGTTCAGCACCGCGCCCGTGATGTCCGTCACCGCGCTCAACGTACTCGGCACGGGGCCCGTCGCTACCTG
The DNA here is from genome assembly GCA_003671545.1 of Ophiognomonia clavigignenti-juglandacearum. Classification (NCBI taxonomy): domain Eukaryota; kingdom Fungi; phylum Ascomycota; class Sordariomycetes; order Diaporthales; family Gnomoniaceae; genus Ophiognomonia; species Ophiognomonia clavigignenti-juglandacearum. The sequence goes on along the minus strand of PYFS01002181.1, from coordinate 90,082 downwards.
ATACAGCAGACATGTCAAGTCCTTCGCAGTCGCCGTGTTGGGCAACTTGCCGTCCCTGATGATAGCAAAAGGCGTGCCCAGTGCATCAAAGTTGTTGGCTCCCACATTTCCACCAAACAGCTTGGGGTACTGCAGATACATGGCGAGGATCTCCGAGCCGACGTCCAAGACCGTGTAGGGTGCGCGGCGGCTGAACCAGTTATCTGGGATCTTCTCTGGAACGTGGCGCCAGCCTCCCGGAGCAGACGAATCTTGCACCGCGCCGAAGAAGGTGCTAATCGTAGCGAGGTCGGGTGTGCCCTCGTTACCGAAGTTGGGGAAGAGCTCGTAGAGGAAGGACGCTGCGCCGTAGAGGAGGGTGGAGAGTGGACCTGTGCTGGTCAGTGCATGGCTCACATTTGTTGCTAGAAGCAGAGTGACTTACCGAAGAAGAAGTTGGGGTTCTCCCGGACGGACTCGTCGTATCGCTGGCTGCGATATGCGGCGAGGGCGTTTCGGTCGAATTTGCCGCCAGAGACACGGTCTGCCACAGCCTTCATGGAGGCGAAGAGAGTACCATTGAAGTTGTAATTATCGCCGTTGCCGGTGAAGAAGTCGTTGCGGGTCAGCGAGGTATCGCCCTCGAACTTGTTGTGGCCGTTCAGACCGGGCTGGCTGCCGAGTAGGGGGAGTGCTGCAGTCCGGGAAGTTGCATCACAGCCAATGCTCAGCTTGCCAGTTAAGACGTCGCCGCCAGCCTGGATGCCTAGCACGGCGAGGACCACTGAGAGATCATATCCGACGTTGTAGACGTTCTGCTGGGCATCAACAAGCTCGTTGAAGTTGGTGACACCGTCGTGCGCAAGGAAGTTGTGCTTCTTTATGTCAGCTTTGTGCCCGGACGTGCTTCTGCGACGAGTAACATGTGACGGCGAAAACTTACATTGGCAGCAGCGTTGAGACCTGGGCATGGTCCCCGAATGTCATTCGGCCCAGGAGCTACGAATGCATGCGCAGTATCTCCGTCAGCGGGAACCTTGATGCCGCCGATTTGGCTACCTGGTACACCATTCGCTGCGCCCGTGTATGGGAACTTGCTTGTGTAGGGTGCAGCCGGCTGGTGATTTGCGTTGAACGGGCATGTATTTGCCTGGCGTTTATCGGCTTGGGCTTGTTGGAAGAGTGACGAGTCAACTCCTGGCTGACGAGCGACCCATGGGAAAGCCAGGGTCGACGACGCTGATAGAAGGAGCAGACAAAGGCGATGCATCTTGGATAAGCCTGATATAGCAACTCAACCGGGTATGAAGATTGTACACCGGTATCAGTCTACGCTATGAACATCATTCATTGTTTCCTGTCGACGAGGCCCTAGCCGAGTTTAAATGTTCCCCTTCCTCCAATGTCCCGCAATTTTCAGCTGTTTCTTGTCCACATGTTGCTTCGCAAACACCTCCTTCACCTCCGAGGCTATTCTCATTCGTCACACGTCCGTCTAATTGGCAGCGGTACTATATTGTAATATGGACGTTATCATTGGGCGGTGTAACAAGTGGTTCAGAGTAATAAAGCTGTGGCGCCCCGGAAGGTGTGCACTCCGTACACACTAGTTTCCCCACAGTCCCGATGCGGAAAGACTTTACGGTATTTGTGCGCGCGGAACCTTGGCGCTGACTATATGTGGAGGTCATGAGGCTGCCACACAGCCGGTTTTTTGGTGGCAAGGCTGTTGGATCCAAACGGCAAAGACGACAGGCTACTTAAGTATCGTCAGGAGCCGCTCGGCATACGCACTAAGTTAAACACATATAACGGCGACTAGTTGGCGGATGCGGGGGCAAGCGTGAAAAGTACAATTTTGTAGGTCTTCCACGTGTTTTTGCACCCTCCGAGGCATCAATTGATGTAGGCTAGTATTTCTGGCAGCTCCTTAGCGGCCGAGGCATCTTGATTCCACTCACGCTCATCCGTTGGACCGTTTCTCATAAATACCGACCGCAAAAGCGTTGGCATATCGCCACCTCCCCAGCGCGTATTCGCATTTCTCTGCAGTCCTGCCTAGATATTGAGGCCTTACACTAGCGGGCGCGTGATATACAAATGTGGGGGCGAAGGAGGAGGAGCTTGCTGCTTGCTCATCTTTGTAATTATGTTTCACGTTATTATACATAGAACTTCAGAACTGAGGGCTGAAATACATCGTGGACAGTGAGATTAAAAAATGTGGGCGACTTTCAGCCCTGCCTTATATCTTTTCGGCTTGGAATTTGGCCCAAACGAAGTCACGTTTGATATCCGAGGAAGCTGTGGGCACTGGAGCAAGAACAGCAAGCCCTGACCAAGGCTGCGCGTTGATACAATTGAAGAATCGATGTTCTTGAACTCAGCATATAATGAGTCAGTCACAAAAGACACCACATGACTGCCATATAGCGTCTAGGCCTACACTTGTCTTAGATTTGGAGCGCCCTTGATGTCCCTTGATAGTAGCATCTCGCGATGATAATCGCTGGATCTGCTGCCCAGTTTGCAGTTTGATTATCGCAGTGTCAGTCAGCTACAATCTATTCATCCACTTTAGCTAGCGCCTTACCTAGGTATTTACTATGGGTGGGCTTTTTGAGAATTTGACTCAGATCCACGCTCGTACCAGATGAATAATTACATTTCTAATTTAAGAATCTCCCAACATTGTGCAGAGAATCGGGGCTCAATGCCTATCTAGGCAGGCACATTTCAAGACTTGGGAGGTCTGTGACATCTTGAAGATGGTATTCTAAAGTTGATGTGCATACCGGTAGATGTGATGATGATACAGAGATAGTATATATATCACAGTATATGACTTCAGGAAGCTCGGACAAGTTCCTGGACCCACAGACAGCTCAGCTCCACTATGACCACCATCCTCCGCAGACGGAGCATGCGCGTTTCTTCTCTCGCTTCCAACATTTGCCGCATTATGAGAAACTGACCTCTAAGTGCTCATCAGGAGACCTCAAATCTATGGGATCAGCTACCTAGGTCCAGCTAACCTCGCAATATGCCACAACACAATGCCTCGCCTGGAAAGAACGGAGACCGGACCGAGCTTGGAACCGCCGACACTGCCAAAAAGGTAGCTCATGTGGAGCCGGCGTCAGAGGGACAGCCGGAAGCAAAATCTAGGGACATTCGAACAATCTCATACTTTGCCGTGGCAGGATGTGTGAGTTTAGTTTGCACCTGTTCAGGCAGATACCTCCCTCCCGGGTCTCTGTCGTTGCAAAGCCAATGCTGACAATCTTTTCCCGCCCAGAGTGCTGCCAATTTCTCGGATGGCTATCAGCAGCAGATCGCCACAAACGTGAATGTCATCTTCTCGCATCTTTTCGGCAGTCTGTACACCTCTTCCGACAAGACGAGGATCTCAAACGCACTCATCGTCGGCCAGATCCTCGGAATCATAGTTCTGGGCTACATCACCGATCGCTTCTCGCGGAAGACTGGCATGGTGCTGACTTCGGCTCTGGTGGTGGGTGGCAGTATGATGGCAACACTGGCCTTGCAAGTTGAACACCTCGGGATCAGCAACATGCTCTGGTATTTGAACGTTGTTCGAGGCCTAGCTGGCGTCGGTGTGGGCGGGGAGTTCCCTTCTGGGGCGACTGTGAGTTCCGTGCACTCGCTGAATTGCTGTGAGAAATGCAATTGACATATGATTACCACAGGCTGCGTGCGAGGGCATGGAAGACTATGACGCTTCGAGGAGAGGGCCCGTATACGTGATGGCGACGACGTTCGTCACCTGCTGGGGAGGGCCAGTCTGTGTGGTTGTTTACCTGATGACGCTCATGGCGTCCAACAACGACTTTCATACAGCGTATGTCGCCGTCAACGCCATCTCCATCTTCCTTCACCTGCTCGTATTCCTCTTCCGACTGCGAATGGAGGATTCCAGGCTCTTCCAGCGCTCAAACTTCAAATCGACCAAAGCGGCTAGGAGCCCCCTGCGGCTGATCGTGAAGAAGTACTGGGTGCGTCTGATGGGAACTTGCGGAGCCTTTTTCGTGTATGATTTTATCAACTTCCCTAACAGCATTATGAACTCTACAATCATCAGCTCGCTCGTGCCTGGAAGTGCACTGCAAACTGTGGCTTTGTGGCAGTTGATTCTCTCGTTGCTGACGCTCCCCGGCGTGTTCGTCGGTATCTTCCTCGTCAATCGTCTCGGTCGCCAGTGGACCGGCATATTGGGCTTCGGCGGCTACCTTCTCATAGGTCTGATAGTCGGTTGCTCGTACGCGGAGATAACGAAGGTCATTCCCGCATTTGTGGTCATGTATGGATTGATGCAGAGTCTGGGGCATATGGGTCCCGGGTCGACGTTGGGTCTTGTCTCCACGGAGTCATATCCGACAGCTATTCTGGGGGGGGGGGGGGGTTATGCGATCTCAGCTGCGTTTGGTAAGGCAGGTGCTGCTGTGGGAACGGAAGTGTTCACGCCCATTGGGGAGAACCTTGGCCAGCGATGGACGTTCTTCTTCGCTGCTATTTTTGGGGCAATGGGGATGGTTGTGTACTGGTAAGTATTCCTTGCATGCTTCCACGCATAAAGATGCATTTTGGACAAAGAGATATTGACGGTGAACAGGTTCTTGATCAAAGACTTGACAAAGGCAGATCTTCAGGCTCAGGATGGATGAAGAATTTGAGGAATACCTGCGGAAGAATGGATGGGATGGTAATATGGAAGGATCCGTCGAAACCAAAACTTGAGAGACAGGTGAAAGCAATGTTGACAGAATATGGTCGGATAAGTATGTGTGTAAAGGAAGAGTTCTAAGTACGGTGTACAATACTACTTCGTGGCTCTGGAATAGCGTAGGAGGCAGGCAGCCCACACCACACGTCACTCCTCAGTGGCGGTGCCTAGAGTAGCGTTCCTTGGTCCGCGCATTTTCTTTATGCCGTGGACAACATTGCTGGCGAACCTTTTGCCTGTTGAAGCAAGTGTAGATGATCGTGTTATTCTGCGAGCCAATTCGCTTGCATGCAGAGCTCAGACGAACGAGGACGATGTTGAAATAAGCTTTGTGCTGACCCGACACGGCGGCACAGCTCCTTGGCGCAGACCGCGACAAGCAGGGATACCGGTAGGTATGTGCTCCACATCTTCGTCATAGAGCCAATCAAAGATATTTTGAACGCCCCACAAGCTGAGATATTCCGCAAGTGCACTACGACTTCAAAATCCCTGTTCGAACTTCGATGTTCAATGCACGATCCCTTCTCGAAGGATACAGCCCGAATGGTAGATGAGCCATGTAAGCAGCAATAATTCAAGACATGAGAATGATTGACTTGCTGTTGGCCCACCAACAGGTTTCAGAAACACCATGAAATACCAGTAAAATAACGAATCCGGTGCAGTATGGAAGAGGAAGAGACTGGTATACCACGCAATGCCCACTGCCCAGTAGATTCGCAATGCTGGATCAGTATATAAACAGGCGACGACATACAGAGAAGAAGGCTGGACCATCACTTGGTTTCTTCACTTCCTACACACAGGACATCCTAGCGTTCTACCGTCTGCGTTCGATCCCCAAAATTGCATTATCGTCCTCTCACTTGAGCAGAGTCATTGGATATCCGACGGCCACAAGTGTATACTCAAACCTGATTGAGTCTATGGAAGTTTTCCGGAAACTAAACAACATTTGCATCTCAAACGCCTCACGCTGTGCCAAGGACGGAAGACCATGACTTTCAAGATTCCCACACGCTTGACCGTATGCTCGGCATGCTTCCACAGCTGACACGGCGACTTTTTGACAAGAACGGCAACGAAAACTTGAAGCTTGTCGTGGAACTACACCAGCAGTAGCGGAAACATCTGCGACATTCCACGACCGATGACCAACACTGGTACAAAACCTCTTGCTTGCGGCTACGACTTCCACACAATAAACCAGATCATCACGGGAGCAAGTGCCTGCCTTACTCTCGACAGCTTACTTATCTTGATGTTTCGCCACGCCACGCACCTGTCCCGGCCTAACGAGCAGCTCGGCATCATGCGTATCTGCTGCTACCTCTCCAGTTTCATGAACAGATACTTCGTAACAAGAACAAAGAGGAGCCAGTCAGGTTGGGTTTCAATATGCACCTCAAATACAATGACCAGCCACTCACGAGGGGATCTCACCTGCGCGTAGACGACAAAGGACAGCCAGTAAAAATAGATCTTAACTTTTTGAGAACACGAATATGACAGAGTTGGCTGAGGTGCCTAGCCCAGGCCTAGAGTCGGTAGGTAAGTACATCGGTACATATGCACACCATCAGAGTTAATAGTCCTCTCTAACGAAAGGCATTACACTCAACCCAATTCCAAATAGCCTGAAAATAGACCAAATACACTGCCAACTACACCACCAAATAATTACTACACCACCAAATAATTACTACACCATCAAGGACCCTGTGCAGCTCCAACCCAACGCACCAGAGTGGGCTCGCTGGGTTGGGTGTAGTTGGTTTGGTCCCTGGTCTGTCAAGTCCGTGATGCGTCACTAACCTGGAAGTGAACACACAACGCACGGCTACTCGTCGAGTGTGTATAATCACTACAATAACAAATATTCACCTTGAAAAATGGCATATGAAGGGCCCCCGGATTAGAGACTTGATCTGCTCCACCTAGTACCCTATCAACAATCAAGATTGTCGATACGCAGAGTCCAGCACCTACGCTCAAGGAAAAATACAACAACACGTCAACACATACACACAAAGAGGCCAGCACTCTTCTCTGCCATAGGCCACTTCACCAGTTTGCAAGGCTGCTACCACGATGTCAGATCCATATCCCACCCCAGGTCCCAGCCCCGACCCCCCACAGACATGCGGACATTGCGGCGGACAACACGAGAGCAGCATCCGTCCTATAGGTCCACAATTCTGCGGATATTTCGGAGGATCACATGCGAACGGCAGTTGTTCTGTCAGATCAACGTCGTCCTGAAGTCAAAACTGCATAGGTAGCCTCCTGAGCTTCATCGGAAGTCGAAATGGGTTGATGGCTTAAGTTACTCAAGGAGGCAGCACTGGAAGCACAGCATTGGATTCGTGGAGGTTATTGTCAGGGCAACGCTCCTTTTGTGCAGGCAACCCGTGTTGCAAAGGCCATTTGGCTGGGCAATTATAGTCACATCGGGCGCGGGATCGCTGTGACCACTAAGTAAAGAGACTGCTGCGCCTTCAAATGGCGGATTTGACCAACATCTTTGTGCCACAGCATCATATGAAATGTTCAAAGTTGGTGCGTCCGAACCTTGAATGCCTTCATCTACCTAGGTACAAGCTACTTAATAGTATGCCACAGCATCTCAAACAATGGTTGTTCCTGTCATCAGCGACGCCACAGCCTTAGTATCCGGCGCACCTTCAAGCCGAACCAACACATAAATTTGTTGTGCGCCTCCTCGTCCCTGGCACCACCACCTCACTCCATCTAAAATTGCGGCGAATTCTTATTCTTGCAGCATATATTGAGCTATCCTGCGAGAAAAGGCACCTTGCTTCGCCAGGTACTCCTTCATCATCACATCGCAGCTCACAATCATGCGGCTGACGGCCATGCTCTGACTCCCCCGAGCCGAGCCGGGCCGGGTCCAGCTCTGACTATGCAAGTACTCGCCTCCTTCAGGCCCCCTGTGCAGAGTCAGGGGCGATCGGTGGATGAGTATGACGAGATTGGAGGTGAGCGTCTCGTCGAGAATGTATGTATTTGTGAAGTACTACTTGAACTTGTGGTCCTTCTTGGGGCGGTTCAGTCGCAGAATCTCGATTGATCGCCTGTGCGTGCCGAAGTAGATGAATATGAGCACCGGCTGTTCCTGGTGCATTTTTTTTCTTCTTTTTTTTGGACAAGGCCGAGGAACTGGATCGTTCCGATGCTGTGCTTATGGGGCCATCTTTGTTCCAGGTTTGCTCACGTGAGGCTCGGACAGGACCGCATCTTTGCCCTCCTTTCCGGCCTGCTTCTTACGGAAGACTGACAATGTTTCGGCCTGGCTATCCAACAACTTGTCAATACCGGCACTGCCAATGGTCCTGGAGTTTTGGGGGCTCATGTACTGATTCGGCCTTATCAACTCCGTAATCTTGAGTGGTCGGCGCGAGTGGCCTGGTGCTCTTTCCGCCTTTACGGTGCCAGCTGTTTGTGTTTCTGGAGATTCTGGCGAGCCTGGTGACGAAAGAGGTATCAGTGACGGTCTCCAGGCGGATGAGATACTTGATTAGCATTCTTTGGTTTGTTGCCGATGAAATGTGTTTCTCGCCATGGGTTTTGATGAACGCCTCCATGCCAGACCAGTACATATTCAGGCCTCTGATTTTGAGCACCAGATTGTACAGAAACGCCAGTTGCTAGACATCATAGCATTGGTTGACCACTGCCTGCCCTATAATCTGCCTGCCCTATAATCTGCCTGCGGAGGTTGAACTGGAACATGAGCAAGCCGCACATCTCTGGATTCTGGCCGAAGTAAAAGTGACCATGGTGGGCCACTATCGGCCGGCCAAGCGACTGGTCTGCCGAATCCCACAGTTATGTCAAAGGAGCTTTTTTGGGAAGGCCATCCACACAAGCTTGGAATTCTTGTGATCTCTGCATCGCCCTCCTACGCCCAACAGGCGGGTTTGGGGCCTGTCATGGACAGGTCCTTGAAGTCGTAGAGGATCTTGGATATGCGCAGATCAGACACACGTAGATCGCCGAGCGCCCCGACGCGGCTAGATCTCACAGCGCGGCGGACAACATCAACTGGAGGAAGACCGGGGCGGCGAAGCATAGCCACAAAATTTACCTCTGGGTCCTGGCGAAGTCGATGAACCCGTGTAGCAGCTTTTAAACCTGGTTGCAGCGCAGTTGAAAAAGGCTGGTGTGCCTCTCAGGGCAATGGGGTGGCTTGGGTGGCCTCCTTGTGTAAATCAAATTTCCCATGATCGGGCCTCCTCTAACATATCCGCCCTCTCCTCTAAACTCCAAGAACGCCTTGCATAATGCTTTGATGATGCATGTCCACCTCCCGGACAACAACTGTAGTTCGCTACCATGCACCGTCCTCGCCCAATGAGTAAGACCAGTCTTGCCATCACACCCAAGCAAGCAGGCTCCCTCGAGACCACCAGAAGCTCCAGCATCGCTCTCACAGACTCACAACCCCGACCGTCCAGCTCTCCCCAATCCTCCTCATCTCTCCCTCAAATCTCTTGCCCCCAACGCCCCCTGCACTCTTCCCCCCTCCCCCACCACCAGCTCCTCCGCCGCCGCCTTCCTCAGGCTCATAAAACGGATTCATCAGCAACCGCATCCACGCGCCCTGCATCGCGCGAAACACCACCTTCAGATCACTCTCGCGCAGGCCCACCGCAGGTGTCGCCCCAGCAGCAGCAGCACCACCGGCGGCCCCGACGCGCCGCCCCCGCATGTCCACCACCACGACGAACTTGACCCCCGTGTTCGTCTCGAACCCGTACGCCGCGAGGCGCTCGTCGACGGCGTGCAGGAGGCCGTAGTCGTTGGTCGAGGGGGAGGCCGCACCGGAGATGGAGGACTTGGCGCCGCGGAGCTCGAAGATATCCAGGGTGGACGACAGTAGAAGGGAAAACTGTAGTGGGGTTCGGATGGGGACGAGGGTGTTGGTGGCCGGGTCGTAGGAGGGGAAGATTGCTATGTGGAGGGGGTTGTTCTGCGGAGGAAAAAGAGGGTCAGTTGAGTGGGAAGAGAGGAGGAAGGGAGCGGGCTGAAGGAAGAGAGAAAGCATACATTTCGCCCTATCACGCCTAGACAGGCGATGGAGGGAATCGCGGTGGCCATGGCTTTGCCAGCAAGTTCTGGACTTCGTCGTCGCGCCGAGGGACTGTTTTGGGGCACGTTTCAAACGTCCAATACTTAGGGATGTCGAGCTGCGTACTCCGTACTGACGCTGATGTTCAGTGCCGGGGGCCAGGGGCGTCGGCCGAAAGCGGCCCGAGCCTTCGGTGCACCAGCTGATTATGTGCACTGGTCAAGCTCTTATTAAACACACTACAATCAACGGGGACCCTTAATGGCACCGTTGCAACCGTACCGTTCCGTGTCTTCTCTTGCCTCGATTGCCTCATGCAAGGTGGCGATCTGTTAGTATGTGATGTTGCTACCCTGAAGTTCGCTGCTCAGTTCCTTTTCCCTTCAGGTCAGGGTTCCATGGAGGTATATACAAATGTGTCAAACACCAGTCATTCAAACCCCATGCCTTGGAAGTTTCTCAAACATCTGTGGAGGTTGGAAGTTCGTTGAGATCAGATGGACGAGATCAGCCTTGTAACTGCTTGTCCCTGGAAGATCATATCCAGGATGACACCTGGCAGCACTGGGCAACCCATCATGGGCCAATGTTCATGGGACAGAAGTGAAAAGTGAAGCCCAATTATGCGAGTTTTCAATGCTTTCCCTAGATTCCTACTCCTCCCCCAGCTGAGGCCTGTCTTGTCTATCACCACAACTACCACCATAGTAGAGATTCTCTTCGCACCATCCCATAACCCAGTCCAACCCTTTTTGTGCACCAAAGCCACCTGCTTTCTCCTCTGCTTCATATCTCTGAACGGGAAAGACAATAATCGAAAACAACTCCAATGCTATTCCGGACTCCGGCGGCGAAAAAGAAAAAGTAAAATGTGACCATGCCCCTTCAATCCAACCCGTCTCTTGCAAGGATCAAGGACCAGTTCGGGGAGAGCTCGCCAAAACTCGAGCAGTCACACTCCCCGTCATCGGCCGGTACTCGTTGATCTCTATATTGGTTTCGCTATGGCAACTCGCTGGCTGAAGAACGATTTTCGCTTTCAATGTTACAGTGGCGGCCGTCCAATCGACAACCCAAAGGCCCAATTGGCGAGCCTATGTCTTTGTCGGGCTGATGGTGGAGATGCCAACCTGTCGGGGCAACAGTGGACACGAGGGCCATCAGTCTGCGTAGAAAAGAGACTGGATGCTGCTCAAAACACCAGCCCCCCGTGGAGTCAGCAATGCTTCCAACTTATCACCATCAGAGCAATGCAGGCCGGGATCGATTGTTCGAGGTCGGTTGAATGGTAGACGATTAGACGTCATTAGGAGGGTCGATTAGGAGGGACCAAACGGTCCACAAATGCGTACGTATATTGGAGAAAGCCGGAATATAAGCGAGCGTAAAGTCATGAGAATGCCTTTATAACCGAAAAAATCCGGATCGTGTCGAAGAGGAAGAAGACCCCTTGATGAACGCCTGACAATCAGTTTTGACAACCTGGCAGGCACGCACCCGTTGCGCCCCCCGCCCCCACCTGCCAGTCGTCCAACCACAGCATTATGACCTCAGAGTAGATTCCTCGAGGCCAGACGGACTCGAAAGGCCAAGGCCAGGAAGCTATCCGCAGCACAGGGCCTTCATAAACTTCTGGAAGCCCGTAGGCTGCTGAGGCTCAGGCTGCCTTCCGGTCGTGGGTGTAGGCTGGTTCATAGCCTGCGCCGAGTTCATCGGCTTCGGCAGATTCTGGGTACTGGCCTGGAATTGGGCCTGCGTAGAGCCTGTCGGCGTGGCCTGGTCGCGGAGACCTGCGGCTCCGTTTCGGGGCGACATCATCAAGCGGTCGGGGCCGCTTCGCTGGTTTTTTGGGCTCTGTCTGATTGGAGAGGGCGGCGGTGGCTGCGCTGCGTTTAAACGGTCTGCAGTAAGACGCGTCATCCTAGGGTCGGAGAGGTGAGCGGGTGTGCTGTTGCCACCACGAGAGCCACCGTACACCTCCATCTGGGACGGGCCTGGACGGGCCTCGGGGTTGCGAAGCTGCTGTGCGGACCGTCCATACTTGGACTCCCGCATCTTCTCGATAATATGATCCCAATCATATTTCTTGTCTTCTGTAATTCCTTGATCGAGGGCGGCATCGGTAAACAGCTTGCGCATGTGCTCGTAATCGGGTGTCTCTTCGAAGCCCAAGTTCCGCACATACTCGAGATATTCCTTGAATTGCTTCGGAAAACCGGCGCACAGCTCGTCCACCGGGGTGGTCTGCTTCTTCTCACCAATCTTCTCGTACTTTTGCTTGTTAGTTGCAGCCTTCAGGCCTTGCCACGGCAGGCCGCCACGCAAGAAGTACATGAACACATGGCCGAGCGCTTCAAGATCATCGCGCCTGGATTGTTCTCTCCCGAGATGGGTGTTGATACTCATGTATCGTGCCGTTCCAGAGAGAGATTTCCTCTCGCGGTAGGGAATGTGTTGCTTCGTCTTGGGGTCCCGATATTGCTTTGCCATGCCGAAATCGACGACGTGAATCGTGTTGTTCGGTTCCTTATCATCGCGTAGGTCAATTCTGCCAATAAGGAAGTTGTCCGGCTTGATGTCGCGGTAAATGAGGTTCTTCTCGTGGATCGTTTGGACTCGGGACAGCTGCGCACTCGAATTAGCACACGAGCAGAGTAGCAATTGGTGACAACAGTTCATACCATCTGTTTCGCCACCTGAATCACAGTCTTCAAGGAGAATCTCCGACCGCAGTGGTCGAAGAGATCCTCCAGTGAAGGTCCCAACAAGTCGATGACGAGAATGTTGTGGAGACCTTCTTGGCCGAAGTAGTATACATTCGGAATGCCAGCTAGCGACGTTGATCAATTTTGACTCAGTATAGGGGAGGCGGCGTCAGACCAGACTTACGGCACCCGACGAGGATCTTGTATGTCCTGTACTCATCGCGCAGCTGAGGAGCATCGCTCTTCCGTGGTTCCTACCGCAAACCGATTAGCCCACCATCCTCAGACAATTCGGCAGATAGCGGTCGGAGATCTGTCGTCGTGTCAAGACGTGACGTACAAATTTGATGGCGACCTGCTGATTGTTCAACAGGTTGGTTCCCTCGAAGATGACACCAAAGGAACCCTCGCCAATCTTCTTCCCCACCCTGTAATGGACGCCGACGACATTTGACGATGAGGAGGCCATTGTTGCGGACGCGAGGACAAAGGTCACCCGGTGGAGAAGAAGTAGGTCGGTCGGGCAAGAGAAGGCTGAGTCGTCAACAAAGACCAGACAAGACGAAGACGAAGACGGTCGGATGAGAGTTGCAGGGAGGCAGCAATTTTCGGGGGCTAATTACCGGCCGGGGGGCGGCAGGCCTAGACGAACGCAAAGGGGGCGGTCAGTAACGCGACGCCGGTCATTCTCCAAGGGCCGGATCGAAGAGGGCGCGGCAGGCTCCTGAAAGGATGAGAAAGAGAAAGAAACGGCGCTCCGAAAATAGCGGCTCAAGCATGCACCTGTGAGCAGAAAGAAGTGGTGGTTGTGGTAACGGATAGGACTTGGAATTGGCGTGCAAGTGAAAGGCTGACAAGAGTGTGTGATTGCAGCGGAGTGGAGAGCAGACGAGGCAGATGATTACGGCACAAGGCGCTGGGGGGGCCGGCCGAGCCTGGGCTGGGCTGTGTGGAGTTGAACTGTGGAGGGAGGGTCGCGGAGAGCAGCTGGAAGAGGCAGGGGAGTTCCTGAAAATGCGAGGGACAGGGCGCTAGGGTTGACAATGGGGTGAAGTGGAAGATGATGACTGAGTGAAGGCGAGAGCCCCGGACCTAGGCCAAACATGGATGAGGGCAGGCTGGGCGAAACGTACCTTGTTGATGTCGAGTCGAGCGAGCAAGCAAAAAGGAAAGAGACCGAGTATTGCGTTGGCAGATGATGAGGTTTACTCGCCGCGGTCGGCTAGAGGTCGATGGCCACAGAGTCGAGACCTGGAGATTGACCGAAATCCTTGGAGAGTGGCTGTACAAAGTACTCCGTACTCCCGTACCTTTTTTTAGGGTGGCACGTACTCTGAGAACCTTGGAAGGAATACCAAAGTAGACTGGGGGTGCACAGTGGCCCAAGGCAATTGATATACTCAGAATGGCTGTTGCTGTGTTGCGCTGAGCCGTGTTGCCGTGCGTGTTGTGTTGATCTGTCGCTGACGTCCACGGGTGAATGGCAAGGGTTACTTGATGGACGTTGGGAGGAGGCCTGCGCGGGAGTAGAATACTGGGCAATAGGAAAAGGTATGACGCCCCACGAGTCAGCAGAAGAAAAGCACCTGCTGCCAAACAAACCAAATGACACTCCAAACCACTTGCAGCTTTCTGGAAAGGGGCACTTGAGCTCGCTGCGTCAAAGGTGGAGAGGGTTGTCGAGAGGACTGACAGGACAGGAGGGCACGGCCGGGGATGCAACGGTGAGCCACCGTACACCAGTGGCATGGGCTGGGGTCCAGTGGTCAATGCGGCCCGGCAGACGGGTGCAGACGGGAGGCCTGACCTAGCCTAGCTCCAATTGGCCACTTCTTCGTTGGCTTCGCTCGGTTTTTTATTACTACCTAGGTATTACTAGCCGAGGACCAGCCTGAAGGTAAGTTGAAGATGCTGTTCATAGTTCGTCTAGCACTTCTGGTAGCTATTTTGAGATAAAGAGGTAGAAGGCCTAAAAACAACAGATTGATCTGGGCAAGGCTGCAGGGTGATGTCTCAAGGCATCTCGCTTCACCTAGAAACAAGCGAGAGGACCGCCCCATACTCACTCAGTACAAATTACCCGGCACCCATTCCTCAACAAACGGGCCCAGATAGAAAGGAGGCGATATCTCCGGCCTGATTATTATCCTCGATTTTGTGGTTTGCACGACTCTACAGGTTGTCATCCGGATGTTCATATCATTAGCAAGATGTATCCATTGAATTCTTCGTCGGGGCCACCCACCGGACCCTGAAATACCAGATCAAATCGACCGTGACAGGTGCCCTACTGCCTACCTACCTACCCGTGGACCCTGTCATCCTCCTCTGCCCTGCATTTGTATCTGCAGTGCTGCATGCTGCACTGCGAGACAGCCTGGCAAAGCCCTGCCAACACCAGCTTGAAAACCCCGAGGACACAGGCGGAATGGCCCGGATCAGACCCACTCCACCTTGCTAGGGCGACAACCTTCCGCTGCGTGCAGCGTGAGCTTCTGTTGTTAGAGTTCGAGATTCCAGTCTCCGTATGCAATCAAGAACTTGCAGCCGCGCACCGACACAACCGCGTTCCAGAGACCGAGATCGAGCCTCATCGCCGCCCGGCATGAACCCACCCGGCCGGGCGGTGCGGGTTGTGGTCGAGGCCCCGCGACCCTGCATGACCATGCTCTTTCTTTGCCACCCTTCTAAATCTCCCTCAGGACCAAAAACTTTCACGCCACAGGATATTCCTGTTTCTTCTCGGGTGACACTGCATGGGAGGCTCATCAGATTGACCGTGCTAATCAGGCTACAACAGCGTGTGCCTGGTTGGCCAGCTGAGTTGGCCCAGCTCTAGCGGGATGGATACAACGGTTCGCTGCAACCTTTACAACGCATACAGCCAGCACCCCAAACAAGCATGGCGACGATTGAGTTCACACTTTCTATTCCGCGGGTCTTGCAAAGAAAAGTGGTCTCATTCCTCCCGAACAAGTGTTTCGCCAAGCTAGGAAGGCGACGACGCAGACCGGCCGCTGCGCCCTAAGCTTTCCCTCGGCACTTTAGGCTGCTGATGATCCTCGGGCTGCCATGCGAAGAAGGCGGGAGTTGCCCAGCCAGGCGCGGTCAGCAGATCTGCAGTCCTTGCTCTTCCAGGAACGAGATTTGCTGGCAATCCCGCCCGCTCATCACCATGGCGAATTTCCCAGGAACTCGGGAATTTTGAGGGGGCCCCCTTGTTTTTTCCTGTCGGCAGATCTTTCCTCTGCTGGTAACGCCGCCTCGCTTCGCAACCGCGCGAGTTAGACGCTGGCGCGCGGCTGTAGATGGGGCCATGGGCCATGGGCGGCTGAATTGGACGTCTGAGACGACATGGTTGAAGAAACACCAATGCTTCGAGACAATAGGAAAGAGGAGAGAGAGACATTACAAGAACTTGCTACAGGTGAAAGACCGCTGCTTGTACTTGCGTAGGATTATGCTCTCCGAACGAAAAACAGGCGGGAAATATCAAAAAATCCTCCTAGAACGACCCCGGGGAGTAGTTCAGGCTGGTCAGCGCCACGATGTGCGATGTCGGCCTTCCATCCTCCATTGCAAGATTCCATCATGAGCCAAGCAAGATGGTACCACCCTTCATGCTTGACCTCATTTCTTCATACTTGTGACTTTGAGTTTCCGCTGCGCTCGGCAAGAATGAAGAGCACTTGGCAGGAGCGAAGGTGCCGACTTGAGTGTCATACTTTAACCACATGCAGTGTCATAAAATAAAGGATAACAATCCTGACTTGATCTGTGCACTACCTTCCGTTAATCTGATATCGCAGTTCAAGATCCAGACCTGGACTACCAACCCTGGTATCCAGCACCACCACCAAACCCCGGAATTTCATCCGCAGTACATGGCCCATGATGCAGCACAATATGAGGTGGTATCGGGTTGTCTAGAGTAGGCACCGATAGCATGACAGTCTCAGAAGCTCCTGGAAATTCAGCGCGGTGTCCCTCACGACTTACATCCGGTCCGTCGGCTATGAACACAAGGCCAAACTCTTCTCCCTGAACCTCAAGCGATGTCGTGTTGTCGAACAGAGTGATACGCCATGTTCCGCTCAGGACTGAGATCCACCTGATCGCAAATCGTCCGTCAGCTTCTGAGAATAGGTTGGTCCCCGGCGGTCGATACATCAAGTAGACCGGAGGGTCTGTCAGGGGGGAACGAAGGTGACTAGGTACACTCACACGTTCACGGGGCTCGTGTAGAAGCCCACATCATAGCCTGCAGGTATGACCGCGATGTGCGCCTCTGCTCCTTCGGCCAGGG
Source organism: Ophiognomonia clavigignenti-juglandacearum (assembly GCA_003671545.1). NCBI lineage: Eukaryota > Fungi > Ascomycota > Sordariomycetes > Diaporthales > Gnomoniaceae > Ophiognomonia > Ophiognomonia clavigignenti-juglandacearum. The sequence continues at coordinate 73,253 of PYFS01002181.1, read as the reverse complement.
TAGTTGTCTAGTAACCTGCAAATGCCGAGCTGCTCGGGGGGAGTAGAGGTGATTCCAGCTGCCAGTATTCAAAGATCGAACCCCCATCACGGGCTCCGACAGCAGTGAAATTGAGGCTCAGAGCGTTTGCTGTAAACGGGAGGCAGTAAAATACCAAAAACCTGATGGTCGTGCGAAAGGACAACATTGTGCTTGATTATTGTGGCTGTCCAGCCTGGGGACTCGAGGCCAATATGAATGATGTGATTGTTATATGTTTGTTAGACTTGCACAACGTGTGCGAAGATGAAGTGACCAGGAGCTTCATTTATATACCTGCTGATGATCAAATGCCATACGTCCATCCCGATATCGTCGTCACAGGGTCAATCTCGTTCTCGCAGCCAGCCGTCAGCCGACAGCACATGCGTGAGACGCCGCCGGAGATTCTGGAGTATACTAATCGTGCCTCGGGAATCCTCACAACATTGGCTGAGTTCGTGTTACTCGCCATTCTCGCGATGACTGATAGACTACTACATGAGAAAGTTGGTGGGAACGGCAGTTGGCAGTCACCGGACGTTGTCCACGGAGCGAAGGAGCTAGAAATTTAGTCTCTATTCTTTCCATGATCTTTGGCTTAGCCTCATATTACATTCCCAGGTCGATATCCAGATTACACGGCAGCATGGTGCCTTTCCTCACAGCCTGCGTCTTATCCTCACAGGTTCTTCCAGCACAAATCCTCCACCGTCTTCCCCTCCCAAACACCAGCAATTGTTTCCCGCACCAGCTTGATCCACGGGTGAGTCAGCAGAGACTTCGATCCCAGCGCGCGACCATTCTGATTCAACTCGTCCACGCGGCTTAGAATACGCCAGGGAGCCTCACACCGACCAGCATGCAGGAGCATATTGCGCTCCTGATTGTCAAAACGGCATTCACAGCGAAGACCAGGGTCGCTCAGACTCTTCTTGCCCAGCTCCAAGATTGTCTCGACAGCAAGTTGCTGTACTTCGAAATAATTGATGCGCGCGACAGGAGATGCACCCTGAAAATCTCGCAAGCCGATCGTTCTGAGTTCCTCATATTGTTCCTCCATTGACATCTTCGCAAATTCTCTCTCCATTCGGCGGATGCGTCCCTTCGATGCGGTATTTTTGACGGCGGGGTCGAGATAGGTCACAAAATACTCTCCATCAAGGTTGAAAGACTTGAGTGTGATGTTGAACCAAGCGGACAATGTCGTGGGGTCGATCCGCGATCGTTCCCTCTCTGTCTTCCGCGATGGCTTCCATGTGCCCCGAGAATGGGTCTTCGGGTCATCATGCTGACGGTGAGGGGTATCATGCGTATAGCGAAGCCAAGTTTCAGCCATTCGTCGACTGGGGAAGTCTCCTAAAAATACCGGTTGCTGGAAAAAGTCACAGAGCTGGTCCAGTATCGGCAGCGGACTCAGACCTCCTGTGGCAAGCTGCGTAGCTTTGTACAAGTGGAGCACCGTTCCGAAGATTTCCGCGTAATTGAGAAGCGTCATTCCCACGTTCATGGCGTCCCAGGCAATTCTGTCAAGTTGGCTTCCAGCCACTGCGGGTGCTTGCCATGCCAAATCGAAATGATTCTGACTCAAGAACTTTTCACACACCTTGAAGGCATACGCAAGGCGGGGCTCCTGATACGAGCCATCATGAACGAGCGCTGCCTGGACGCTTGTTTTGAGCTCCATGGCGAACTGCAGAGCTTGGATACGGCAACTCTTCCGGTTAGGCATCGTGCCGTCCGCCTCCCAGGTGAAGGCCAAGCAAGACTCCAATATAGACTGGACATACCACACCTCGACACATGACGAGCTAATCGACTGGCCAGTCTTCAGAGATTCTGTCAAAAAAGGCAGTGACCGCAAGCCGTCTCGCCGAAGTTCACGGCAATGGCAGTCCTCCTTCTCGCAGCACAACTCAGCAGTCGTCTCCTTCTGCCAAAGCGTCGTGAGAATTGAAAGGGTTGGCTCTGTATCGACACCCCAGAACTTTGCGACCGTGGCCTTGTTTTCCTCACTGTCGCCCTTCACTCCTCCAGTAGCCAAGTGTTTGCTCATCAAGCTGAGAGCCTTCTCGTCTTCTTCAGCCTGGCAGCGAGGCGGCAAGAAGTAGGAGGACAGACGGCGCCTTTGCACGGCTTCCAGATGGTCAGGTTTCTTGAGCTTGAACTTCGACGCGATCATTCTCTCTATGGCCCACTCGACCGCCAAGAAAGCTCTTGTGGTTTGAAATTTATCGTGTGGGAGGGGGCCACTCCAGTCGCTATCACTGTTTCTTGTTGATGGCCATGCCGTTGGTTCCCGCTTGTCGGGATTCGTAGCTGAAGGCAATGGCATCGACAGCATGAAAGTCCCGACTTCTCTCGCGTTTCCAATGCTGGAAGAAGATTGAGCGGTCAAGTCGCCGTCACAGATGAATGCAGTCAAAGCGTTGGTCAGCCAAGCCGCAAGACACACCGGGATAATTCCATCTCTGGCCTCTGTCCACCACGTGTGCACCATTGCGGAAGCTCTGTCGAGCTTGTTGACGTAATCCCAAGTATCACCGGTCCTTGTGAGATCATCGTCTTGAACGTGATAGTCGGCAGGTCCCCCGGAGAGAGGCTCCGCGTCGCTCTCATCGTGGTCGATATCCTCCATCTCAGCACCAGCATCGTGGGTATCTTGATCGTCGTGACCCGTCTCGGCACCAGCATCGTCGGCGCTGTTAGATTCAGACGGGCTATTGACTGAGAGTTCGTCGGACAGAAGGACTTGAGGAGACGAGCAGCTGCCCCAGTCCGTCTCGAACCTAGGGAACCAAGTCTCTTGTATTTCGGTCAGAGCCTCATTGAAAAAGTTGTGGTTTTTGGTTGTCTGGGACTCCTGTCCAGTCGTGGAGGTTTCAGCTTGGCGGAACCAAGATGTCAGCCTCAATCGAAGTCGTAAAACGCGCTCGAGAACTCGCCTCATGCGTATGGGAACCTTGATCTGGCGTCGCGAGATGATTCGACTGGCGTCGAGGATCTGACGGACGGTGGGCTCATGGCCGAATGGAGGGTGTCCCTTGTTCGAGGTGGCGTTTGCCTCGATCCAGGTCAGAAGTTTGTTTGTATTTGTCTTGATGGTGAGGTAAGTCTCGAAGTGGTAGCGTGGTAGATTGGACTCGGTTGTGCCTCCAGGAGGAGGCCGATGGGTGGTGTTCTCCATGAATGCGACAGGTGCAACGATGAAAGTAATTTGAAGAAGGTAGGCTTTCAGTGCAAAAGTTGGGGCGATCGTAGAAGCCACGATGAAGGCTTAATCTTTGCAACGGGGCAATTTGGGAAGAGCGAACTTCCCTTAGGTAAGTCAAGTCACGACCAGGATGTATTGTGCGTGATCGCACAACTTGGAAACAGCAGGAATTTGATGGAAAGCGACCAGGGCGTAATCTGGGCAACAAGGCGACTTGGAAAGAATGAAATTTCATTGCAAGTTGTGACCAAGGTGCAATCTATACAAGTGAAGCACTGGTGAAGAGCAGCACTTTGCTGAAACTGGAGCAACTTCTGAATCAGTCAGGACTGAAATTGCAGCCCAGAAGAAATTGCAGAACTCCTGCATTGAAAAGGTTGATATAGTGTAGATTGCACAAAATATGTTTCAAAGGTATACTTTGCAGTAAAGGATAATTATAGTCATGGCTATAATAGATGAGAAATGTGGAATACTGTAACTAGGAACGCGGTGTCAGCTGTAGAGATTGTGAGGAAACCAGATGCAGGTCACCCAAAATATCACCATCTTTGCACCATAGCTTGGAGTGTTGATTTGTCACTGACAGCAATATATGATTACAAGCTCATGACCAAATTACAGCATATATTGCTGTGCTGATAGTTGCTGCTGTCCAGAAGGGGCCAAGATACATACCTAGGTAGCTGTCCACAGGCTGACATGCGCAAGAGGAGGTGCCGGAACCTGAGCTTAGGCAATTTCCAGACATAAGCTCATATGACAGCTCACACCCAGCATAAGTCTTGCTTAAGTACCTTCTGCAGTAAATGCCACCAGAAAAACGGAGCAAAGCTATCCCGAACCACCATTTATTATCTGTGACCCTGAGTGCTGTCACTTTGTCCTGACTGCAAACCATTCAGGTTGTATGAAAAGCATGATACATCACTGTGGATATGTCTGTGATCATAGAACACAATCACTGAACATTTTCCAGGTTTCCCAGTGTATCAAGACACAAGTCTATCACAGACACATTTCGAGAGGTAGCACAGTCATAGGTATATTGTACCAACAAAGGTTGACAAAACCAACGCCCTCTCGTGAGAAATGCAGCCTTTCCTTTTCCGATCCCTTGCCCGAATTTATGAAACAAGTCCCGCTCCGACCACACCAAACGGTTATCATTCAAGTGAGCTTCTGCTTGATGAAGAATGAGCGCAGATGGGAGAGCTGCCATGCGCAGGTACCACCCAGAACGACTACTTGAATCAGCATCCACCTAACAACACGCGAGTTCGTAGACTCGGACTGGTCCCGAAATTCGGCCTCTCGTTCCTATCGACAGGTTAGCAACCCGCACTTATCTCAGTCCTGGGGGAGTTTGTATCGTACTCTCTGGAAGACTTGTTCCCTGCGGATATCCTGAAGACGCGAGTTGAGGTCCTTGACTCTCGACTGGATATCCATCAGCTTGTCCTTGTCCGAGCTTTCGATCACGCTGGTCTCGCCGATAGTCATATCAAGGGTCAGCTTGATGCCGCCGTTGGGGTTTGAGGTGCTCAGCCACCCCGACTTGCCGCTGTTGGACGAGGGGGTAAAGCAGATCTTGTGGTCGCCGGCCTCGTGGGCGGTGAAGGTGAAGCGGCCGCCGGAGCCACCCTTTTGTGTTACAATGCGGTGGTTGTTGTCGAAGAGCTCCTGTTTGCGCCGTGGTCAGCAAGGAAACTCCTGTCAAGGGTCGAACATCGCTGTGCGATAACTGCTGTTGTTGTGTATCAACGTACATCAACAGTGATGAAGATGCTGAGCCCATCGTGCCTCCACCAAGCATTTCTGTTGTCGTCGTATTCCGCCGCAGTGTAGTGGCCGACAACAAGCGTGTCCTTAGGCAGCTCTTCATAGAAACACTTCTGACTGGTGCCATCGAGGAAGAAGTAGAGGGCCTGTGTAAGCTGGGCAAGGGAGCTCAGGGCCACGAGGGAGAGGAACGCCCTCATCTTTGCTGTGTCGACCTGGCGAGGTGGGCTATTTTCCGCGGGTCAATTGAGTAGTGCTTGCTTGTGCGGTCTCCCAGCTGAAATGTCGAAGGCAGGAGGCAACAAGCCGTTGGTGGAGTGTCGTGTGAGCAGGAAGGGCGAGTTGTCGGATGTAGAAAGTTGAAGTGGACGTTGAATCGGACCTGCCACGTTCACAAGCTTCCTGGTCGCTTCATCCTGGATCCTTGTCGCTGGTGACTAAGCTTGCATGCTCAATCCTGACGCAACTTCCGCGACGGGCGCATTCCCAGGCTGTTATTCAACTCTGCGCAAACGATTTCCGCCCATCTCACAAGCTGTTATACATCGCCATCTCACGAGCTACCTCAATCGCAGATATCTCATTGAACTTGCCTTTGACTCGATCTTAATGCCCACAACGCCGCCTACGTCAGCAGTCGACACGCGAGGGCCGTCATGGCGTCAAACGACATCCGCGATGTCCTCGACCTACCTGCCGACGGGTCGGGGCCCCGTCCTTCCAAGAAGCAAAAGGTCGCAGCTCCCCGGCCGAACTTGAGGGGACTTGCCCGCGAAGTCCAGAACCTCGGAGGCGACATGCCCCCAGTGATGCTCACGACCCAGGCCTCGCAATACAAAAAGCGCCGGTTCAAACCAGCAGCCAAGTGGGAACAGGGCGCTTTCAAGAACTCAGCACGTGAGGATACCTCTCTGGTTCTGCGACACTGGCGAAAGGTCGGAACGGCCCCGGGCCAGGCGAATGGCGACGCGACGGCAGCAGCGGATGGCGAGAATGTGAACGGAGGAACGGGTGAGGAGAAGACGGAGCCTGAGATGGAGGACAGTCGATTCGCGAAATACAATGTCAAGGTCACCATACCCGAGTACACCGACGAGCAGTATGCTGCGAGCTTGCAGAGCGACGAATGGACCAAGGACGAGACCGATTACCTGCTGGAGCTAGTGAAGGACTTCGACCTACGTTGGCCAATTATCTGGGATCGTTACGAATACTCTCCGAAGAAACCCGATGATGTCGAGATGAACGGGAATAGTACGGCTGTCGTCGCAGCATCCAAGCCGCGGACGATGGAAGACCTCAAAGCTCGATACTATAAGGTGGCCGCAGTGATGATGGAGGTCAACAAACCGAAACCTTACATGGACACGAATGAGTACGCCTTGCATCAGATCATGTTGAACTTTAATCCAGTTTCAGAACGCACACGGAAGGAAATCGCAATTGCCATAATGAACAGGAGTAAAGAAGAAGCCAGGGAGGAAGAGTCGCTCCTCATCGAGGCCAAGCGCATAATGGCGCGCGCCGAGACGACATATCAAGAACGACTCGCTCTTTACGAGCGCCTCGACTACCCACCTGTCGATGCAGACAAGATCAAGCAATACCAAGACAGCACTGGTCTCCAGAACCTTCAAAACATGTTGATGAATCAGAGCAACGCTCGCAAGAAGAAGGCTTTGGCTGGACCAGAAGCTGCCAGTCCGGCCGGCAATGGCCCTCACGCGCAGCCATCAAGCGCAGCCTCCGAGATAGCCCCAAGCAGACGCGAAAGCATCGCGGCTCAGTCGGCCGGACACCGCGACTCGACTGGCGGCGGCGAGAAGGCGGCATCAAGCGGCGGCAACAAAAAGGGCCAGCCGCCAGCCGAGCGGCGCGTCCTGAGCGACTACGAAAAGCAAATCTACGGCGTGTCGCAGCACGAGCGGCTGTCATCGGGTCCGACATACCGGTACGAGCGTGTTAATAAGCTGTTCGCGCACAAGTCCAACTCGCAGCAGTTCAGGATACAAGGCGTGCTCAATGTGCTCGGCATACCTCCCCGCCTACACATTGCAACCGCCACGGTCGTGGCCGAGTATGAGAAACTCGTGGCCAGCGTCACTAGTGTTGTGGAAATGCGCAAGCACAAAGATAAGCTCCTGGGCGAGATCAAGGTCGAAGAGGCCAAGAGGGCTGAGCGAGCCAGAGCCAAGCAAGTACTGAATGGTCAGGTCGACGGCGCGGCTGATGACCCCGATGCAGACAAGAAAGAGGAACCTCCTTCTGCTGACGCGCCAGAGGACAAGCCTGCAGTGACGAATAGAGACGCGACCAGCGGAGGCGCCACTGCGAACAGCACCGAGACAGCACCAGTTGCTGATGGAGGTGCCCCGGCGACTGAAAAGGGCGATGGTAATACACGGGCGGAGGACACAGCTGCAACCCAGGCGAATGGCAAGGGAGATGTCGCAGACGGCGAAGCAGCCGATCAGCCCACGCCCCTCGTCAAGCAAGAAGAAGGCACTGGTACACGGCCTGGTAGCAGCAGCGGAACCAGAACGAAGCGTAGCGCGAGCGTTCTTAGTGGGACATCGGACAAAAGCTCGAAGAGGCAAAGGAAGTGAGGGACCATGAGGCCTGGGCAGTCGCGGCGATGGACTATCACGGGGGCTGGCTGGTCACTGGTGGTGAAGTTGAGGACGTCCAGCCACCCAATACTTTATTTTATGCTACGGTATGATTTAGATGAAAGCGAAGGTCTGTATAGGAGGTTGTTGGTGACGAAGATGCATTAGTAGTCGGTGTGATCACAATGCCACAAGAAGAAACGCCTATCCTTAGGTACTTGCAGCTCGTTCACCTGCACAACTTGTCTTTCCGTGCATCGCGATTGTTGAAGCTATCTATTCCTGGGTCGACTTCCCATAGTTACAAGTGCGAATGATTTCCAGAACCCACTTCATGCCCCAGACAGGAATGACCAGCCTACCTAGTTACTTTGGCAGCAGCAGTTTTCCGTCCCGTCTCGACGGCCGGTCATGCAGGGATCTCAGTTGTTACGCAGAGGGCGTAATGATCAAGAAGTAGTTTCTTAGCCTCGCAGAGAATTTTGACCATGGTAGCTCGTCCATGGTTACCTCAACTCGTATCAATCAAGAGCCGACCTCCTTAAGAAGCTCTGCAGTCTCTTCTCGATTGAGACCCAGGAATTGCCCCCGTCGTGTAGACGCACAGTCTCGTAGAGGATCTTAATGACTGGAGCCTCCTCGTCTGTGGTCTCGCGATACTCACCCTCAAACAACAACCGAGTCTCGAAGCCGTCGTACAAGTCTCTGGCCCAGCTCATGACCTTGGCGCGGCGAAGTGTCTTAGCGTAGGGCACGCTGGGCCTGAAGCAAGATCCATTCAAGTTGATCATGGCGAGCTCGTAGTTGGGGACTCCGACCGACGCAGCGAATTGGTTGAAGTACGTAAGGAGCATCAAATCCCACTCGTCAGGCATGTCCCACACCCAAGTGTTGGTGCTGCAGACGAGAGGGCCGTACTCATAGCGGAGTTGGAGACAGGTTCGCAGAAGCGGGTGATTGATGGCCCCCTGGTCACGCTTGAGCAACTCGTGCTCCCGTTCCCGCTCGCGTATGAACTTGCGCCATTCACGATCAGCCTCTTTTGTCAGGGGCCAATGTCGAGCCCAGGATCCATATCCGTTGTAGTCCCCGGTGCTAGCCTTGTTCTGGATCCCGATATCGTGCTTGTCGTTGATAGCCACTGGCAGCACGTACTCGATGATACGGATGCGGACCTCGCCTGGCATGCCCATAAGCGAAGGACCTTCGGCGTACATAGGCCAGGCGGGGACCAGACGAGCGTCGAACAGAGCCTGTAATGATTCGAAAGCTGTTAGTCAATAAGCCGCATAATGCAATAATGTACGACGATGTATGGGATCTGTTCGTTGTACCTTTTTGTTCCCAGGCGGCGCCTTCTTGGGGTCTCTGATCCTGGCCTCTTCTGCGTCTATGGCGTCCAATGCGTCCTGTGCCTCTTTTGAGGCCTTCTGTTCGGCGTCGGCCTGCTCCTTAGCAGCGGCAAGTCTCGCATCGTAACGAGCACTTGCCTCATCGAATCCGATCATCCTCTTCCTCCCATAGGCGCTATCCGGGTCAGCCGCATTCTTCCGGGCAGCGGCTTTCTTCCGGTCAGCGGGCTTTTTGACGCAAGCAAGCTTCTTGTGGGCAGCAGGCTTCTTGGGCGCAGAGGGCTTCTTCGGGGCCGCGGGCTGCTTAGCAATGACGGACTTCCTTGCACCATTCCTAGAGCGAGTATTTTGGCTTGGTGCCATGATGACTGACTTCAGACGTGAGGATGAATTGTTCGAGAAGGCGGTGAGTCGGTGTTTGTTGGAGCGGTTGCGTAACTTGTGGTGCGGCGTCCAAACGCTGTGGGAGTTGGTAAGTTTGGAAAGAAGCAGTTGAGTTGAGAACTACAGGTTTAAATAGTGACTGCTCCACCAACGACTAATAAGACGACTACACTGACTTCTTGCTTTTACTGCAATCTCGTGTTGTGATTGCGGGCGATCTGTGAATGACCCGCACCCATGCCCCTCCCTCCGTTAACCTCACCTTCACAGCTAAGAGAAGGGCTGGATGTATCTACACTGAAAATTGTGCTGCTTGCTTTCATATGTGAGTTTTCTATATCAACATGACAGATCGTTGTCAGGCATGACCTTTCACTTTGGTTGAGTTGAGCAAGAGTACTTCAGCAGCGTTTGCTTCCTTCTAGGACTATCCAGTATCTTAGCTCGCAATGGAGACTACCTATCCTCATGAGGGGTTTTGAGAACTCAGGAAAAAGCTGCACCAGATACATTCATATGAAAAGCATTCAGTAAAGGAGCATGATCTGTGCTCCAGCCCTCATACTGCAAGCGTACTGTCTGACAGTGACTTGAAGCAGTCATAGGCGTCTATCATCTGCGTTGAAACTTTGAAAGGGGTGATCCAACTTTCAGGCTTGTCGGTCATATGGAGTGAAGCAGCCGCTCGTTTGATTTGCTACATGACCGCCAAAACGTACCTGCTCTCGGGTTCCTGAAGTCAACCTTGGAACAATCCCCCACGACCGTCTTGCTGTCTAGCATGCACAAGGGTCTTACTGTGCTGTCAAATTGCAGCACCCCACCCTCGCCATCCAGAGCCAGACTTCCGCAGGCAGTCAGCGCAGCAAGTACGGGCAGGTAGTTGGGGCGAAAGGGTGACAGGGGTAGGAGAGCTATATCGTAGCCATGCAGCCAGCCTCGTACAGGAACAGGACATCGGCTAGTAGCTCGGTTCGAGGAGCAGGCCTTGCCCGTACACGTTGGTCGGGGAACATGAATGCGCGTTCACGATCGTTACTCCAACTGGAAGCGTCCCGAAGCTGGTAATATTATAGGATGGTGTGGCCAGGATGTCACCGTTTGATGGGAAAAGACTGGTAAAAAGTACTTGATGACACTATCGGATAGCTTCACGTCTTTTGCATTTACTTGCACCAAATCCCTATAAGTGCGCCTGTGGGATGGCGTAGTGAGTATTGAGTCAATGATTTCTGCGTCTCGTGCATGATAGTAGACCTATCCCACTGAGTGTCGTTTAGAGACCGGCCAGGTCGTCGGGCAGTCCGAGTTGATCTGATCAAGTACACATGGTAGGTGCCACAAGGTCGATACCGGGCATACACACTGGCCGATCACTGGTATTTCACCTGCAACATAGTGTTGAGCACAGAGGCCCGCTTCTAATGTCTCACTCTCGCACATTGAATCGCACTCCAGACCGTGCGAATATACTCTATTCCAGACTGAAAACTTTCAGGACAAAATGACCGAGTTTCTGATCAAGGACGAGGACTTCGCGAGCCTAAAAGGCAAGGTCGTTTGCCCTGTCTGCGACTAGGGTGTGTATATGCGAACCAGCATGTCGGATACAGAGCCTTCTCTTGCTGGTCTGCGGCGTATCGAAGGAGGTCCTTCATCACATGGTTCTTTTTATTGGCCGTGCCAGTCTTGCGCTCCCACCCGTGTCCAGACGACAAATTTGGGCCGCCCATGGGATTTAATACGGATGGTGGAAATCAGACCAGTGGCATCTTATTAGGGTCGGAAATTCTGCGTATGCATCTGTCTTCTTATGGTATGCTCATGCGGGATGCGGATGGAGCAAGCATGGTTTGCCTTGGTACTGTGTGTGTACTGGTTCGTCAGATCCTGGTGGGTCAAATCGGTGCGCTCCGAGGAACTGTGCCGTATTTGGCGGGGTGGCAGCTAGGAGACACATACATACTTGGGTGGGAAAAGAGAAATGTATCTTGATGGGAGTGTCATGTATCGGTACCAGCAGGGGAGTATACGAACACATTGAGCCCACAAGATCTATTCATAGGCGCTGGACCCAGGGGCCGGGTCCCAGGGAGGAAAGCAGTTGGTTCGATAGGAGACAAGAGTGTGGTGAGAGGGTCAGGGGTTCGCGTACCCATTTCTTCGCTCCATTACGGCTTTGGATAGCTTCGAGGATCCCAATCAATAGCTGGACAAGCAGCTTGAGCGAAACGAGACAGATGGAAGGCTGGGCGAAAGGGGGCAAAATATGGGACGGAAGAAGAGCAATCTTGTCATGGGCAGACTGATAGGTCGTCGTCGAAATAAACAAGTTACCTCAGCTGCAGCCGCATCTCGTCACCCTGCCTAGCCGCTTCTTATTTTAGCAACAACACCACCCTCACATACGCACGCATGCGCCGGTGCCGTGCTCGTGGACGCTTAAAATAGAATGTATTGTTTCCTGTCAGGTGCATCATGTCGGTAGCCGTGCTGGTTGTTGGCTGTAGGACCACGACGATCATGGCGGTACATGGATATATTCCGACGGGCGGGATGTGAAGCGGATCAAGAAAGGGGGCGGGGACGCCAGGGAGTAAGGACACATGACAGGTACACCAATGGGAAAGGCCCGAAGGGCTGCATAATGCCCGGCCTACTGCGAGAGAACGTCGGGATGGAGCTCTTGATATTTCTATTTCCAGACGCGTAGCTTGGTAGCCGGCGCGTACCTAGTAACCGCCGCGTCCACACCTACCTAAGCGCCGACGTGTACACGCGCGTAGACACGGCGGCTCGAAGCGCGATGCCATCTCCAGCTGGACAAGGTAGGTCTGGTGGTTACTTGGGACCTTGTGACCTTTGTTCCGGGCGTCAACCAAGGACTGGAAGGGTGCACAACCCCCAATGACCGCAGTGTGGCCGCAACCACCTCGGGACCCCTACCCGGAGGCCTTCGCGCCCTGTTTCTGACGACGACAGCATGCACGACACCTACAGTACCGGCGTGACGCCCACCTCGATGGCCGTCCACCTTCTCACCCCCAACATGCGATGCAGCTCGCCCCGTAGTCCATGCATACCCGCGGTCGCCTCGCACGTGTGCCGAGCAATCCTCGACTACGTGAAGCCTCATGTGCGACATCATCACCGGCAAGCGCCTAGGCCTTCTTCGCGCCCCCAGGGTCCAAGCGACTGCCGGCGCAATGCGACTGTCGGGATGGGTAGGCATCCCCCCCTCGTGCATAATGCATTTCGAGATCGGTCGACTTTGCTGCCCCCCAGGCGGCGGCTAGGCCGGGCGATGGGATGCAAGATCTGACTTGGGGATGGTTGTTGGTGGTGTCGTGCTTGGCGGGTGGCACGCGAGATCTGCCCCTGTCGTGACCCTCTCTCACACCGCGAGTTCAACGATGGCCAGTGAAAGGTCGCTTGCTTTCCGAGCCACTGCTCTGGAGTCGCTAAGACGACATCTCGTTCGTTGGCAACGGAGCAGTCAGATGGCCCTGTTGGGGGCACCGGTGCTCGCCCTGGAAGCGCCGTGGAGGTCAGCTTGGCGGCTATTTCGCTGCCTCTGATTTGCCCCTGACCGTGGCGAATTGCACAGCGATGAAAGCGTTGAAAGTGCTGCTATTCTCGGTCAGCAAACAGGCAATTGTAATTGAAACAGGGGAAACGTACTACACATCGTTAGAAAACTGGGCGTCCATGGCTTGTCTGCTGAAGGCATGTCGTCGTCAAACGAGCCGCATCGGAAGGGAAGAGGCTGGTCTGCTGAGTCATCCATGTTGACTTTGTGATCTGCAAACCGAAAGTGACCGAGGAACCTCCTCCTCCCTGGTCTTTTTCTTCCGTAGTATCCTTCCATCCAGCGTCTCAATCTACGCCGCAGCCACGCAGATTATTACAACGCCACCGGCTTTGTCGACGGCACCAATCTTCTTATTGTCACATAAATCACCAACATTCCAACATTATAATTTCAGCCAGACTCTGGGGGGCCCTGGTTAAGTGCCTGAGTCCATCTTCACGACTCACGCCAGCGCCCGCCCATCACCCCAGAGTACCAGAAGCTCGGGTTACGAATCCTACGGTTTGTTGGTTTGATCGTGCCAATCAGCGCGGGTTCCGTTCGGCCGGGTTTCCAAAGTTGGACATCAAAGAACGCTCCCCTGGCAACCATCACCAGCCTCGGCCCTCCCCATCCCCTCCTCATCCTCGTTGACGGCAAGATTAGCAAGGCAGACACGCACAGAAATCCTTCTCCGTCTCTGACATGATATCACATGATGCTACCATCCATGTGCCTGACAGCTAGACCACTCAAAGACCCGGTCGCAAGCAATGCCAGACGAGGCTTGTTGCTCCTTCAAGGTAGTACGGGTCGTCGGCTTTGATGAACCCTTTCCATCGCCGACTTACAGCATACGCAGCAGGGACTTTGGCTGCACGATATCTTTGGAAGCACAGGCTCGGACATGCGAGGTATTTGGCCCCTCTTCGGATCCGAGCTTGCTCGCAGAAGACCCGCGGTCCAATAGCGTCATTCGTCTTTTCAACGCTGCAGGGCTTTCATGATGCACAAAAATACGGAGCAGCTGACGGAGGTAGACTCGCGGTTGACAGTCATGTCCATGCTCTTGCGCTAAAGTCTGACGCGCGGCCAACAGAGCAATTTGCCGACCGCTGCCGCGACGTGACTCCTCGTCCTGGCCAAGATCGAATAGACGACATGAGATGCCCGCCCTCGGCAGTCACTTCATCAACTTCCCAGCGATGGCTGGCGTCTTCTGAACTTGCTCAAAAATGTTTGGAACTCTCGCCGTATCTGGCACAAGAAGTGCCGCGCAGTCGTACTTGGCCCCCACAAATCGGAGAGCATCGATGCAATATTCACGGCACCTCGGAAGCCTCGATGCTGTTGGGGCCTGGTTGGCAATGTTGGCAATCACGATGGGCTTCCTCCAGGGTCCGCCGTAGGTACTGTTGTACCGGTCCCCTCGCGGACAAAGAGGTTGTTGGCCTCGACCGCAGGGTGAGAACTCTACCGCAGCAGTAGGCAGCCTGCAATGTCACCCGAGGACGCGGAGGAGGGTAGCACGCTTCTCCACACACATTCCAAATTCATAAGCAATGTGCGCCGTTAGTCATATGCGAACGAGCCATTGCTACAGTCCGACCTATGGTCTGGGTTCCGGGGCATACTTTGCAGTCAGTCAGCCAGATCCGGATGTGACACAAAGCAGTTGTCTGCAAGCTGAAGACAACCAACAAGACCCACGGGCGGATCGCGATAAGCGACTCGAGCCACTAACGCGGGTGTGCCGCCAATGCAGCCGGGGTCCGGAAAGCATCACATCATTACTACTGCGTACGGAGTACAGTAGTAGGAAAAGGGAAACCCTGCTACAGAGACAGTCTCTCGTTTATATCGCCTCAACTTTCCCGCCTTCAAGTGCCACCGTGCTACATAGTAGAGTTGGTCGCACACACCTTTTCCTCCCCTTCCCCCCTGTAGGTAGCTGCTTGGCGCACGAGCAGGAGCAAATTGGGTTCTTTCGTGCCTTTCTGCCCTGGTCGGGGGCTTGTCATAGGTCAGAATAGTGTCCTCTTCGGACCAATAGCGCCCATACGGCCGCTTAGGTCGGTTTCTCGTCACGGCGAGACCCACCGGCAGTGGCGGTAAGCCCATGCAAAATGGGCCGGCAAGGTTCTGAAATAGTGCCGGGAGTGGACATAGATCTGTCGTTGGTCCGCGACCAGGCTTTTTCTGTGAGTGAGACTTGATTGATGAATCTAGCAAGTTTTTCAGCACGGAAGCGGCGTGCTGGGAGCGAGATGAGGTTCGTACGCTGGGCGGCTGTGCGCACCATAAGAAGTAGGCCGTGACGTCTGGGATTCGTTGCTAAAAATATCTTAGGCCTGGGGCCTGGGGCGAGCTGCTACATCCCGTTTCAAGACGCCTCCGAGAAAAAAAGATCCACAAGCAGACACAGCAGCAGATTGCGAACCGCCGAAATATGGACTGTCAATAGATTTGCAAGTTGACGAGCTTTGGGAGGTGTTGTTTGTTCCGACCAGAACACTGGAGTGTAATGGCCACAGTGGCCAGAGCGTCGACGTTCCCATGGTTAGCCGCGTCTTGGCCCCAAATGATTGTCCAAGCTCGCTTCGCAAGTCCTTCAGCTGCGCGTATTCCAGCACAGCCGCCGGACGGCGGCTGAACAGACCACCAGGGAACATGATATACGAGGTCAGTCTTCTCGATGACGATATTGGTCTTGCAGGTGCATGTACGACGTGACGCTTTTTTTCTTGCAATACTTGCATTGTTCCAAGTGGGAGACCTCTGTGCCGCGTACTTTGTACAGAGTATAGCGGGAGTACGGAAGTAGCTTCGCGCCATAGACGCGATCGGACGGGGATGTGATGCCAGAGGCTGTGGAGAATCGCTAACCTCTCTGGTAGTCGTCCAGTCCGCCCAGGATGATGGCGAAAAGAGAGGGCTCGCTAGGAACCCATCACTGGCTCGTTCCCGTCATCGAGATACTCATTGGTCCGGGCTCAGCGATTCCGAATGAGATGGCCCGCCCAGGGCTCCGCGGTAGCTGCTACTATGGATGTAACTCCTTGATCAGGTTGTCTTCGGCCCTTCTTTCCACTGCTCGGTCTCAAACCAGCCAACAATTGAGCAAGGCAGCCCTGCTTGTTTCCCGCAGATTGAACCAAATATCATGGAGGGTCCGCCGCCACGAGGACGACCACCAAAACCCCTGCCTCCCAATCGCATGGCAAAGTCTGGGTGGCTTTCGCCAACAGAGCGCAGTGAGCGTTTCATGGATGGCGGTCCATAGCAATCCACCATCTCCACCTGACAAACAAGCTGACATCGCGGCTCATCAGACATCGGGTCTGTCTACATTGGGAAATGCAAAGCCGTCTCCATTATGCTTGCACGTCATCATCGAACATGTCCCAGCGCCGTGAATAAGTACCCTTCCGAATGCCCGCCGCAGTGCTGCAGTGGGTTGACCCAAAGGGTGGACATGCCGAGGCTTTTTCCTTCCAAGTCAGCGCAAGTGTGCGCTCTGCCTCACAGCGGCATTGCTGCACAGCACTGAAATCAAACACGCCGAGATTCATCCCCGAGACAGTGGGGCGAGTTGCAAGCAAGGCAACTTGTTTGTCCAACGAGGAAGCAACCTGGGCACAGCACTAGGCACAGGGTGCGAGCGCAAACTTCCCGACCTGGTGCCACTGGACTGCGACCAAAGCATCCGCATCCGCGCACAGGGGCTGTGGGGAATTTGTACAAGTACTATGTCACGGACAGCCTTCTATGAGCTGTTGTGGTTGCATGTCCGCATCGCGCCGCGGAGGCGACATCACGGAACCTTAAATCTTTTTTTATAATCGCAGGAGACAAAAGCAGGACTAGCCTTCCCTGTTCCCTTGTAACCCTCCCCTTGCTTGAAACATGAAGGTGTGGTCCTGTAAAGTTGTGATAAGCGCCAGACTGTCCGTACTGTGGTACTCCGCACTCCCCTCCACTTCCTTATTAGGCCCGGAGCGGAGATGGGCGGAAAGTGTCATCAAAGTTCAGACATGGAACGAGCGAACAAATTGCTTTGCTGTGATCTCTGACATTTGCCTGCATTGGGAAGGCAATAGTTGTACCTTTTGCTTGTTTGCCGCATCTTGACTCACGCAACAACTGGTGTGTGCCGTGCACGCAGACTGGTTTAGCAACTGTCAGCGTAGCAGCAGCTGTTCATCGCATCGAGCCAACGTGCATGATCGGGAAGCCGGCACGGATGACATCGCTGCTCCGGGTGGTGAATTGGTGTGCTGGGTTGCGACTCGAAGACTGGGTGCTCCGTGTGGCGGAAGGATGCGAGTTGCATCTCTGAACTCTCTTCTTGACAGAAGAAGGAGGCGGATCTCTGATCCTAAGCTTTGCTAGGCCTGTCTCCTAAGCACAACTTGGACCGTGCCGCAGGTTGAAATGGTGCCTAAAATCCCCTTGAGTTCAGGTCTGCTCGACGGCCGCAGGAAAACGAAGGGTCGTCCTGTACCTACTAATTATTAGCCAGACATCAACCATGGCCAGTTCCCGTTCCATCGCGATGGGGCCACCATCTCGATGGATGGCCGCGATATATTTTCATTCATCCACCCCCATTCACTTCAAGATCACGATCCCAGACACACAAAGCTTGACCAAATCTCAACAATGTCCGGTTAAGGCAATAAGTGCGCGCGCCTCGCCCTTGCCTTGCTCTGCTTTGAAGTGAAGTCGCGGCCCCTCAAATTCAACGCAACGAAACGGCGGAACTTTAACGCCATGCATGATGTCGCTGACAAACGCCCGTCCTTGGTTTTCCCGCGCAACTTTAGCGAGCGACGTCAAATTGGATTATCGTCAACCCGCGGCTGCGACTATCGCAGAAGGGATGGCCTTGCTCTGCGCTTGATATCCCTTGGTCCCGCGAGGCCCTGTCCCTGGCGGGCCGTGATTCAGGACCTGCTCGCCGAGCTGCGCTGCCCAAACAACCTAGGTACCTTGTATTGTGCAATACAAGGCAGATCCATCACTCTCTGGCACGAACCACTCCGCGACCCACAAGACAAGGAATGGCTTCTTCTTTCGTATTGACATCCGGATGAGAAAGCGGTCGAGATCGGGCGTTGATGAGATAGTGAAGACCAACGGCGCCACCTCAGACATGTCAATCACCATTACCACAAAGGGTAGGGTTTCTTTGTTTTTGCTTTTGCTTTGGCAATGCAGCATCTCTTAGCCAGCAGTGAGAATGTGCACGGGTGCCTCGGCACTGCATGACAGCGGGTACTGATACATTCAAGCGCCATGCCGCTCAACATTGGACCTCTTCCGGGGTGTTAGCCCTGTCCTGCGGGTGTCGAGAAACAAGCTGATTCGTACCGGTACCTTGCAAGCCTAGGTAGGCCTGACATTTGTTTCCATACCCACGCTGATCTTTGCCACGGCACCACAGTGCCGTGCCACACTATACTGTGCCTAGGTAGTACCGTCGGGTATTATCCTCTAGTTTGCGTTAGTATTCATTGCAGATACAGCTGCGTTCTGCTCTAGTACTGTCTGACAGTCAAAGGCAAATCACCCCCGCTAGGAGTGCTGTGCTACTCTGTAGCTGATTCAGCGCCTATGTATGAAGTACTTACCATCAAGTCGGGAATGCGAGATTGCGAGCCTGCAGGCGCGGTGAAGCCAGAGCATCTCCGCCTGGGGCCGCTGGGTTGCAACCCGGGCTCCTTCGCGTAGCCGCCTCACCACCCATTTGTCGGTGTAGGCATTGCCTGTCACCAGTCTTTTCTGTTCGCGCAGTGTGTGCCACCACATCTTTTTTGTATTGACTAAGGACCTCATCCTTCCCGAGGCTCCTGTCTTCTATCTCTCGGGCCGGGTATCGCGAATTTCGTGTCGACATCGCAGCAGCTCTGCCACCTTCAACGGACGGCAGCAATTTTGTTCTTCTGATGACGGGCCGGGGACACAGTAAACGCGACTGGCCCAGCAGCGCCTGTAACAGTAGCAACGGCGTGCTTTTGGTGTTGTTGCACTGTTGCTCTGTTGCTACCTCACCAGAAGGACCCGAGAGCTACGCACCGCTTCCGCAGGGCCTGCTGGAAGATCATCCAGCCGTACCTCAGTCGCACGTCAATAGTCAAGATGGTAGTCGCGAGAGGGGAGCGGTGGCCACTATGGCAAGCAAAGAGCAGACTTGCTTGGAGCCGTTTCAAGCTTGTACACCAAACCTGGGCTGGCAAATGTTAGTAGGTACCTCGCAAAGCTCCCCATGCTCCATATTCATAGTTTCATAGAATAAATTTGCTGTGAGGCAAACATTCGACAAGGCAGGCGAGAAATTTTTCACACGGAGGCTAGGAAGAATGATGCATGTACCAAGAGTCTCAGCTCGTAGTTACGAACACACAGAACAAGGCGACCCATCTCGAGGGGACAGGGCATTGTCGTTCCATTTCCGCGAGAGGCGCCCCGTTGAAAAATAATCGCGCGGTCCGCGGCAGAGTCCAAGCGCAAGCGCCCGCTTTTTGGAGCCAGCTTTGCTTTCTCCAGGTCTCGCTTTTCTCTCATTTCCATGAAGTTCGTCACCGAGTCAGTCCGGACGGACCACGCAAGCCTCAACAGGAACAGTCTCATCTCGCACCCTCAGGAGAAGAAAGCCCGCACGCCCTCAAGAGTCAAGACATAGATCCGCGCGGACACCCTCCAAGCGCAGCGAAGCGATCTTGACTGCCGCACGGGAATTAAAAAGAAAGAGTGAAGCGAGCTCGCCCGGACGAAGCGCAGCAGCCACTCATCAAGCACAGACCAGACAAAGGATTGGATGACTGGGCACTTCGACGTGTCCAGTAAGAGACGGAAGGAGGTATCACCAGCTCGCCCTGTCTGACTTGGATCGGCCAATTGCTTCTTCACACTTTTCTGACCTGCAGATTTGCGCGCATCCCCCTACCCTGTCGGCCTGTCTTTCCTTCTCCTTGTGAACAGCCACGATTTGTCGCGCACCCGGTTGCCATATTGGGATCGGACGAGGAAGCGCATGAGCTTGAACTTGAGCTTGACGTTGGCCCTCGTGAGCTTGGGACTTCTTGCATGACTGCCCAGGTGTGAATTAGTCTATATTTTTCTTTTGTGAAGCACGATTTGTTGCGCCCGCCGTGTTTTGTCTCGTAGTCAAATAACCAATGTCTCCCTCATCCAATCCAACCCTTGAATATTTGGGTTTGGGGGGATCTGGCTGGGCGCAAATCGTCCAAGACAGCATCCAGATCCCACTCTGCAAGCGGTTCTCCTCCGCATCCCCTCGGCCCCTGTAACTAGCTGTGTCTGGGGGCTAGGGAAAGTTAGTTTGCATGTAAATTAGGCTCTGTGGCACCGCACAGTACAGTATCCGTACAGTGGTCTGTGCCGGGCGGCGACTACCTTTCTGCTATCGTCAACGCTTCTGTCTCCCATGCTGCCCAACACGAGTACGGAGTAACCACCTTAATAGTGAGCACACCCTTGACTGCGCTCGTCGGGTTTCGTGCTACCGGCTGTCGCTAGGGCTAGCGATGATTTATGTACCAGCTCGCTCACATCACCAATGCACCATATGCATCCGTACACACAGCATTTCCGTCCATACATTTTTTATCTGCCATGCACCCCGTGAGTTCATGCTGTCTGTGGCCCTGAGCCTCTGACGTGTCATCCGTCCTCGATGCCTCTGCCTGTGCCTGTCTTTGGCGCCGCGCCCAAGGCAACAAACTGGCGCACCCTTGGCTGATGAACACTCTGGGGGCTCTCGCGGTATACGGGCGGGACACTGACGTCGTGTCTTACCCGCGCGACTGTTCCAGGCGGCGCTGGCGGTGGAAGTTGACCTGCATACTGGCCCTGAGGCACCTTGCAAAGTTACTGTACCTGTACCGACAACAGTGCGCTTCCAAGATTTAGAGATGGGATCACATGGACTCCATGTTCGAAACACCTTCATCTCCGCCCCCAACTGGCAAATGAGCCTCTGGCTGAAGAGTGCAAGATACTAGTAATGTTCCAGGGAGGACAGTGTTTTGCAGTATCCAACTAAAATCGCACACAAATAACACAAATCAAAGACCATCTCCGGCTTTACTATTCCTCCCCAGCTGACCGAAAGGCGGCGCAGTCACCGATCGCCCGGAAGTCGAAGTAACCTTACATCTGAGCTTTGCAGCCCTGGCCCCTGGACATCGAAGTACCGGTACTTGTGCCAAGCTGCAAGCACCCTAGCTGCCCCCCCAGTCGCGGGTATACATGTACTTTTTGCGCTGAATTGTACCTCGTACAGGGCTTGTATGTACCTCTACCGCACACAGTACGTGCCTTGTCTGCTCGTCCATCCCTTCTCTGCGTCTATTTCGCGCCAACACCACCCATCAACCCTGGTCCTGCTTTCCCTCTTTTTCACCCCGCCGCACCTTCTTACCCTCCGACCCGGGCCCCATCCTCTGCGCTGATCACACATTAGTCGCGCTGAGCCATACTAACATCCTCGAGGCCATCTCACTCTCACACGAGGCAGTGCCGATCAAGAATCTTCTTTATTCATTCCATTCTCGCAGCAACCGCGCACATTGTCCACTGTCCCGGCGATCATCCTCCCGCCGCCGTTACCTTGGCATATTATTGTCACAATCGCATTTTGGCGTTCTCACAAACCCTCAACATACCAGAGTGTCTGCGCCCACCGGAAATCTGGATTGGAGATACTCCGGTAGCCGACCACCCGACATCACCGGCGCTTGCGGAGGAACGAGAATTCTGCGTAACGCGAAAAAGGACGACATCTCGACACAAGCTCATTAAATTTTGGCCAGCTTCCAGCTTGACCAGAATCCAGAGCTCCTGGAACTACCATAGCTCATTATTCGAACCACGAGGAGGCTTCATGCGCTGAGACTCGCGCACCTCGGCTCCCATCAAACATGTCGACTTTCACCGCTACAAATGGGACTTCACCAAAAGCCCCCAACGCGGAAACCAACAATGCGCCAAACCATGCCGGTCCTTCGGAAAGCACCAACGGAGGATCTCCACCACATCCGCCGCCGACTGGGGACCAATCGTCTGTGGACCAACCGCCAAAGGACGCCTCACCAACCAACGCGGAGGCTGCGGAAGCATTAACTTCGGAGCGATCAAATGTTCAAGCTGTGAACCATGCAGAGAACGAAAGCTCGCATAAGCGGAAACGATCAGACGAGGACATGGAGGACGCACCACGCGACGGGCACGCGCAGCCCGATCGGAACTTAGGTGTCGCTGGTCCGGATCGGCCATATTTGACTACGGAAAGGGATCCCTATGAGCGAGACCGCGAAAGCCAGGCGTATGGAGATGAGCACCGGGAGCGAGACCGAGAGTCGTGGTATTCTCCGCATGAGAGCCGCGACGACAAGCATCCGTACAGTCAACCAGCTTCTGCTGTACCAGACTCGGCTCAAACCGACGAGCAGATGGGTGAGGTTTTGAGGAGAGCTACGGAGCAGGATTATCCACAAACCAGTCCGGAAGGCGAGGAGGGGTCTGTTGGTTATGGACAATATGGGACCCCTGAGCGCAGGGCGGGAGGATCTGGTACTGACCCGAAAAAGAGGAAACGCAATTTCAGCAACAGGACCAAGACAGGCTGCTTGACGTGTCGCAGGAGGAAGAAGAAATGTGACGAGTTGAAGCCCGAATGTAAGTGATGCTATTCACGCGAGACCAGCAAATGCAAGCTAATTCGCTCATAGGTAGCAACTGTCTGAAGGGAGGATTTGTGTGCGAAGGCTACCCGCCGCAGAGGGGCGCATGGCTCAAGCCAGAGAGCAAAGTACCGGCCATCCAGATTGAGTCCAAGGACCCCAACTACAAGCCCCCAGGCGCCTATGGCATGCCGCAGCAAGCGCCCTTCTCCAATCAGCACCCACCCCTGGTCCATGGGAAACGCGAGCCTCTCCCATCCTATCGTGGGCAGCCCCTTAGAATCGAGCCGCCTCAAGGCCGGCCCTTGTACACCGACGACGATAGGCCAACCGCTTCCACTCTTCCCAGCGCCTCCGTCACGAGCCCAGACAACAAATTATCAGCACTCACCACTCCATACTCAGGTGCCAACGTCTTTCCCACCCCCGTCAGCGCTGTGCCAATTCCCTTCCCAGAGCGCAGTGCGCCCAAGGAGTACTCACGCGTGCCGCCCTTGCACGACCTGTCGCGCGCTGAGCCAGAACAGCAACTACAACCACCACAGAACACTCTACCCCACATTAACATCATGCACGCCACACGCACCAGCAGCCCGATCACGACGCCCTCGAGTAGCATAGCGCAGACCACCGCACAGCTCGCTCTATCGCACATACCTCCACCGCCATCGTCCGGGGGATCCCCAGCGGGTGGCCGCCGCGAGAAGGACGAGATGCTCGCAGGACGGCCTTTCTTCCCCTTTGAGAAGGAGCTTGTGCTCGAGCGGGAGCGATGCTACGGGACCCTCTGCCGCTTCAATAACAGCATGAACCCGAACAACGGTGCATCGCCCACGGAGCGCGCGCGTCTTTTTCAGGACGTGCTGCAGCCAAAGGTACCCGTTCAGCTCTCGCCGACGCAGACAGCGCCCGTCACGCACGTGGGCCGACTGGGCGACAACGTGGTAGTGGAGGCGCCCTTCACGTGCGACTACGGATACAATATCCAGATTGGCAGCGACACGGTCATTGGGCGCAACTGCACGATACTGGACGCGTGCGAGGTCAAGATCGGCAATAATGTGGTCATAGGGCCGAATGTGAGCTTCTACACGACTACGATGACGACGGACCCTCGCCGGAGGAATGGCGCTCGCGGCACGTGTGTGGGCAAGCCGATCATCATCGAGGACGATGTGTTTATTGGTGGGAACGTGACGATCTTGACTGGTGTCAAGATCGGCAAGGGTACGACGGTGGGAGCAGGAAGTTTGGTCACCAGGGTATGTTTGAATCTCCAATCCTCTATGGGATCTGTTTGTGGAGGAGTTGGTGATGGACAGATTGCTAATCTAACGCTTTTCTTTATGAACAGACACTGCCGGCCTTCTGCATCTGTGTGGGGTCACCTGCCAAAGTGCGTCGAGGTGTCGCATCGACTCAATACTCGTAGTTGAAAAACGTGCTCCGCGCTCAGGCGCGCGAACTTCTGGCCGTAGCCCCTGGCTGCATCCGGCACAACACCTCTCGCCCACATCTATCATCGACAATTTATCCGAATGCGACAGACTCTAACCGCTTGGTCGGCTACCACAAAGAGCACCCACAATATCACTCTCGTCAGTATTCAACAGGCAGGACGAGGCTTGAGCACCGTGGCGCAAGAAACAGGTGCTTAATGCCTCGAGGTGATCAGACTGCTGCATGTCTACTAGTAGGCACACATTTTGCGTGGGAGCAGTGCTGCAGGAATTCCAGGATACTTTCCTTTACCAGTCTTACCCTTCTCCTTGTTTTCTGTCCTACGGCTCCAAGATACCCAGTTTTAATGCCGTATGAAGCGGAGTGTCGACTATCTTCTTGTCTCCTTGTGTTCTTTGTTTTCCTAGCACTGCACAGAGGAACTTCCAGGATGGAAAGTGGCATGAGGAGTTGTGATCACACTATATATACCTCTTTACCCTAAATGGATGGCAGGAATGGAGGGAGACTAGGGGACAAAAGCTGGATAGAGGGAGTAGATGGCACGGGGAGTAGGTAGCTCTGGTAGCTGTGACTAGTGTAATCTGAATGAGGCTTTGCATCTTCAAGCCGCCGGACTGACATGCCCAGCAGTCTCCTTTTGCGCAGGGAACATACAATGTATATCAATCTCCGGCGAATGGCTTGGAACACCAGGCCCAGGACGTTGTCAGCCTGCGGCTATGTCAGGCCTCCCGGCCCGAAGGTCGACCCCGCAGCCTCGGTGCAAGGGACTTCAGGAGCTACCCCCTGCTCTCGGCGTCTTTCGTCTCCACTAAACATGTCATTATAGGCCCATGCCCGCTGCCACTCTGACGACAACCTAGGTAATCAACGACAGCTCAGAATCCTGAACCGGAGCTCGACACTCGTTCGATATACGCCTCTTCCTTCCAATTATAGGAAGACTGTGTAATGCGGTGACACTTCTGCAACGCCGCAGCTTGGTCTTCTAAGCTGGGGCCGACCGACGCAAGCACCAGAGCAACCATGAACAAGACTGCTATGCGCAGTTCGCGTGGAGGGACGACGACATCCTTAACTACCACGATTCTACGAACCTACTCGACTGGAGCCCGACCTGTGATAGCATCTGCGCATCAAACGTGTCCAGCGACACAGCAGCAGCGCCGCCATGCCTCGAACCGACCAACCCGGCCGAAGACGGCCATGTTCTTCCCAGGTACGGCTGTCATTGCTCTCTCTGCCCAGAAGCCTCCCGCCCAAAGACTGACCCACGCCCTCGTTGCGCAGGCCAAGGAGTCCAGAAAGTAGGCATGCTCACGCCCTGGCTCACCGCCTTCCCCCGCACCGCCGCGCCCATTGTCGACGAAATCGACTCGACCATGGGCTACTCGCTGACGCGCATCATCGCCGAGGGCCCCAACTCGCTGCTGTCCTCGACGCCGCACGCCCAGCCCGCCATCATGGCCACCTCGATCCTGATCCTCCGGATCCTCGAGCGCGAGTTCGGCTTCCGCGTCGGCGACCGCATCGACTTCACGCTGGGCCATTCGCTCGGCGAGTTCGCCGCCCTCGTCGCCAGCGGGTATCTGTCGTTTCAGGACAGCCTGTATCTGGTGAAGAAGCGCGCCGAGGTCATGGCTGCTGCGACGGCTGCTGCGCGGGCGGAATACGGCGGGGACTATGGCATGGTGGCGATTGTCACGGAGCCATCGTACTTGCCGGGGCTGATCGACACGGTGAACAACTTCGTCGTGCCCAGCAGCGACAAGTCGGACAGCGGCGCGGACTCGGAGGTCCCGCCGATCGACCAGGTGCTGATCGCGAATGTCAACAGCAAGAACCAGATTGTGCTGAGCGGGTCGATCGACCGCATCAAGCAGCTGATGGCGCACGTGCGGCAGTTCCTGGGCCACGACCCGCGGGCGGTGCGGCTGAACAGCGACAGTCCGTTCCACTCGCCGATCATGCGCCCTGCGGTGGGGGCGATGCAGAGGATCCTGGCGGGGAAGAGCCGAGTGGCGGGCAGGGAGGGCGAGGATGTGGTGACGTTTCCTGGGATGGTGAGCTGTGTGAGTAACATTACGGCGCGGCCGTTTGGAAGCAAGGCCGAGCTGAAGGATCTTGTGGCGCGGTCGTGCTTGGAGACGGTGAGGTGGTGGGACAGTATCAAGTATTTGGACCAGCAGGAGAAGGTGAGGCGGTGGATTGGGATTGGGCCGGGCAAGGTTGGTCGGAATCTTGTGGGCAAGGAGGTTGGCATGAGGGGGACGGATGCTGTGAAGGGTGGCGGTGTTTGGGCTATTACGGATCCATCTGAGATTCAGGAGGTGCTGAGGGGCCTGGAGGAGACAGAGCCTATGTTGGAGGAGGAGGAAAGGATTATTGGGGATGAACCATGATGTGGGCTTCTCTTGTTGCTTTGGTGGCTGTGTGAACATTGTACTATGGCAAAGCATATGCTTTTATTTCCTTTAGCTTTACTAGCTAAGCTGTGATATTTTCTCTATAGCGAGATCCTGTGGTGTCGCTTTAGACTCGTGCCATTCACTATGGACCTCTCATCACACAAAGAGCCATGTCCTATGTACCGTGGTAAGGATGTACAAAGAAGCTCCAATCCCTGATTCGGGTGCTAAGCGAGCGCAGTGACAGGAACTTCACCTAAGGCGCTGAACTGGAGCACAATCACAGCAGCTGCCTCGCTGGAGCCTCACAATTAAAATAACTTCACCCACCTCGCTGAGATCCGTTAAATCCGGATCTCCGAGCCGCCCTCCGTGTCGTCATCCTCACGTTTCTCCGACTCGGACATGTACCCCTGCCTCATCCGTTTTTTCCCCTTCCAACCCTTTTCTCACCCGCGGCAAAATCCGATCGATTGCTGCGACGCGCTGCTCGAGAATGCCAAACAATGGCGACGTATCAAACTACACCGGCGTTTTCCGCCTCGCCTCGCCCTCCTCCTCCGACCCTAACGCCAACCGCCGCGTCATCAAGCGCAACCGCCAGGTCGTCTCGTGCGTGCCCTGCCGCAGCCGCAAGCTGAAATGCGATCGCCAGCAGCCGTGCGCTTCATGTGTGCGCCGGCGAGATGTCTCGGCGTGTCAGTTTTTGGTCGGAACGGGCCGTGGTGGTAGCGGTGGTGCTGTTGGAGGAGGCGGCTCGGGACTGGGTCGCCACTTGCCGAAAGGCGAGATGCAGACAAAATTGGCGACGTTGGAGAATTTAGTCCAGGGACTTGTCGCGAGGAGCGGCGAGCACGACGGAGCGGAGGGGAGGGAGAGGGTTGTCGAGGGGGATGCGTCGCGGTCTGCTGCGGTTCCGGCTGCATCGAGCTCGGCCGCTCAGCCGGCAGTGACGGCGCAGACGCCTGTGGGCGGCGAGCATTTGAGCAGGGAGGGCAATGAGGTGCGATTTGTTGGGGCGACGAACTACCAAGCAATCCTGGAATGTGTCCGGGACCTTCAGGGGTTTGTCGATGCTACGGAACAAGCGCCGGCGCCAGTCACGACGACACCAGCTCGAGACCATGAACAGCGCCAATTTGCGTACGACGACCGGCCGCCAGGGCCTGAGAAAGCTGTTACAATCCAGGAGGTCATGGAACGCTTGCCTTCAAGAGCAGAATGCGACGGTATTTTGACGTTCTACTTCCAGCAGATGTACATGGTACCGACCATTATCCACACGGGCGGCCAGTTTCAAAGAGCATACGAGAGATTTTGGCAGAGCCCCAAAGACACCGGTCTCCTCTGGACAAGTCTTCTTTTCTCACTACTGTCTACCTCGCTCTTTCAGCAGGCTTCACACTCTCTGGGAAGTGGTGATGGCGCCCTTACTCTCCCAAGTGAGACCAGGGACAAGATCACTGGCTTCAGCTCCATGGCCTATCGGTGTCTCCTTGCAGGTGGTCATTTGACGGGGACACCCTATTCTGTCGAAGCCACGTTGATATACGGCATGCACCTCATTTTACAGAAAAGAGACACGGAGCCCTTATGTTGGCATACAATCGAGACGGCTGTGAGAATTGCACAAAGGATGGGCTATCATCGTGACGCTAAGACTCTCGGTCGAAATCACAAGGACTCGGGAGTGTCACCGTTCGAGGCGGAAATGCGACGCAGAACTTGGGGTTATTTAGAGGTGAGTTACTACCTTCCTAGGCCGATCGGAAGTGGGCTGATGCTTCCCTGCAGTACTTCGATGTCGTCTATAGCTTCCAACATGGTATCCCGCCCCTTATCCGAGCCCAGGACGTCGACACACAGCTGCCATCCAATCTTCGCGACGAAGACTTCGACGAAGATAGCAGGGCCCTACCTAAAGCACGACCGACAGTAGACTACACTCCCATCCTCCCAATGATCCATGGAGCTCGTCTGATCAAATTGCTCCGCGACGTGATCCAGCAGGCCCTCGCGGTCCAGCCTCCCTCCTACGGCGACGTACGGATCCTTGATGCTGAGTTAAGGACTGTCTACGCAGAAATTCCGCCCAGTCTGCGCTACAGACCAGTGCGAGAGAGCGGATTCGCAGATGCGCCGGATCTGATCATGCGGCGGTTCTTGTGCGAGATTACTCACCTCAAGACCATGTGCATCCTTCACCGACGGTACTTGACAATGGAAGATGCGATGTACGAGGGCTCTCGCACAGCTTGTCGTGAGGCTTCACTGCGCATGCTGGCTTTGCAGGCGGAGTTCGACGAGCACAGTGGCGAAGGAGGCCGGCTGTACGAAAAGCGGTACATGTTCACCAATCCAATGGGGTACCATGATTTTCTCTTGGCGGCCACGTGCATTTGTTTGGATCTGATTGCTGGCTCAAAGAAAAGGTGAGTGGTTATTCTACCCTTATATCAGTTATGTGTAATATGCTAAGAAATGTGACTGTTCCAAGTGGCCTACTGGAACACAAGCAGAAGATGCAAGCACTCAGCAAAGCCCGCACGATCTGGAGCAAAACTGCCCATCGCTCGAAAGAGGCTGCACATGCGACCAGAATTCTGGATGAAATATTGGCACGTGTGTCCCAGTCGGCACCAAACGGCCCCTCCGCCGCCGCTGCATCTGCCGAAACGACTGGTTCTTCATCCTCTCGCGTCGAGCCCGAGGGTCCGCTGCCGCTGCCACAGCCCAACTGGTCGGCCGTCAACTCCAACCTGCCGTCAGAGAAAGCCCCAACAAAGAGCTACTCCGTGGAATGGAATTTCGAGTGGCTAGATAATCTCGGCAATCCAAAGGATAGAGCTGCGAACGGTGCTTTGGGCAGTCTCTTGTCTGATGGTGTTGACTGGGTGAGCTGCAACCTGTGGTTTCCCATCTGCGTCCCAAATCCCCTACAGTCTGCCCTTAATTCCACATTCTACTGACACGTAAGGACATCTAGAATCGTATTGACTCCCTTCTCCTTGACCGGGAGCACACCACAGGACCCAGTGCCCTGTCAACCTCAGACGCCGGCAGCAGTCAGCGCGTTTCCCGGGAGGGCTGGCCGTATATGTCGTACAAGCAGCCAGATGTCAGCGTTGAGCCAAGTCATTCGAACTTCCGCACCTGGGGAAGGGCCAGTGCAGGTGTAACGCCGACCGGCGTTGGCGAAACCTTCTACTAATGGAACCTATCGAGGGTATATCTGACTCTCTGCCAGGCAACTCAACTCGGTGTTTCAGTGCGTCTTGCCTAGGCGTCCTCCACGCACTCAGCCGTCATTCCTCGAGTATCTATATTACCGAGCAGACCACCAGCATATTCTTCCACACCCGTATTTCAAACGCTGGTAATACAGCAACTCACGGGGAAGCAGCAAACATCATGCCACCTGCCTTTGAACAAAATTAAGTGATAAGACGAAGACCTGAGGCAGGCGCGATGGTGCAATTGCTCCCTAGCACTGTTGACACGGTCTTGAGCCAGAGGTATTCTCGCAAACAAGAGCGGCATGCAAGCGTTCTTAATCCTCAACGTCTCGCATTAGCTTGCATTCTCTCCAGCATAATTTTCTGTGAAACCATCATTATGTTTGACAAGCACCAGTCCAGCAATACGCAGGGCTGCCACGACGATGACTCTGTTCAAAATTCGGCTCCCTCGCAGCAGCCCACCAGCTCCCAGCCACAGGCTCAGGGACCACCACAGTTGCTGGATGCCAGATGGTCTCAACCGCAGGGGCTCCCGCCGGGGACGGGCGTTGACCCCTCGCTGCTTCAGCGGCCCTCCGTAAACTTCCCCAACTTCTCACTGCAACCAGGCAGTCAAGAAACGCCGGATCCGGGTGGCTATGCTATGGGACAACCGCAGCAACTCTTGCAGGCAACCAGCGATAACATTGGTCAGGAACCGGCCTCTTCAGGGAATTCCACCAACTTCCCACCGCAGGCTACCAATCACCGGACGATGAATGCAGGCGGCTATAATACGGCGGTGGTGTCACAGCATTTTCCGCAAACCATCGGCCCACCAGCAAGCAGTACAATGCCGGCTAGGATTCTGCGAGGGATGGATGCCAACGCTATTGCTACCGACCCGCAGCAACAGTTGCAGAATAGTGGCCAAACGTTCTTGACTCACGACACAAACGACCATGATACCTTGCTTTCGCCCCAGCAAGACCCTCAGAGCGGAGTTCTGCAATCTTCACGTCCTCCCCCAGAACCGTTGCATGGGGGCATGAGGGGCACAAACAGCTCTGCTGTGGAATCGCAGCAGCAATCGAGCCCCTCGGTTGGATCGAATGGGCATCGCTCACATGACTTCCTTGGTGAGGGAACCACCAACGCCCTCGAAAGCAGCGACTTTCTTTCGGATCCGAATCTTGGGATTACCGATTTGTCAGACTCATTCGGTACTGGTGCTGCGCCAGACTCTAGCGACAATCCTCTCGGGGGCCACACCCCTCAAATACCAGCGCCAATCGAAAACGTGAGCGGAGAAATTTCTCCGCTGACAAGCCTCCTTCAATGGCCGTCACCAACCCCAGTCCAGGATGTGCAGGAACCGCTGTCTCTGTCAATGCCCACAACTGACCAAGATTTAACCATTCCGTCCTCTGAAAACCACAATGTCGGCAACATGTACTTCCCAAACTTCTCTAATACTCAGTCAATCTTTTCCGACGTTGGGATATCCGACCACGTGAGTCCTGTGGTTGTACAGTCTTTCCCCCCAATGGAAGCACCATCTGACAGCGTCAACAACTTTCTGCCTATAAAATTGGCCCATGCGCATCAGTCCGGACGTAGCGCAGCGCCTAGGAAAGTGGCCATGCACTCGTCCGGTCCGATCAATACTCAACCAGGTCCGCCGCCGGTCGCGAGTTGACCACCAGACCCAGGCGATCAAGTCGATCAAGATGAATACGGCGAACGTTCCCCAGCCGATACAGCCGTCGGTGCACTAAACTCGGATCATTCAGCAGCTCAACCAGGTCAATGGTCAGTTGACGAAAATACGACGCTCGAGAATATGATCCGACAAGCGGAAGATGACCTCAGCGTGAACGGGACTGCCATCATTTGGAGATGGGTTGCTCAAGCCCTCCCGAAACGTACCCTCGTAGCTGTGAAAGACAAGGTTACAGTTTGGCGACGAACGAGACTCAAGCAACTGGATTGGACCGCGGAAGAAGAATTGAAGCTGGAAACTATGCTCCAAAAGCCAATTGAGGAAGGAGAGCCGCCGCCGCTCGTCCAATGGGACAAAATTTCCGAGGCCTTCCCAGACCGCCCGGCCCGGTTCGTGAGGAAACATGGCAACCGTGTGATGGAGGATAGGTAAAAGAAGGTGAACTGCGAAGGAAAACGCTCTGCTCCACAAGGCTGTGTAGTTCAAGGAGGCCCATATACCATCGCTGCAAATGACTGGTCTCGAGTGGAGGGCAGTTACAAAACATCTGGACCTACAGAAGCGTCTCCCAGACAGGAGCGTCAGGGTCATGCAGCTCGAATGGTCATGCATCCGACGTTGGGACGACAGTCAGATACAAAGATTCCGTGAGTCTTGAGAAGACAACTAGTCAGTAAGCCCTATGTCCAGTCTCTCTGCACCATCCTGCTATGGGACTTACCACGAAGACCTCATGGTTACTGGACTCTCATTGGGGCCCAATTCACTTTTGCTGGTTATATATCGCGATGTTGCTCGACGGAAGTAAGGCTAAAAAGAAGTGGTAGATTATTGGCAGAAATAACTGACGGTGCAACGGACTTAGCGAGTGGCGGCGAGGTGGCTTTTCGAATAACACAGCTATTTGAAGCATTTAATTATATTCTTCTACGAGTTTCCTCGTACCTGCGAAGTCATTGAACAAGTAACATAGTCTTGACCGTGTCAGCTGTAGGTAGGTGGGCAGCCTCCTCTACTGTCGCTTGAGAGCAGATGCAATTCGTACCCACCTAGGTAGTACTATGTGATGATACAACTCAGAAGGCATTCAGGTGTCTACGAGGGTTCTACACGCACATATACCATGGCATGACATATGAGTCATAGTCAGGTAAGTTCCTGGGAATGCCAGAGACTGGAAGGAGATCTGTAGGGCTTACTTTGTGGGCAGTGTGCACTTGAGCAGAAGTAAGGTAGGTAATGGTACAGAATTCAGATTGGTGAGAGAAAATGCGGCGAGGCGCCGTATCACGCTACATTCCTATCGCCCCCATGAACGACCCAGCCGGACACTCGACAGCGCAAACACATGAGCCATCAGCATTAAAGGTCCCCACTCCACTCACGGGCGGTGATGGGGGGATGATGAAAACGGGGCTCAAATCCGCGGTTGGGTCAAACTGGCCACTGAGAGTCATCGACGACGAGCTCGAAGTATCCGGCTCCCTGAAAATGGCGAGCCCACGGTTGCTAGGTACGCAGTCCTTGTTAGTTTCTTTCCATGAACAGACTGCAAATGCGATGGCATGAGCGGGTCGCAGACAACCGAGGAGTGACGACCTACAAAAGATCCGAGACCTGCTGAAGCGACGCCTGCGCCTGCGTAGCTTCTGGATCCAACTTGCTATGAGCCAAATTCGTCAGTTGTTAGAAGTAAAGAAGCCAGAGCCCTATTAGCTTACCTCAACAACGCGGTCGACAGCCGCAGCGCAGCGCCCGCCTGCGAATTCAGCGAAATGAATACCGCGTCCGACTGATTCGCGGCAGCCAACAGCGGCTTCTGCGCGCCGAGGTCGTTGATGGTCACGTTGAAGTTGAAGCGCAACGCCTGCGTTGCTACCACCAAACTCTGAGAGTCCTCAAAGTTGAGGGGCGCGGAGGCCTCGATGACGGCCGTCGCGTTCTCAAGCAGCGGGACCGCCGAGGCTTGCAGAGCTTGCAGAGCCGGGGCGGTGCCGTTGCGCAGGCCGAGTATGGCGATGTTTGAACGGCGGAGGGTCTCGTTGATGGTGTCTAGGGCGTTGCGGATCGAGATGAGGTCAGCCGAGACGGTGAGGAGGAGGAGGAAGTGGAGAAGGAGGGCTGGTAGTGGTCGCAGAAACATGATGGTATGCTGGAGATTGTCTCTGGGGAATGAGCATTGAATGATCGCGCGGAGGTTTGGCGCAAGCTTTGACAACTGATATCTGGAACTTGACAGGAACTTGACATGAATTTGACAGGAACTTGACAGGAACTTGACAGGAGCTGTCAAGTATTGCCGGCTGTGTCGAAATGGGAAAAAATGTGCGATATAACGATTTGCGTGGCTCTGCAGCTCTCCCGCGTACTGATCTGCCGTTCGTTAAGCAACGGGAACCAACCACGAGCCTGGGACTGCATGTCGGGTCTGCAACTTGACATGTTCATGATACCATGCGAATATCAAAGTATAGTCCTTATCGCTCAACGGCTCACGAGATGCACCGGATAGTAGCGGCCCGCCCCTGGGCAGTCAACGTGCGCACACAGTGCTATATCCCAGGCGACACTCGGCTGCATCTTGACTGGAGTACGTGCTTTTCCCACTAGCATGATTCTGGTGGGATATTATTGACGATTATCAAGTTCTTGCGAGTAAGGTTCGTTCTTGAAACCGTTAAAGTGGGCGGCGAACAGCCGAAGATCAGCCTCGGCGTGTTCATGAATCCGAGTCTATAATTTTCGGTGTAAGTATAGCACAGTAACTTGTGTACAACGAATTGAAATATCCTTTCCACAACGAGCAATTTCACTGCTTTCATTCGTAAGGCAGAGGGAGGCACATGTGCGCAAGGCTGTAGGGACGGCGGCTGCGATCCTTAGGAGAAGACATTCTCAAGGGCTTTAAGGCTGTCCAGCAGCCTCAAAAACTCAGCAAGGAGCGTTCATGCCTGACGCGGGAGGAAGGTAGTTCGTTGATATAGGGTCTCGTAAGTTCTGACATGGAATCCATCTCTACGCTTGGTTGCCGCGCAAGAACTGTGGTTGATCTGCGTTTTGATTGACAGCGATCCTCTGCGCCAAACAGACCACATTTTTGTAAGCTTGATTTATGCCATATGCATTTATGTCTGATTCTTGAATCGTACTGCGTGCATGTGACCAGGTATAGTAATTAATAGAAACTGTAGACATGTGGTCTGCCCTGCACCTGGGCACATTTGTGTGCATCAGTAATCACTCACACGAACCATACCTAGGTTTGACTACTAATAAAGTACCTAGGTAGTTACTTAGTTCGAGCAGCCACTCACACAAATTCTTAAGCCATTCGACTCACCTTAGTGAGTGCACAAATTTTTGTAAAGTTCAGAAATATCTCAGTACTTGCGCTGAAGTGGAAGGGATGAGTAGATGTTATGTGCATTGGGACAGTGTCCCTCCCTTTCGACCCGGGACTATCCCTATTTACGACCTTGACCTATCCATTTGGGACGACATGCCCGTGTCGCAAATGTTCACGCAAAGTCTCGGCGCTAAAGTTCTTCACTCCTCGTAGCAGCCTGACGAGCACCCTCTGGCACCCCGAAGTCTGCAATTGCTCAAAGGCAACAGTCCAGTGTCTGTTGTATTGTACTGGACCTTCAACGTGGCCATGCTTTCCGTCTTCAGCGCTCGACATACTGTATCGTCATCAAATATGGAAAGCCGAAGGCTTCCGCATACGATTGATGGATAATTCCACGCATATTAATCACTCTCGTCTCCACGGGCAGCTGCTGCATCCATGATGAAAGCCACACAAAATTCGGCGAGTAGATGCTCTTGTCTTGAGCTTGGCATCCAAACAAGGCTGACGCGTGATCAAAGCGATCTAGTGCTTACAGCTATGTGGCCATTCTCGGACAATACATCTCCATCTACGGCAATGATGTCGCCGAGGGTTGTGATCCGTCCCAAACTGGACCCGTGACGACCAATATATGAAGCAAGGGAGGGAAAATGGGACAAGTACCCCGTGAAGGCGGCAGCAATGGGATACACATAAGGACAGCTTGAAGTGTACGGCGCAATCATGCTGGCTTTCTCCCATTTTGCTTCCGGTCTTGTTGCACGGCCTTGGAATACGCTTGGATTATCAGACATCAGATTCTGTTTGTC
This sequence comes from Ophiognomonia clavigignenti-juglandacearum, assembly GCA_003671545.1. NCBI lineage: Eukaryota > Fungi > Ascomycota > Sordariomycetes > Diaporthales > Gnomoniaceae > Ophiognomonia > Ophiognomonia clavigignenti-juglandacearum. The sequence goes on along the minus strand of PYFS01002181.1, from coordinate 37,642 downwards.
ACAAAGATCTCCAGGCTCTAGGACTCGTACCCTTAAAGATGGCTCGAGCTCGCTTCATAATTGCAGCCGTCACCGGTCTATTTCTATCCCAAGCCGTGGCAGTCTCACGCTTGAGTATCTCCATCGCCACCTCCTCTGCTTGCACAACACAATATGGCAGTGGAGGCACGCAGCCGACTCCAAGTACGTGGTTACTTCCTCAGAAACCAAGAATGCCCCTCCAGGGCTATGCAAGCGATACTCATGATCACTTACAGTTCCCTCTGTGGCAAGTACAACGACAGTGGCCATCACGAGCACAGTCTCGACGATCACCACTCCGTCTATTGTAGTGGAGCTTGCCGCGATCTCCACCACGACGCAGGAGATTCTCACTTCCGCGACTGTCGTATTTGCAACTGTGACTTCTCCCACTTTCACACAATGGGTACATGAACACACGACATTTGGTACGGCAACTTGGCCATCTGTGAGTACCTAGTATATACTCTTACAGTGACATGTCGAGCTACTAACGTGGCCGCAGACCATGTGTACCAACGGCGTGATTCCCAGCTCAGTGACAGCATACACTGGCACGTACACACCCATCTCAGGCCAGGCAACGACTCTTCCAGACACTTATCCAGCCGGGATTGTTTGCTCTGATGAAGTGACAAGCTACGCATTCATATGGCCCATCGTAACATCCGGAACAAGTACGAGAACAAGCACGCCGATCAAGACAGTCAACTCCTATACGGCCACCACCACTACAACGATCACCTGGGCCACGGAGACGATATGGGCCGTAAGTATCGAACTTTCCCTTGGCCGTGGCTTCACTGTCACCGCTGTCGCCGCTGTCAATCTTCCCTACAAGTTTCGTACAACAAAGCCTATTCCTGACAGTCCGGTCTCCAGACCACCGTAACATCAACCGCCACGTCCTACAAAGTAGCATACACAGTCACCACAACCACAACAGCATGCGAAGAAACACACACAACCACCTACGCGGCCAAGTGCGCGCCGACAAACCTGATTGGCGCCATCGACGGGGTTGGGCTCGTTGCGGGCACTTACGCACCCGGGGTCGCGGTGACGTACGGGCCAGATGTGCCACGGGATCAGTACCACTCGGACGCCAGCCTGTGCTGCCAGCTGTGCCTGGACAACGACGGGTGCGGGGCCAGCATGGCGGCGCCGGCATTCGACGCGGCCTGTGGACTGTTGTATGTGTGGAATTCGACGAGCGGAGGGCCCGAGTATGGGGATTTTGTGTTTAGCTATCAGACGGAGGCCGGGGTAGTTTCTGGTGAGAGTCTGATTGTGCAGTCTGGGGCTGGCTTGATCACGTATGAGGGCGAGTGTTGCACCTGAGGTTGCCTGCCTTCTTCCCAGTCTTCCTTCAAGCAGGACACTAGGGATCCTTTGCCCCGAGGACGTATGCTTAACTTCGGGAGACATGAAGGCTCACATCCAGAGCCATGCCATCCCACAGGGGAACGAAGAGCGCTCAGACCTTCCAGGCATGCCGAGCACAAATCTTACGCAGCCTTTGCCATCATTTCGTACCCCATGTCCCATCCTAGAGACAAACACTTGCAATACGATGATCCTACTACCAGAATAGACTAGATGCCAGTGCAGCCTTACCCGGTGTGGTTAAAGCACGTGTTAGCCGACGTCTGTTTTCCATCCGATGTTGATCTCTACCCGCTTGATGTCAGTCAAAAATCGGATCTTTCCAAGCGCTCGGGACACTAGGTCAGCCTCATCCGCGCCACGAGCCAGCGGCAACTAGGCCCAAATCCCCCGAGCTAGTCTTCCGTTTGAAACAAAGTTCAGTCGTGTCCTGCAGCTGTGGGTCCGCACGCTACTGTGCGTCCCTGGCTGCCCAGGCGCTTCCCCTGCTGGATCCACTGTAGCCAGGAGCAGGAACCGAAGTCCCCAGACCAGCCCGTCGCCTTCCGTATTTGTGGCAAAGCTGAAGTTTGGCTGTTTTCGGCCCTTGGCCATGACACGATGGTGGTTGACATGGAATCACGCGGCCGACGGAGAGTCCGGAGCTTGTGCTTGGCCCACATGGAGGTCAAAGACACCGGAAGATGTGCGCCTAAGTACGTGTGTTGTTCACCAAACAAGACGTATAGATATGTAGCAGTTAGCCCTGCATAGACTTCTTCCATGACGACTTCTTCACATCTTTCTTCCACGGCAGTACTTGTTCAGCCATCAATTTCACTTCCATAGCCTCCTTGCTATGCGTCTCTCGTTCAACACGCTCGCCGTCCTGGGCGCAGTCTCGCTCTCGTTAGCTGCACCTACAGAACCGTCACAGGCCTCCCAGCATGGGGAAACCAAACGCCAACTTGGCCTCCTTGCCGGTATCCCGGGCTTTGATGCCACCTTCGACTATGTCATCGTGGGCGGCGGCACCGCCGGCCTGGTGATGGCCAACCGGCTCAGCGCGAAGCAAGGCACGACCGTGGCCGTCATCGAGGCCGGCAGCTTTTACCAGATCACCAACCCCCTCCTTGGCCAGACGCCCGCCGGCGATGTGCTCTTCGCCGGTTCCAGTCCCAGCGACAACAACCCGCTGGTCGACTGGAACTTTATCACGGAGCCGCAGGCTGGCGCCAACAACCGCCGCATCCGCTACGCGCGAGGCAAGTGTCTGGGAGGCAGCTCCGCGCGGAACTTCATGATTTATCAACGCGGCACCAAGCAGAGCTACCAGAAGTGGGCGGACGCCGTGGGCGACAGCAGCTACACCTGGGACGCGCTGCAGCCGCACTTCCAGAAGTCCACCAAGTTCACGACGCCGTCATCGACCCGGTTCGCCAACGCGTCGGCCGAGTATAACGCTGCGGCGTTTTCGCCCGCCGGCGGCCCACTGGCGGTGTCGTATGCCAACTATGCTCAGCCCTTCAGCACCTGGCTCGAGCCGGCCCTCAATGAGATCGGCGTTGGCCAGGCACAGGACTTCAACAGCGGCAGTCTCATGGGCGCCCAGTACTGCGCCAGCACCATCGACCCAGGCTCTCAGACGCGCGAGTCGAGCCAGACATCATTCCTTGACGAAGCCCTCTTCCGTGGTAACCTCAAGGTGTACTCCACGACACTGGCGCAAAAGGTTCTTTTCAACAGTAACAAGAGAGCCACCGGCGTGCGCGTCACTTCCACGGGTGGTCTTCAGTCTTACACGCTGAACGCGCGCAAGGAAGTCATCATGTCCGCCGGCGCATTCCAGTCACCCCAGCTGCTGATGCTGTCGGGCGTCGGCCCCGCTGCACAGCTCAACAAGTTCTCCATCCCGGTCATTGCAGACCGCCCGGGCGTCGGCCAGGGCATGCAGGACCACGTCTTCTTCGGCCCGACGTGGCGCGTCAACTTGCAGACCCTCACGCGGCTCGCCGTCGACCTGATCTACACGGGCGCGCAGTTCATCGGCGACTACTCCCTCAGGAAGATTGGCCCGCTCACCAACCCCGTGTGCGACTTCCTCGGCTGGGAGAAGCTGCCGCGCAGCCTGCTGCCCGCGGTCTCCGCGCAGGCCCTCGACGCAGAATTTCCCGCTGACTGGCCCGAGGTCGAGTACCTCGGTGCGCCGGGCTACGTGGGCGACTTCTCGAGTCTGCTCAACATCCAGCCGAAGGATGGGTTCCAGTACGCAACGATCCTGGGCGCGCTGGTGGCGCCGCTGTCGCGCGGCACGGTCACGCTGGCCTCGGCCGATTACAAGACGCTGCCGCTCGTCGATCCCAAGTGGTTGACGGATCCCACCGATGTTGCTGTGGCCGTGGCGTTGTACAAGCGCATGCGGGCGGCGTTTGCGTCGAAGGCTATGTCTGGTGTGCTGGTGGGCGGTCAGGAGTATTTTCCGGGCCCGAAAGTGCAGACGGACGAGCAGATTCTGGACACGATCAGGAGCACGGTCATGACGGTGTGGCATGCCGCTTGCACGTGTCGCATGGGCAAGAGGGACGATGTTAACGCGGTCGTGGATAAAGACGCCAAGGTGATCGGGGTGGATGGGCTGCGGGTGGTAGACGCGAGCAGCTTTGCTCTCCTGCCGCCTGGTCATCCGCAGAGCACTGTCTATGCATTGGCGGAGAAAATCTCGGCCCAGATCATCGCTGGGCAGTGAAAAAGGAGTGCTGCGAGTGTTTCAGTCAGGGCATGACGGTTGTAGAAATTAAAATTAGTGGAGTAGAAGTTGTAATTCTTGTATATTGTATTGATAATCATGCTTACATAAGCTTCCCAACGACAGGCCATGAAACAGCCTGGCAGGCCAAACTCAAGCCACGATGCCTTCAGGTATCGTGTATTCAACCCACTTTCTACCGCGATCATTATGAATTTCCTGCCCTCTACACTCTATACTCGTGTCGCGCTATGCCCGGCACATCGACGACCGCCCGGTAGACATGACCGCTTGACCCTTCAGCAGCGATCGACGTAATGAACAGCGTCTTCATGTCTCTGCCTCCAAATACCGGACAGGACGTCATTTTACCTCCAGGCACCGCACAAACCCCCACAGCCTTCCCTGCAGGCGAGTACCGAATCAGCTTCCCCTGCGAGTTGACCGCGACCCAGATGTGGCTCTCAACGTCCACCGCCGCCCCGTCCGGCATGCCCCCGTCTTCAAGCTGAGCAAAGAGCCTCTTGTTAGTGGCTTCCCCGGTCTCGACGTCGTAGTTGTACTGGAAAATCCTCCCGCCGGGAGTGTCGTTCGCGTACATGGTCTTATTGTCTGGTGACCAAACGGGCCCGTTGGGCACGGGTGTGTCCATCAGGTTGTCCACTTCATGAACTGGCACGGTCTGGGTGCTGTTGTTGACGTTTTGATCGATGCGCCACAGTCGGCCGATGGGTGTCTCTTCGTCCAACGCCATTGTCCCAGCCCACCACCTTCCTTCGGCGTCTATGCCGCCGTCGTTCATCCGCACCTTCTCATCGAGACTTGTGTCCTTGTGTCGGATGTTCGTGATCGACTTGAGGGTCCCAGGGTTGAGTGAGAGCAGGGCGAGACCGAGCTTCGTCTGCACCGCCAACACATCTGGTCGATTTGCCACGGTGTGTAGCCTTGTAATGCACTCATCAAATTCATAGGTCCTTCTGGACTCCCAGCCTTTTGTGGTGGGGACGGAGTGGACTAGTCGGTTCTTGATGTCTGCGAAGAAGAATGTGTCGTCGCTTGTGCGGTAAAGAGGGCTTTCCCCAAGGCCTGAGCCTGATGGGAGCCATTGCCTTGCTGTGTAATTTTGCATCTTGAGGGCTGAGGCTACTCGTCTCACCACGTTCATTTTGAATGCAGGATGTGTGTTCGGGAGAATGTAGAGTTGCTCAGTCAAGTGGTATTCTGGATGCTTGAGTCTACTGTCAACGTCACGTCTACGTCATAAGACAAGTAATAGATCTCGTTCCTCGAATTTTTCACGATACTTTCTTAGAGTACGAATTGCAATCCCTCGATTTTCCCTCGACTTTCATGTCATGGCAGGGCATCGAAAGTGGATCCAGCCCTGGAAAGCGTGTAAGACAATTGGCCAGAATGGTGCAGAAACACGGGGAGACTCTCGGGGGCAGCCTTGAAGCGACGGACGTTCTGTGGGCGTGGAGCGGAAGGAGGTCGACATTTTGAGCTTCCAGCAGCCCGAAGCCGCAGGGTCACCACACTTCACACTTGGAAAGATCGATTTGGGCTGATTCACTTCAGCTGTAGTCCGTCAAGCCCAGATCCCTTTCCTCCCCATTGCCCTCCCAATCGGAGGCACAATTTGGCAGCTCCAGGTCCGAAAGGCAACACATGGTCCACAGCCTGCACAGGTGACTCTACTATGTATGCGCTGCCGACAACAACGGTCAAATTGACGTGAGAGTGGTGGGTTTTGGGAGACACACAGCAGAGTCGACTCGGAATACATACCTAACAAGAGCTTACCTACTAGTAGGTAGTCATGCGCCAACACTTACGGTACATACCTAGGTACTACTCCGTATCCAATTCATTCTGCACAAAGAAGCATTTTCCAGGCTGTAATGCTGGAAATTTGTCTGAATATGTAACAATACAGTCTGCTAACAGTCATCATTATCATCACCTACCTAGATACCCATGTAGTTTGAGCTCGATAGAGAGAGGACATCCAAAGCTGGACTCAGCCACTGACCGCTACGTCACCCTAGCAGGCCTGTCAGTAGGGGGCCAGGGGGCCAGGAGGCAGGGACATTGCCCCGCCATCCACGTTCTGGCCCCCACACCTCCTCAAGGCAGGTATGTTCGACCCCTCAACGCGAGCTTTTGGCAGTTCGGAAAGGGGCAAGAAACGGCCTCTGGCTCTGTACAAGAGATAACACACTCTAGTGCTCCCCAATCCTTCAATTCGAGTTCGCCACTTGAAGCCTGCTTTTGATTGTCTTCACTTGTCCATTTTCTTCACCCGTAGCCATGTCCATCACCATCGACAAGATCCTGGCCGCTGCCCCCATCACCGCCCGGGGGCAGCCCACCCAGCTCTCCGTCGACGCCAAAGGCGAGCGCATAGCCTATGCTGTAAGGGCCCGAACACCAATGTGCCTCTGCATCTTCACTGAAAATGTAAACTAATGCTCTCCCTTGCCATAACGAAAGTCCGGCAAATCCATCTTCCTCCGCTCCATCGACACCCCCTCCCTCAGCAAGCAATACACAGGCCACACCGCCACCACCACCGTCGCGCGCTTCTCGCCCTCGGGCTTTTACATTGCCTCGGGCGACGTCTCGGGCTCCGTGCGCGTGTGGGACGCCGTCGAGGCCGTCAACACAAAGGGCACCTACGCCATCATCAGCGGCCGCATCAACGACATCGCCTGGGACGGCGACTCGCAGCGCATCATCGCTGTCGGCGACGGCCGCGAGCGCTTCGGCGCCTGCATCACCGCCGACTCGGGCAACAGCGTCGGCGAGGTCTCGGGTCACTCCAAGCAGGTCAACGCTGTCGCTCTCCGCCAGCAGCGGCCCCTGCGCGCGGCGACTGTCAGCGATGACGGCAGCATGTGCTTCTTGCACGGCGCGCCGTTCAAGTTTGCCGGCAAGGCGAATGATGTGCACAAGGGGTTCGTGTATGGCACGGGGTTCTCGCCGGATGGCGCGCTGTTGGTGACGGTCGGCGCGGATCGCAAGATCCAGCTGTACGATGGGAAGACTGGCGAGGCGACAAAGAGTATGGGGGAGGGTGTGCATACGGGCAGTATCTTTGGCGTGAGCTGGGCAAAAGATTCGAAGCGGTTGGTTACGTCGAGCGCGGACCAGACGGTGCGGGTATGGGACGCGGAGTCGGGCGAGAACACTCAGACCTGGAGGTTGGGCGAGGAAGGTGTTGTGGGCGTGGGCCATCAGCAGGTTGGCGTGGTGTGGGCACGCGATAACCTTATTATCAGCTTGGGTCTAGACGGGAATCTACACTACCTAGAGGAGGGTAGTGCTACACCAACTCAGACGGTCCAGGGCCACAACAAGAGCATCACTGCGTTAGGAGTCGGCTCGGAGGGCAGCGGAAAAGACGTTTACACAGGCAGCTTCGACGGGCGCATCTGCCACTGGGACACCGAGACAGGCGTCGGCTCCATCGTTGACGGCCAAACACATACCAACCAAGTCACGCAATTCGCCACAATCTCCGGGCACACCCACAGCGTCGGCTGGGATGACACTCTTCGCATCGTCGACGAAGCCGCACGCACCTTCATCGGCGACTCTGTCTCTCTTCCTGCACAACCAAAAGGCGTCGCCGCCGCCTCAGAAGGCCGCACCGTCGTCGCCACCGCCGCCGGGCTGGCCGTCTACTCCTCCGACCAAAAACTCATCGGCGAGATCGCCACCTCCTACACCCCCACCGCGCTCGCCGCCGCCGGCACAACCATCGCCGTCGGCGACGGCAACGACGTCCGCATCTATACGCTTTCCTCATCAAGCGCCCTCACTGAGACATCAACCGTCCTCAAGAGCTCCGCGGCCGCCATCTCCACCCTCGCCTTCTCGCCCGACGCGGCACACCTCGCGGCCGGCAACGCGCAGGGCAAGATCGTGGTGTTCAAGAGCGCGGACTGGAGCGTCGCAACGGACCGCTGGTCGGCGCACACGGCGCGCGTGCTGAGTCTCGCATGGAACGCGGAAGGCACACACGCGGCGAGCGGCGCGCTCGACACACACGTGTATGTGTGGAGCCTCGCGAAGCCCGGTAGTAGGGTGAAGGCGCTCAATGCGCACAAGGACGGTGTGAACGGCGTTGCGTGGGTGGACGGGTCGCGGAAGATTGTGAGCACCGGCGGCGACGCGGCGGTCAAGTTGTGGAATGTGGAGGTTTTGCTGTGATGACGAGTGGTGACTCCGGTGGATTGGATTAGTTAGCGATGGCTTAGACAGCGAGCATTGTGTTGAGATTCAAAAGCCAGTCTAGATGTTTCACTCTCCTCTGTTTCGGGCGCCACATCGGAGTTGGAACTCTCGCAACCAAACACGACCGTTCAGCAGTGCGTGTTGTGTTGTTATTGTGCAGCGCGTCACCGACGCTGGCATTATCGCAACATTCCTGCATAGTCTTGACTGAGACATCCGCGTGCCGAGTGAATGCAGACTGCCTTGGGTGGCCCCTCGCAGTGTCCAGTGTCATTGACTGCAGTGGATTTCTCCGGTCTCGATAAAATCACGCGAGAAGGCAGAGAGTGTGTGTGACTAAAACTATGTCATTATCTTCGATTTGTCCATGAGCTCCATCTGAATCGAAGAGATCCTATGCTATGTGCAGATGCACTTTAGTGGCCCACCATGCTTCGCCAGCTGGTGACAGTAATCTATCTTGACGCCTACGCCGTTGAGAGGCCCTTTTTTTGCCCTTCTTCGAAATGTAGCAAAGTCTTTGACCTTTTCCTGTCCATACACCTCCTTGTATCATGATGACGCCTTGGCTCTTGTTGCCGCAGAACCGAAAAGCACAACGCAGCAGTCCCTGAATGCAAATCGCGCATCTGAAGGCCAACGCAATATTAAGATAAGCTTGAACCACCCAGTGTCAGAGTCAGACCGAACGCCTGAACATCGCCTCTCATAGTCCTCATAAACCCCGAGGCCTGAAACCTAGAGTCCGAAACCCTCGTACATATGCGCAGACCGCCCCCGACACAATAACCCATATGCTGCAAATGACTCCAATATTACGCATTTCTCGAATAGCCATTGAACGGCGCACATGTCCACCGACAACGAAAGAGATGGTGTCTTTGTTGTAAAGTGGTGAAAACGAAGGTTGTGACGAAATGTCTAAAAGTCGTTGTGGCACCATCGCGCTGATGGTGCGATATGTTGCTGCGCGTCCTGTGTCCGCCACGAAAATGCAATAACCCTTCAAGCTCGCCCTTTCAACTATGGGTATCCAGCCAGGACGCCCATCAAATTCAATCGTGAAGTCCAATCGCCCCTGTCCAGATCTCGCTGCTTTGCCGAGGCTCTATCCAGATAGGTCGATCAAAATGGTCCCACCGAAAGGTGGGTATTTGAAACGAAGTAATGTCAAATGAAGAAAATCTTCAAGCATCAGCCATTTCCGTGTCAACTTCGCCATCATCTTGAGGGCCCCAGTTGCCCTCAAAGACAGTGGCTCCGGCACGCCGATGACTCGTGACCCAGCGGACGGACGCAAAGTCAAGCAACTCTTGAACCTTTGGACGTTTGGCAGGATCTGGCGCGAGCATCCACTGAACAAGTTGGTCCAGCGAGTGCGCGTTTCGAGCCTCCACCATGAAGCTCGGTGGGTGTCGAAGATCGCTGCGCTTGGAGGCGCCAAACAAGTTGCTCGCGTTGTGCGTAGGAGAAAGCATCAAGTCGAAGGGAAAGTCCTGGGACTTGTTCGTGATTGGCTGCATACTTGTAGCGTCAAGTGGAGAGATAGCGGGGGCGACATCCGTATCTTCTGACATAGGCATTCCGGTGGCATCACGCTTGAGTGCGTCTGTTTCTTTGCCCGTGAGGGGACCAGTTGGGACAGCTGAGAAGTTTCCCTGACGCAGCGCAAGCCAGTGAGGGCCGTTGTCCGGCAGCCACACATTGCTAGCGATCTCAAACATGATCAGACCGAGAGAGAAGACATCCGCGGGTTTGTCGTATTGGCCGTTCAGAATTTCGGAAGCAATGTACCGGCGGTCGCCTTCGCCCTCGATGCCGCGAGCGGCGGGCCACTTCGTCGCCAATCCAAAATCTCCAATCTTTAGCTGACCCTCGTAGGTCACCAGGATGTTTGCGGGCTTGAGGTCGAGATGGATGATTCCAGCGTCGTGAATGCTTTGCAACCCCTGCATGTTGTGTCAGCCATAAATCGCAGAAGAATAACAAGATGCACAATAACTCACCAAGCTGGTCTCGATCAAAATCTTCCAAATCCTGAAGTCGTCCAGACGGCCGGCTGACCCAACGTTGCCCAGGAACGTTGACAGAGTGCCCTCTTCGCAGTACTCGGTCTGAATATAGAGGTGGAATTGTTTCTCCCAGCTATCGACGTACTGCAGTACGTGAGGGCGTCCACGAAGCCGCTGCAAAATTTGGACTTCTCGTTGCTTCGCCTCGCGATCCTTGGCACTGAAGAAGTGGGCACGAATTTTCTTGACGGCAAAGACCCGTGATTCGGCAGGTGACGGAGGGGTTCCAGGGGTGCCATTTTGGGCGACAGCAGTCGGTTGGGGGACGTGAGTAACCTTGAAGACTTGGGAGAATTCGCCCTTTCCGATGAGTTCGACCTGTTCAAAACGCGAGTTGAGAGCCATGTCAACATGGCCGGGGCCTCCGCCATTGACAGGCGTGATGCTCATGCGTCTGTCAGCAAACCCGCCGAATTGTTCGATCCTAGACGTTGGAGTCGCTGGAGGAAATGACCCGCCCAGAGGTGCGCCGTTGGGAGTTTGGTGGCCGGAAATGGAGAGAGAGCTAGGGTCAGGTGGCATGAAACCGGTATTATCGCATGGTGTCCTGGGTGAGTTGGTCGCAACAACTTTGTCGAGAGGTCCCGAAGGACTTGCTGTGGGTACGACACCAGTTTTAGCATCTTCAATCTTCTTCTCGTTTGACAAGACTGGAAAGATAGGGTAAAGCTTGAGTGGCTTGGGCGTCATGTTGTGACCACGACTGCCTCGACGTTGCGCAAATGAAACAGACTTGGGCATATGCAGAGACACATTCGCTCCGAGCGCACCACGGGTCTGGTCTGTCTCAGAGGGCGCCTGCTTTGACATATTTGAGCCACTGGAGGTACTGAAAGACACCGACTTACACATGGGATCAGGAACTTGGTGCGCATCACGGAAGTTGAGAGACGAGATCGTTGCAGGCGTAGTTGTCTTGACAAATGGTGAACTGCCGACTGTCCTGGAGTTGCCAATGCTCTTGAAGAAGACGGATCTGGTCGGGGTCGGAGGAAGGTCGTCGTCATCCAAGTTCTGGGTATCAATATCCGAGTACATGCTTATCTTACGCCCGGCCGGGGGCTGAGAAGGCTGGAAAGACTTGAATAAGCTAGAGGCCTTTTCAGGCTGCCCAAAAGAGAAGCTGTCCCTGCGTTCGGGGGCGAAAGGACTCGAAGGCGATCCGAAGGAATGTCGTTGGCGGCCCTTTCCACCACCTGACGAAGGTGGGTATGTGTTGGAAGGGTAAATGGGCTTCTTGCACGGAGTATCAGGCATCTTGGACTCGCGAAAGTTGGGTTGCTCCAGCTCAGGGTTGCGATTGACTTTGGAAATGAGACCAGTCGACTTGAAAGCATCCTGAAACGGCTTCGCATTCTTGTAGGCCGGGGTGGCAGCACTCTTGTTGTTCTCGTAGAGGGGGCGTGCGCCAATGGGCATGGACCTTGCAAACGGGTGAGCTCTGGGCTTGTCAAAGACCACGGGAATGTGAGTGGGAGATTCGTCGGCGATGCTGGAGTTCGAAGAGGAAGTCGTCACGGATCGTGACAGGGGGTGGCGCTGGGCCTGGAGGTGAGGCTTGTCCAACAAATGTAGCGAAGGGTTGGGCAGTGGCGCCTGAGATGAGAAGGGGCTGTCGCGAGGTAGTGCTGGTTGCACAAACTGGTCTAGCGACACACGCGGTCTGCCGACGTTCCTGGTCATGGGCATTGGCGACGCTACCTCTGCACCCAACTGCGCCAGCTGCTTCTCTCCTTGACGGCGGCCCCACGATAGCTTCTCGCTCTGACGTTGGTGCATTGTCGATCTGCGTAACGAGTCGTTGCGCCGGGGCATGGGCATTGGCGTTGGTGAAGTTGGTTCATCCTGGTGGGACGGAGAATCAGGGCCGAGGTCGTATTTCTTGCTCAGGTCCTCGTGAATGTCGAAGTTCTTAGGTGTTGGAGAAGATGTGGCATCGAAAATGCTGCCAGGGTCGCCTGTGGGGGTAACTGATACTCCGTGCAAACTGCGACGCTTTGCGACGGGGCTGCCCGCGCTTGTCTTATTAGGGTCCATGAAGACGTCGCTGCGCTTGAGTGGACTTATAGATGTTGAAGGAATTGTGTCGGCTTTGAAATCGAAGATGCGAGGGAACGTGTTGGAGGCGCCAGAAACATCCAAGTGCATAGAGTGACGCGCGTGAGGCCTGTCGGACTGTTTGCGCGAGGTGGGGCTGAGCGGTAAAGAGAACCCGTCAAAGACGTGATTTTCCTGGTCAAAGAGCGTGCTTGCAGCTGGTGGAGATGGCGAGGATGCTGTGGCAGAATTACCCCAATCGTTGGTGTTACTCAAGGCGCGTTTGACGGGACTTCTGGGTGAGACACGCGCGCGAGACAGCGGTTTCGCAGACGCAGCTTTCGGTTTGACGGATCGCAGGGAAAGTTTGACGGCGGAGCGGAAAGGTGTTGACAGGTTGGCCTGTGAATGCTGATGCGACAAATGCGGGGCAGAAGCTGGTGGCATGGGTCGCTGTATGTTGCGACAGGGCGACGGCGAGCCTGGTGTGGAAAGAACGGTCTCTGAATTTTGGGCGTAGGCTCTTGCGATGTTGAGCTTCGAAGGAGACCGAGATAGGGAGCGCCGTAAAGATCGGACCGCAGCGGAGACGTCTACATGGTGCACGCCGTTGGGGGAAGGCAGGGTCAGGGTGCCGCCGCTGCCGTTTCCGTATGACATCTTTGCGACACGTTGCTGACCTTGGCCGACTGATATTGTGGGGGATGGTGCTCGATGTGTCGTCGGAGTAGCGGGCACTGCCCTCGGGTTCTGAGAAGACACACTGCACTAGGTACCTAGATAGTGGAGAGGTCGGGGAGGCAAGAGTGTCTTTCAGTGCTGTCAGTTTGTGTCCAGCTTGAGGCCAGGGCGAAACATCAGGTTGTTAACTTACTTGTGGCTCTATGGACACTCTTGAGAAAGACAAAGAAGTTGACAAGAGTGATAAGCTGTAAATTGAGACAGACCAAAAGAAGGTCAAACTTGGACAGGAGTCAAGGTACAGAGGGCAGTTATAAAGAATTCAAAGACTTCTGTTCTCCTTGTTCTGGCTAAGGATCCTAAGAATCTTTTGTGCTTGGATCTGGTTCTGGCCTTCGGGTCTCTGGTTGTGTTATTGTAGGTGATATTAGGGTGGGTGAGGATTGTCGATGGTTGTAGGACTGGCGCTGATGGGTGGCGACAGGGGAGATATTGGTGCCTGTGTTGAAGAGGCAGGATCGGGATTCTGTAGGAATAGAGCAATGATATCGAAGATAGATTAGGTGCTGACAGCCTGGCAAGCTTATGGTCAACTCCCCAGTAGGCGAAGATGGCTTGCGACAGGTGTGGTGGTGGCAGCGCAGAGGATGCGATCGACGCGATGGGTCTGAATTGGTGAATAGCGAGGTGGTGATGCAATGCGCAAGTAGGACAATATGCCCTATGACTGAGTCAAGTTGCGATGGCGCTGGCAGCAGGACCCTTCAACAGAATGACGCAGATGTGCAAGTATAGGGCAGGAACAAAATAAGTGCATATACTAGGCACTTTTGAGATCGAGATCGAGATGGGTGGTTGAGAGGTGTGGCAGTTGGTGTGGGAGGGTAAGGTCTAAAATGGGTGACTACTAAGTACTAGGTCGGGTTGGCAAGGTCGGCAGGTTGGGTTCCAGGGGATTTGAGTGAGTGAGAGGCGACGGGTGTCGCGCTTTCCATTGTTTACTTACTGGCCCCTGTCCCAAAGGGGCTTAGTGTGTCGCGTGTGTACGCGACGTCGGGGAAAGAGCGCGCAGCCCCCAAGTATCCAGGTATCCGCTTGATCCCTGTCAAGGCTTGCAGGGGAGAAAATGGTTCAGCCTAAGGCTTCCCTTTCTGTTCCTTCTATCTGGATTTATCAACCTTTTCCCTCAAGTCCAAGGGCTGCGATCTTTCTCATGTTCATGCATCAATCTCATCTCAGGCTACCTAGTCAGAAACTCTCTTTGTTCACTCAACAAGCATCATTTTACCATCATGTCCTCACTGTGGTCTCGCTTTTTGTTTACTCAACAACCGTCATGTTACCATCACTCTGTGGTCTCAGAAGACGGCCCATATGAGACTGTCCGACCAGCCCAACTGGCCATGCCCAGGCTACACTGTCTGTCCGTATTCTCCTTGACTCCCATCGACATTGTGCCAATTAGCCAAACTCCGCACGGGACAATATCTGGTCCCAACCCTCTGGGTCAGTTCTGGGTCAATTCCGACCCCAGGCGTTGTCTGTCCCGAAAAGTGGATATCGTCCCATGTTTTGACAGCGGGCGCGCCGGAAACCTAACTCCCGAAAGTGCGGCTGTATGACCCTGAGCTATCAACTGCGCTTTTCAGCTGTTCTCGCTTCGGCATCTTGCAGCCTGCGCAAAACCATCCTGGAAGCTTGACCATTTTTCGAACGCGTGTGCCACCGATCTGGCCACTATGTTTATTAATCAAACATCAATGGCTCATCAGGCAACGCAAAGGGGGTCTGACGTCCTCTCTCTCTCTCTCTTTCGAGACCCTGAAAGCGCAGGGCAGGGGTGACGTCCTCTTCATCATGCCCGATCGCGACCCTGATCGGCAGACGTGCATGTAACCAACAAGCAGTATCCCTCCGCGTGTGGCAGCCATCACATCCACACGTGGTCACGTTTTTTGCTGCAGCCCTGCCTCATGCACGCGGGATGTCCATCGATGAGGCTGTGGGGCTGGAGATCGCCTCCGATCGAGAAGTGGACCATCTCCATCATCAAGATCAAGGTGCTTGCCGGACCTATGTACGTCTTGGATTGTCGCTTGCAAGTTGCAACAAATCGACCGCCTCACCGGGTCCTGGGTCTTGCCTGATCGCGCCGATCAGCACGAAAACAAACAAACACATTTTGCTTGAAGTGTGTGTCTTGCAATTTCCGCACAAGATCATGCACTGGCCACGTCGGCAGGTATCTCGCTTCATACTGGTCCAACTGTCTCACCCACTCCCGTGCCTGCGCGCCCTCTGCTGGTTCCTTCACGGCCCGAAAAACCGTTGGTGCCGTTGAGGATGGGACAAAGACCCGCTTGCCCTCTTTCTGCGGAGCGCTGCTCGAGTGCACATCAGCCTGCGGGCCGTCCCTCGCTCCTTTCCTTTTGTCCCCACTCACCCAAATCCTCAATCGGCTGCACGTCAGATCTCGGGATTGGCAACGTTTCAGGGTCTCTCGAGCACGGCCAGAGTTGAGATTATTCTTAGGTCCGCGGCCGTGTCAGCGACCGTGGCCACGACTGCACGACCAGCGAGATCCTCTTATCACCGGGCCAACACGTATTTGAATATCCACACCACACTTGATCCATTTTTGCAGTTTGTCTTGGTTTCGTTTAGCGTCAAGAGCACCTACCTTTGTCCGAGCCTCCTGGCAATCTCCAACGGGCGGCGGAGGGTACAAGCTCAACGGCAGGATCTGAGTGCGATGGCGCTCAGCCGTTGTGTGCAACCAACCTGTTTCGAAAGTCTGTGTGCAACCTGGTCACATTTGGAAACTGGATGCCGCACGATGGTAGGATTTTGAGCCCTAAAATTGACGTATTGTCACGGTGAAAACTCTAGGAAGCCTTGAGAAAACAGCAGCAGTGGAAAAGATGGGCCATGCCACCTGTCGTGATTATCCATCCTGTGAGATGCTGTATACACAGGGTTATGCGCTCCTTATAGTCTCTTCAATGCCTTCATAAACGACTTCCGGGGTATCTTTTCCGTATAAACCATATTCAACGCCAAATTCAATGCAATCCCTTCATCCAAACTGTTCTGGACTCCCCGTTCGCCATCCTCTCATCCTTCTGCCCTGTCGTGTCTATGCGTCTGCGAAGTTGAGCAGATTAAGCGTGATGCCGATGCTGTGTTCTCCGTGTTCCCGCGCTTGCTCATCTCCAGTCCATTCGGCGCTAACTCAAGTACGGCGCCGTGCTCGCAAACACGACAATCTGTCACCTTTACTCTGAGCCGAGCTTGTTCCTGATAAGCTCGCACCAAAGATCAATGTCCTCCAAGAACATCAACTTGCGCGCCAGCCTCTGTTTAGTGAACATCTCGTTGGGCACCGAGCCCGGCATCACCTCGCCCCTCTCGTCCAGAACCTGGCCCAAATCGTCGACCAAGTTGGTCGAGTCCATCGTCACCACGCCATTGCGCCCAATATCGATATTGACCTGCCCGGGTCTGCCTTGGAACGGGAACAGGATCTCCAGTTTCGGATTCGGCGTAGTAAGCGCGAGTGTCACGTCGATCTTGGACCCGGCATCAAGTGCGCGCTCGGGCTCGTCGGCCGCGGCGTTGCTCATGAATGTGTCGAATTCGTCAGACTTTGCGACCAGTGTCTCGTTGCCGTCCGTGGTGTCTGGTGGGGCAGTAGCCTCCTTGGACTGACTGGCGAAAGACTTATCGAGCAGGTTTCGGAGAAAGGCGTATTGTCGCAGGATGGGCAGCATGTCAACAAGCTGAGAAGGGTGGGAGAAGGGCAGCTCAGTCAGTACCTGTCCGTACACTGGCTTTGATATGAACAGGCGATTTGTGTGCACAGCCTCCTCGAACCCTCCATCTTTTCTCTGTGCCCTCAAGGTCCTCTTGTTGTCTACCATCCGTGGCACGCTAGGATCGTAGTTTCCGTCCGCCGGGAAGACGAGGTAGTCGAAAGTCTGGATGGGGAAGGCAGTGTGCACAGCAGGCGCGCCGGTGTACTGATGTATCTGCTCCCAGACCGAAATAGGCAATGTCACAGGCGGATTGAACACCGCCATGAACATGACCTCGGGTGTTTTTGGCCCTACCAGAGCGAAAGGCTCGTCGCTCGGCTTGTCTGGGAGTATGATTTCCTCAGGCTGTTGCCAGTTGAGCATCGGTGGTAGACCCTCATTGATGGTCACCTCGATCTCGTCCCCGATCCATTTGTTCGATACCCTTACAGCTGACGCGAAGGCCATAGGGTCGCGCCGAGCGCAGCTCACAGTGATACTCCAGTGTTTCCCGGTCTTGTACCACATCTCGGATACTGGATCGTGATATCTCTGGTCGCGCCAGTACTCCAAGCCCATGCCGATCACACCTTTTTCGTGTACCCATGGTCGACCGTTGTGCTCACACATGGCGATAGTACGGATGTACTTTTCAGACTTGGCGCTGTAAGCCGGATCCTCGCGGACTTTCTTGATGTCGGACTCGTGCAGCCTCTGCAGACTCTCATAAAGGCCCGCTGGCGCATCGTACGCGATTAGTAATGGTTTGTCCTTGTCGTCGATGATGCTGAGTTTGTCTAAACGCGCCAGAGGTTCAAGATTGCTTGCGAAGTCGTCTAGCTTTTTCATCCAATGGATCTGTCCTGGTTGCAGTTTCAGGTTCTCGAGAAGAATGGCCTCGGCGTCTGCTTTGTGTGATTTGACCTCTTCGCCAGAATAGGCGTATGTGAGATCGACTGTTTGCACCTCGTGGTTCTTCATGCCAATGTCCAAAGTGAAGGTTGTGCCTGCGATCGTGAGGATCTTCATGTTGTTCCTCTCCTCCCAAAGGACGGCAAGACCTATTCTTGTGGCCAACCTCTCCAGACCTTCCTCGCTGACGATGCCCTTCTTCTTGTTCAGTATGCCCACGATTTCGTCCAGCTTCTTTTGTCTCTCCACGTCATCGTTTGGTCGGGGCATTCCCAGCGCACCCATGCCCATGCCCATGTTATCGAGCGAAGAGTCGAAACCGCCCACGCCCATCATGTTACTGAAAGCGGCGGCTGAGGGGCTGTCGAAGCTCATGGGCGCAGATAAACCACCACCGGGCTGGCCATTGCTGCTGTTGCCGGGTGCCATCATGATCCCTCCTGCACCTACGGTCGCCGGCGACTTCTTAACGTGCTGCGGAGACGATCTAGGTCCGTGGGGGGAGAAGGCGACTTGGAGGTTCGAGTTGGCCGGGGTGGAGGCGGATCCCCCTGGCGTTGCGGCAGCATACTGAGGGGTCTTGCCCTGCTGTGACGCTCCGGGCTTTGGAGGTTGAGGAGTGCTCATAGCGGAGATGTAGAGAATGGGATTCGATGTTCGGTTTTGGATTTGTTCAACTGAACAAGATGTGTTCGAGGAAGCATTCGAGGATTGGATTCGGCATCGAGGATCGGTTATGTTGTTGGCGCAACTTTAAGAGCCGCCGGCGGTGGTTGTTGCGGAAGAAAAGAATCGACCGGACGTCAACAGAAGCTTCGAGCCCAGCTTGACGACGAGCAGGGTTCCTTAGCAGGGGCAGGGATGAAGGTCCACGCTAACCCTTTTGAGCAACGAGAATGCAGGGATCTTGCACAGGAGGTTCTCCCATGAACATGTGGGGAGCCAAGCTCAGACTCCTAAAGTTCTTGATTGCTTCACTTTCATGGCATGCTTGCTGCTGTTAATCAAAATTTGTCCTTGGGAGAACATTCACTGCAGTGGCTACAGTGAAGTATCACTTACAACGGACAGTAGCACGGATGTACGACATCATCATTCCAGACGTTGCCGGTATCCTTCTGTCCATCCATCTTGGAAGCTCTTTTGGGGCACGAAATGCACATTCCCGTAGCTCCTAGATTGGTCCTCCCAAGTGCACACACACTCAATCAAGTTCCGCCTTGAGTATTAGATGATGAAGATACTATCGGCAGATACTTTCGAGCTCTGTCCTGGATTCTCACAGAGTGCCAGGGCCACGCAACTACTCCGAGGTCAGACTTTCCTTAGTATAGTGAACACACTGGCTTGGAGCAGAAATCAGAACAGAGGCATGTATAATGGATCCCAGGGTCTGCAAAGCCCTTCTGCGCAATCAGAGTTGTCCCTCATCATGTGGGTTTTCTAAACAAGCACCTCTTCCCCTCGAGTGCAGTCTGCCAGTTCCCTATGTGTTTGTGAAATCCATACTGACATCCCTATGCCAGGTATGCACAGATTTCATGCTGAAGGCCTGTATGGTGTGGAACGGAATATACTTCAACCATCAGAGTGGTGCATATTGATAGACTTGCTCAATGGGACAAGCACATCATGAACTCTTGGCCAAGGAAAAGGCATGATATTTATTGTCCTTCAAAGTTCGCCAGATCACTGAGACAGATGCCAAAAGCTTTACATCCGTACTTGGGTGTAGAGTACACTCGCAGCCCAACCAGCTTTCATCATGGCATTATACCATAGCAGTAGGGATAATACGAGTCACTATTGCCATGTTATCAAATGCAAGTTAATCAGATCAGCATCCTCAGAGAGATACAAGGCTGGCAGGGCTGGTCTCGGTCATCCCACAACCCGAGGTCCATGCATTCGGTTACATCGAAGAGCGTCGCACAGCGGTAAACGGTACTGTTACGGTGCAGAGGTCATTTGCAGTCCAGGCCCATGATTCCGATAGGGTGCCCAAGTGGCTACCGCAATCCCTGAAGCTTGCCAAACGCAACGTCCGCAACGTCGCTCCAATTTCTCTGTTCGACCTGTCACCTCACCGCCGACATTGCATCACACTTTTTATGGAGCTCCGGCCGCGCCCGAGACTTGGACGTTGAGAGGGTCTAGAAAGGGCCAAATGGCGCAACATGGGCTTGCGGGCTTGTCAAGGTCTCTGGAGACCGAGCACCCCAGCCACGTGGAAAGGAAATGCCGGTTTCGTCCTACGACTTACAGGCCTCTGGGCAGGGTTGACAAGCGGACGACCAACTGCACCTGGAGGAGCTTCACGTCTCGCGCCCGCAGCAGACCATTTGAGGAAAGCTTATTGAATCTGGAGTTGCACTAGCGCGCCCGGGGAACGTCGACGTTGCATCCCACTCCCGCCCCGCATGTTTCGCCGGTCACGGGCGTCCAGGGTTCAGGCCAGTCTTTTGAAGATGGCCTGATGTTACGATATTCTGGTCCTTGTAGATGCCCAACACTCGCCACTCGGAACACGCTTTTGGGTAAATTGCAAGGTTTGGAGGGGCGCACGGAGAACGTTGCTTCGGTTTTACCATGGTCGGCTTTCATGGCTGCCCAGGTGGATGTTTGAGAAGATGTCGTGCAGTACCTAGGCTCACAACGGACGATGTAACACAGTATGTGAAGTTGCGCCGAGTATTTCATATCGAGGAGGCTTTGTTAAACGGGGCGCTTAGTCTCATGGCCAGCATTCATATATCGAAACGACCAGACTCGACTCCAGCGCTTGATTCTTGTAAGGCTGCTGGATGGGGAATGGCGCGTCGCTGCGATTGACGACCTGAAAGATATCAGTTACAGACGAGGAATACTGTACTACATATTATGGTGATTCTGCTCGGAAACCGACCTCGGGATCGGAAGGAGACGCATTGGCACCAGGAAAGGAGCTGAAAGCGTATAAGATGGCAGATGACCTCGGGATAGCGGTGTTCATAAGCTGTATCAACACAACGTTGCTGTCGATACTCTGCAAATTTGACATGCCTAACTGCCTGTGTGCCTCCTCGTGATTGCACGACTGCCCCCAACTTACACCTCAGCAAGCTTTACCACACTCGTGATTAGCTAGACCTTGATGAACAACCAGCGCCTGCGATATAGGTGTGCGTGTCTCATGGCTCTGCGTTTGAGTCCACGTCGTTCGGCGCCTCGGCGTTCTCGCGGCCTGCCTCTTCATGGCTGAACACATGGTATCTGTAAGTGAAACCCTCCCTATCCCCATCTGAGCGCACTTGGAAATTCCCAACTTCACGAAAGCCATGTCTTCTGAAAAGCAGTCGCCCTGCTCCATCGGTGTTCTCATCTGTAGATATAGCGGCCACGTCAAGTCCGTCGCAAGTGGCTAGTTCCAATACCCATTTAAGCAAGTTTGAGGCTATACCTTGACGGCGAGCCCCCACCTGGGTGGTCAGTTCTTCGATGAGCAACTTGCTGTCGAGATCGTGTCTGGAATCAGGGCTGTCAGTCGACATTCACATGGCATATATACGCCGAAATTGAGCGAGACAACGTACTTCTGGCAACCAACTTCCGAGGCCTCGTGCACGATCCGCAGTCGCTGCATGTCAAAATCCTTGAAGAGTCCTGGTTCAGGCCTCAGGGTCTTGGTTCTCGTGTAGAATTGGCCCACCCGTGGTGAGTCTTCCGGAAACTGAAGAACTGCTAGTCCCAGCACACAAGCTACCTCGTAAAACGTCTTATTGTCCGTTATGGGCGAATCGTACATGATGACGAGTCTCTTTGGGTCCAGAAGATTCCGTTTGATCATCTCTACATTGTGAGCTGTAGCTTTGTAAGAGTCTGTCATGCTGAGCAAGGCGTCGGAGTCATTGGCAGACACGTATTGTTCGAGCTTCGTTCCTTTAATCGAAAGATGGCTGATAGGGGCCAGTTCAATGATGTCTGCGGCCGTGGCAATCCGTACGTGTTCGGGGAAGGGAGGGTAGAAAGGGTAGAGCCCTCGACGTGTCTGACCTCGTGGCGAGCCCATTCGGAACCTTGGAACCGGCCCCTGCGAAGTATTGTGAGTATTGGATGTAGATACGTCGTGTGTTTTAGCAATAGACAACGGTTCCAAGGTTTTGCCTGCTTTTACTGATGCGCATTTATGTAAAATGGTCCTGGTGGGTTTCACAGGTGACAATGCAAGATGGCTAATGTTTTGAACCAAGGCTCGCCCTGAACCGTGCTTGGCAGCAGCAGGACACATGCTTTGATCCCAATCAAAACCGTAGGAAGGAACGCAGTTCGTGCTAGTCAGCAATTCGCAGGAGCAAGCACTTTCCTCGAGCCTACCGATACATGATGTAGCATTCTGAGCACGTGAACCGCGTGCACTGCCCAGGTGCCTTGCTTAGGCATTTTTATCTGCTAATATATCTAAACAAATTTCGGATTTTTATACACACAACAGACTTCTACAGCTATATAGACAAGAGTCTGCTGAGGCCTACCTAGTAGGTGTGAATTCTATGATATTGCCCACGTGCTAAGAACTACTGGCTCGGTGACTTCTCTGTTAAGTCGCGTATAAAACTCTTCACATCGAACCCACGGCCACTGAAAAAAAACGTGCTGAAGGCAAAAACTGGGTACTCAAAGCAGAGTTCATAGAGTGATATCTGTTCCAAGGTTTGTTCACACAACTTTGTGCAAAGAAATAGTCTCTAGTTTGTCTCAGGACCTATCCAATGAGACTATGTATATGTTGCTGAGGTGCAAGGTGCCTCCTCGCCGGAAAAGTCGACCGCAATTTCTTATTTCTCTTCTGAGTGCCATCCTGAGCAGCCAAGATTGCATTGGTGTGCTTTTGCGGCTTGCCCATGAGTTGATGTTGATGAAATTTTCAGTTGTGGAGATGTGGTGAAAGAAGACCAGGGATATTCCCCATTAGAAAGTGAGAGGCTGCAATTGCAATCATCGATACTACTTTCTGAATGTAGCATAGTCTATAGAAACGATCCACAACGAGGCACAAGCGGGAGGTGACCTGGCAGGCCTGGACGTGTGACATGCCCAGGTGTGCCTGCACTCCAATTAAATGACATCAGAATCCAAGCAATTGCATCTGAAAAGAGATCTCGTTGTCAAGAAAAGCGTACCTGTGGTACTTGGTAGCATGCGTAGTGTCTTAGCGTGTCCCAAATCCAACCTCGCGATGTGGTTGTGGTGTTGGCATTCACCCGGCTAGCGCACGCTAGACATGACAACATTTGACGCCAGTGGGCGTTATGGCTGGGCTGCCGGGCTGCCGGGCTGCTTGGCCGGACCAGGGATCCCTTCTAGATTTCATATTCGGACATTGCGTCAACACTGTATATTGTCGCCATCTTCCGACTTTCTTGCTCATGGCAGATGGGCCCAGGGCAGCTTCCACTAGAGTTGGCCGTGCCACAGACCAAAGCCCAACCTACCTACCTAGGCCAATATGTTCATAGGTAGGTTCTTGGGAGGATGGCAGGTCTCTCGGCGGTTACAGAATGTCGTCTTCGGAAACACAATCCGAAATACAACACTCTCCAGTTAGCCACAGCAAGGACAGGCACCCGATTATGACGTGAGTTGGTCGTCAGGTGGTGGGGCATGACAGCCCCCTGTCTTGAAATATGGGGCTGATCTCCAAGCTCCACCTGGGCAGCTTGTTCCATGACCTCGGCCGCTTGCAGCTTTGGTACGTAAAAGAGAGCTCACGCCACAGGTTCCCCTTAGATGTGGCGGGCGGGGTGCCGATCTTTTGCTTTTTTCGGCGAGATCCCCAAGCCTTACGCCACATGATCGACGACGTTGGATCTTCAACCCGAGATTTGGGATTTTAGATGACGACGTGGGCACTTTGTTGGCTTGCTTTCTCTTGTTTTTTTTCCACACGCTCTGTTGCTCACTTTCCTGTTCAATCCTTTGCAACTCCGCTTTGACGTTTGGATCATCTTCCTTTGCATATCCATGTTTCACGTGGCGGAGTGGATCCTACACCGCTGACCCCATGGAACAGAGATGAGATATCGTCATTACTGTAGGGATACATACATACGTGCGGTACGTACGATAGTGAGCTAGCGCGCCGGGTCAGCCTCATGGGCCACCAGACGGCCTCGACCGGCAATGACGCCAGCCTCATGCGGTGTCGTCCCAAAAGTTGGAAACTAGCACCTGGCTAACAAGTGCTGTACACTTTAGGCTGCTTCACAAGTGTGCACAGCCGACGAGGCAGCAAGGTGCATAATGTGAACAGCTCACGATTCCCATGGTCGGACGGTCACATGTGGACGATTCGCAGCAATGCAGTGAGGTACTTTGTATCTTGTGGAAGGCCAGTACGAGGATTGATCCGTCCCTGCTTGATCCCCAGATTCATCAAGATGGGCTGGGGAATGATGTGGATTCTCATCAACACATGTGGACCCAATCAAGAACCCTTGATCGTTCGGACGGACGTGACAACCTGATTTACACGCCCCGTGTCTGAGGTACTTTCTGCTTGTATCCTTCATGACAAAGCGAGCAATGACGACAGAGGCACGGCCGGATACTGAAGTCGTGCCAGGATGAGTAGCACGTTCTAATTTGGTTGCTGCCGGTCAAGGTTGTGATCGAGATGATGCAAGAAGAGACATCTGGATGAGATCCATCCTATGAGTATAAGACTGTCTCTTCTTCCCGCTCTCAGCCCATGACTTTCCCTGTCCCTCAGCATCACAACAACTATTTTTGATACCCATATCCCAAGCAAAACACTCAACTTTCCAACACTTACCACTCTACCACACACAACTACCACATCCCAACCACTCAATATGTCTGGAATCATCAACAAGGTCAAGGACGCCCTCCACAGCGACAAGAGCGACAAGCACCACGAAGCTCCTGAGGGCACACATGGCACCCACAACTCTCGCGCCGCCAACGCTACCGACCCCAGAATCGACAGCGACCGTGATCACCGCGCCAACCCCGTCTCTGGTGTGAACGACCCCGAGGGCACCCACGGTCCTCACGGCGCTCGTGTCGCCAACGCTGCCGACCCACGTGTTGACAGTGACCGTGACAACCTTGGCCACAGTTCGCACACCACCGGACACACTGGCGGCTTGACAGGCACCACCGGCCACAACACCAACACCGGCGGTCTGCCAGGCACTACCGGTCACAACACCCACACCGGCGGTTTGCCAGGTACTACCGGCCACAACACCCACACCGGCGGTCTGCCAGGCACCACCGGTCATAGCACCACCGGCACACACTCCAACGTGACCGGCTACGACGACCCTACCGGCACCCACGGCACCCACAACTCGCGCGTCGCCAACGCCGCTGACCCCCGGATTGACTCCGATCGTGACCACCGTGGCGCCACCGGCACCACCGGCGGCCTGGGATCTGCCACTGGTGCAGGCCACACCGGCACAACCGGCCACCACACCGGCGCCGGCGGTCTGCCAGGCACCACCGGCACACACTCCAACGCCACCACTGGCCACAACGACCCGACTGGCACCCACGGAACGCACAACTCCCACGTTGCCAACGCTGCTGACCCCAGAATTGATTCCGACCGTGACCACCGCGGTGCCCCCGGTGCTGCTGGCACATCGCACCTCGGCTCCGGCCCTGGCCCTGCGCCTGGCACTGCTGGACCTCACTCCAAGGACATTCTGAACAAGGTTGACCCTCGTGTCGACAGCAATCTTGATGGTTCCAAGACTGTTGGCGGAAACAAGACTTTGTCGTAAGTAAGTTATCAAACCCTCTCCAGCTCTTAGGCTTGGCCTTCCGATGTATGCCTGGTCAATCCAAGAATGGTGTGTTGACAAGATGCCCCAGATCTACTACGGCAAAAGACCCCACAGATGCTGCGCAGGCTCCACCATCGGTGATGCGTCAGCACATCGGAGAACCATCCATCGAGCATGGTGATCATGCACATGGACGGGCGGAGAGGCATGCATCGGTGTCACACCAGGAGTCCCACCGTGGTTTATGAATGATGGAATGATTTTGAAAGTTAGCAATCATGTAGTTATGCTTGCTTGCAAGTCGGCCTAGGCACTTCCACCTAGGGCCTTGAAATGATACCAATTTCTATCTGATTTTCAATTTTCCCCTTTTGAGATTCTTGCTTTTTGACAAATATGGCATCATATTGTGCAATTGAAGGGTAGTTATTCCACTGACTTCTTCACGCTGTTCCGCGGAGTGATTTGCTCATGTGCCGCACCATTACTTCCGGCTTGATGTCGCACAAGAATTTCGTCGAGTTAACCCCCAAAGCCTAGCGACCAAGCCTCAGGGCATCTTCATTGATCTTGTCATTAATCTGTACTCAGATTGAAGCTGTTAACGCAGCTAGTCCGGAAGTACTTTCTCGGACTGTGTTTGAGAAAGCCCGCCTGTCCAGCAGATATCAAGTTGGCGAGACGCCTGTGCTGAACGGAACGTTTTGTGTCCGTTCTCCGTGCCGCAACTAGACGTTTTGGTGGTGAGACTGAATTGACATCATCGGTGATCAGATTGAGAGTATCTGATGGCAGGCTCGATAGCAAATTTCGTGAAGTATCTGAGGCGTCCTGGAATGGAAAGACTTCAGCCTTGATTTCCCGCACCTCATCCTGACTTCACGCTTTCTTTGAAAGCAGCTGCGTCCATTTGATTGGATATTTTCCGCTCTCCGCTACCAGCCCACCACGTTCGCTTACTGTCCAAAGTCAGCCATCTGACTGACTTCCTTCTTTGTTTTCCAGGTCTCTGCCTTCCTCTCCTCGGGCTCTCAACCAGTAAATTCACCTCCGCGACGCCCCATCGAAATGCCCTCCAACACCTGCATGAAGACTTCACAGAGGGCTCTCAAAGTACAACCAACATGCCTTCTATAAGTCCTGCATATCCGATTCCGGCGCCTTCATCAGCATCTCAACAAGCGGATCTGCAGCAGTCCTGTTCACTGTCACTGGCGCATCTCTTCCTAGGCACACTCCAGCAGCAACGTTATGACGTAGCTCCAGCGCCAGCATTTAGAAGATTGTGAGGAACTCTGCGACGTCCAGTGATGTAGCTGGTGCCAGGCGTCTACCTAGGTATACTCGGGACGACTTCGGCTCCGGCATCGAGCACAGTCGGCCTAATGTCTCGTCTGTGGGGACTTCAGCGCAGACTCTCGATTTTCGCATCCCAGGGCTGGTAGAACTAAAAGTACAAATATCAGCACATAATTAACACAATTGTAGAAAATTGGTTCTGGTGGCTTTGAGGTCTTTACGATTGAGATCCTGAAGACGTGCGAATCAACTAGAAGGACCATCATAACATCCAATCTTTGACCCAAACGTCTCAACGACAGCACGACATACTCGGCCGACGTTCTGCCTGCAGGGCAATGCTCCTTGAAAACTAGGTAGGAGATATCTTCACCGACGTCCAAGTTGCACTTTGGATGAATGATTCACGAAACTGGGGTTCCGGATGGTCTTCTAGCGCTATATAGTTAGCCGCCGTGGGCATGTGTCGGACAGTACTACCTACGATACCGATATAACCTTCGTAGGTCTTTCCCCTGCTCTCCCGTCGACTTGGGCTATAACGTCTGGAGTCGAATGTTCCAGAGGCCGAATCTGTGCCCCCACTTGCAGAGAAACATTCCAGTACCTAGGTATACACTAAGCAGTATCATGACAATTCGAGCATCGCTTTGACGTTGCTGATACTACCAAGGATGACAGCTGCCCAGGTCCTGGAGTTGACACGGAACGACAAAGAGAGACTGTGGAATTGTGGTGATCTAGGCTGATGAATCGCTGTCGTACGAAGAGAGGGGCTGGCCTCCAGCCAGACTATCTTCATGAGCAGAGTGGATCCTTATCCACTTGGTCCTGTGACAGGATTCAGATGTGGACGGGATTCCAGGTTTTGCGCAAAAGCGATGAAGATGGTACCACTTTGGAAATCATGACAACAAGCGATAAGGCCTTGACGGATAAATAAGTTGTCACATTTGAGAAAAAAGAGAGTCTACCTGGGTCAACTGTGAGAGACCAATCGCACAGTCATCAACATGGCCTGCAAATTGTAGGCATCTTCTGGATAGGTTCCAGAGCGAGCCGTGGCAATGGGACCGTATGGGACCCTCGCGAAAGCCAGCGCCCGTATTGTAGACACAGATCAGCGTAAGTCGCTTCCCAGACTCTGTCCATCCACGACTACAGATAACACACATGTTGATGCCCACGGCAAGATCTCTACTAGAGACATGATCAATTTTTCCGCTACAATGCAATTTTCGGACAGGTCAGACTATGTGCTGCTACTGTAGAGCCCAAGCTTGGGCCAGCCTGTCATCAAAGCTTGATGACAGTCCGGGCCTAGCAGTGGTGCGCTGTCCTCAGCTGGGACAACTTAGCCTCCTAGCCTCTGTACAACCTGGCAAACTGCAGTAGCTGGATACGGAACGATAAGATGCTCTCTGGAACAATAAATACCCCAGAGAAAACATGACGCCTTCAATCGCCTCCGCATGTGGAACCTTGAACGTCGCATGATGCCTCCCGCCAACAACCGCGCCCCACCACCCTTCCCACCCCCCGGTGGCCGGCGCACACTGTCGAGACGCAAGTCAACCCCATCTCGCAGCCAGACGCAAGATCATTTGTGGGACGCACAAGTCGGGCACCGATTTCCCAGGCACGTGTTTGCGTTTGCTTATCAGTGCACAACAGCTAGCACGTGTCGTGCGTCCCCAAACATGCGCCCCAATGCTGACCATACTTGCCCAAAGCGCCCGTGATTAACCATGGTTTGGATGCATGTTGTGCGACACGCACATACCAATGGGTTGGGGTCAGCACCACGGGCCAAAACGGAGGCGAAACGGGATTCAGAGGAGCTGGAGTGAAGAGCGGTGGATTCCAGGTTGAGGTTCAAGCTGGCCCGCGTCGCAGGCACATGTACTCCGTGCCGAACACGGCGTGTCGGGGAGTCGGGACAAATCCCCAGTGTGCAGAAATCAGCCTATATCTCCGCCGAGTGACCGGGACCCCTACCTTCTTGAACATCGCATGTGTTGTATTTCGACTTCGTCTGAAGCCCTGATCGTTGGGCAGCGTGGTGCAGCCAAGGAACCCATAATTAAAGTCGTGAGGCCGCCGGCGACTGTCTGCTCTGGGACCAGACCCACAATGTTCCTGTAATCTCAAGCTTTGGATGAACCTAAACACGTTTCGGCAGAAGAATAGTTGACCAGGAAGAAGATGAGGTGGCCTGTGTTGTTTCAGACGGCCAAGCGGGCCGTTGTAACAGTCGCATCAACTGCGCGCTCATGGCGTTGAGCATCTGATGAGGGGTAAGTAGAGCACTAACCTTTTCGGTGACTTGAGAATGGACAGTGGTGCCCATGAAGCAACTCCCAAGATGGTTGGTTAGGTGAGGGTTTAGATGTGTGGCCCAGTGTGGGAGCCTTGCAATCCCGAATGAGGTGCATTATTTCATCCGGTACTGTAGTACGGAGTACTTTGTGCACACGTCCATCTAGTGTCTAGCCGATGCACTCCGTATCACAGATAAGCTGACTATTCAATATGCAAGTAGAAAAATATTTGATTCGGATATGCAACGCTGCACGTAAGCGTCTCTTGCCAGCCTTGAGTGACATGAAGTCCATGCAGGGGTCGAATGCTGACATAACCAAGAAAGCCGGGAGTACCCGCTGCCAGGCTCATTGCGGGTTAGCGTGGCTGTCAACGTCTTTGACCTCACTGCCCTCAGCCCTCAGAATCCAGCCCTCATCATCTCCGGAATAAATAAAAACGCCCGTCATCTCAGTGTCCTTGTCTCGGCCATCCACTGAATAATTCAAATTTCTCAACCGATACCAGAAAACTCCGTGATCAACGTCTTAAGCCCATCAGACTGATGGACCCATCCGCCGTGCCATCCGTCGAAACATGAAGCGAAGGGTCGCGATCGACTGACCGTGATATCGAGACCTGACAACAAACAGCCTTGCCTTCTTGGCTTGCAGTCAGAAATTACTGCGACAGCGTTGCATGAAAGTTTGGGACGACCCGCAGAATCGTGCACTCCTGAAGTCGGACCCAGACTACCCGGCCAGCCAAGCTCGCTCTTTCGACCACCTTGAGCGCCAGGAGAAACCAGGCTCGATGGCTTCATCCTCAAGGCCGCCGTCATCGTCCCCCTCAGACTTCCACTACGACATTACCAACACCACGATACCTCAGACATTATGGAACCTGCGGGTGCCCATCTTCATCACCCACAAGAACAGCTCCGACAGCCCCTTCGTCGCCGCTGTGCCTCGCCTAAGCTACCTTGCCCAGCTTCTGCCTCGGCTCTCCTCCTTCTTCGGCGTCCCCTGCAGCAGCTTCCACCACGAGGACATCCAGCTCCGGAACCTGGCAGTTGGCCTGCTAGTGGACCTGTACCAGCCGCAACTCCCTTGGCGCCTTGAGGTTGGCGACGGCGACGAGTGGGACATTGGCGACACGTACCTCAACTGCGTGAAGGAGGTGAGTGAGCTCATAATCGGGCCACTGTTGCCCAATCACGAACGGGGAGCGTTTCACGTTCATCATGATTTTCCCGTGAATAAGAAATCGTGAGGGAGAAAAAGGGGGTTGGGAACCGAGCACTGACTTGGAACTTCAGGCCGATTTTGTCCGAAACGGCAACGCGAAGCAGATCATGAGCCTTTCCAAGGAGAATACTACCGCATTGTGGAATTCTGTCCAAAATAGTAAGTGCCCGAAAGAAGCTCATTTCATCCTGTAACCCGCTTGGGGCTCCGTCTCTATGGGTGGCGTCATGCGCTTCCGAGGAAGGGATCATGAGTATCCACATTTGATACCCGCTGCTCGCGTGCGCGGTGGTCCTTGGGCCCTATTCCGATAAACGCGCTTAGACGTTTTCCTGTCATCCCATAACGATCTGTCATCTTATCTTTGATTTGCGGTCGTCGTTCCATTTCACCCATACCTGGCCGCCTAGTCGTTATCTTAAGCGACGTGTTTGACAGAAGATGGGTCTCTGCACGTCACCGCCGTCATCGCCGGAAGGCTGGCCCCAGGGCTGG
The DNA here is from genome assembly GCA_003671545.1 of Ophiognomonia clavigignenti-juglandacearum. Lineage (NCBI taxonomy): Eukaryota > Fungi > Ascomycota > Sordariomycetes > Diaporthales > Gnomoniaceae > Ophiognomonia > Ophiognomonia clavigignenti-juglandacearum. Next base: position 6,640 of record PYFS01002181.1, on the reverse strand, counting down.
CAGGGGCTCGTCCCCCACTCGCACCCAAAATAATGAAAAAAGCAACGAACATAGCACCCTTGGCGAAAGCGAGTGCGGCTCTTTGGGACAAACATTTCTGACGGGGGCCACACCTAGACGACTACGCCTCCTTCGCCAAAATCAACGCACAACTACTCAACACCTCAACGCCGCTCAAACACGTCCCGATCCGCATCTACATCCCCTCATCTCCCCCACCAAGAGCCAACGACGACACAGCCGACGACGTCGCCAAAGCCATCCCGGGCGACTTCAAGGTGCTGCAGTCGCTTGTGCCGCCCAAGCTACCGAATCGTGCGTGACCCTCTCCCCCTTTCCCCGTCCAATCCACTTCCAATTCCCCAGCCCGTCTGTCATATCACGCAAGAGAGTGGTATCCCGACCCCGCCCGATACCGAGCTGTCATAATCGCCCTCGAGTCGTAGCTCCCCACTTTCCACGCTACGCTCATCGATCCATTGATCCGCAGAACAAGCCAAAAAAAGAAAGCTGACCAAATGCTTAATCAGGCACCCCGCAGACCCTCGGCCCCGCCCTGCGGAACCTGCTCCCATCGCTGTTTCCGAGCACTCGGGATCCTGTGCGGGCCAATGTCGTGCTGCACGGGTCCGCCGTGCCGTTCTCGGCGCCGCTGGAGGAGTTGATGCGCGAGGCGGCATATCCGGATGGCTGGCTTTGCTTGATTGTGATGCTGCTGTGATGATAGGTAAGCAGTGCAAGGCCAAGAGACTGGTGAGATTCGTTCTGCATGTGTGCATATACGGATGGAATGGGTGGCTAGGTGGCGTTATTGCGTTTGCGCTGGCGTTGGAGATTATGGTAAAACACCACGTTGGAACCTAAGTACAAAGTAGGCAGCGAGGAAAGCACAAGTGTGCGAGATAAAAACCGACCACACCGTGTGATTGTGATGTCCTGATACCACGAATCATGCAGTCAATCTAATCAATTTACATAATCTTGGATTTTTTACTCCTCTGCTCAGTGCGCCCGTCAGCCGAACACTCGATCTCTGCCCAAGTCCCATATTACAACACCATCGAATCAAGGGAAAATGTGCAGTGGGCACGTCCAGAGTAGTACAGAAAGGCTGCAAGTAACACAATACATGTATCCAGACATATAGTAAAGTAAGTGGTATCTCCTCCAATCCCGCCATGTGAAGAACGAAAACAAGGACAGACAATTATGCTTCAGATCCGGAACAAGACATATGCTTTACCACTCCACCACGCTATGCATCCTCAGCTCAAGACAGGCCCTAAATTTTCCCCATCCAAATCCTTGACGACCCTAAAACGGCCAATGCTTGTGTCGTGTTGCTTGACCCCTTCTGTCATGACTTCTTAACTATTCAGACATGTGTGACATTCCTTGCCCAGGTTTGAACATCGCCGGTGTTATCGGACTGTCGGCGTGTGCCTCGGTTTGTACTGTCTTTGCTGATCCTGTTTCGTGGTCTCTCGGTGATGGTGCGTGGTGGATTCGGTGGTCGATGTTATTTGTATGTGACTTCGATCTTTCCCCCCCCCCCCCCAAAAAAAAGAAGAGTCTACCAGCGCTGGCGGACCGCCCAGTTGTTTTTTGCAGTCGGTACCGATTCAGCCCTCGCACCATAAAAGATGTAGTATTGCTGGTGCATGCCCAACGGACATCGCAACACCAGCCTGCTGTAGCATAGCCTGCTACAGTGACATTGGTGACGTCGCCCCGCAGGAGGGGACTGGCGGTGTACCGTTTGATGTTGCTGGACACCGCTCTAGATTATCGTTCCGATGCGAGTAAGCTTGAGCTGACAAGCTCCAAGCCTTGAGTGGGAGTGCAGGTGAAAAAATCCCTATCCTGACTGTTTCAGGACATCTCCATGTGTGTGTCGCTCGGAGTGTTCGTATTCGTGTATGGACTCCGCACCGGGCCGCGATGTGTCGAGCCATTCGACACATATGCCTGATCGTGCAGCGGTGGAGGCATTGGGTGCATGAAAGGGAAGGAGTTGCCCCTAAACTGCAGTTGATCTTTTCGCGGCATCTCATTCAGCAAGCCTCGCAGGATTCTCAGATCAATCGCCAGACTGCTCGAATCCTGAGCGACAATTTCGAAGAATTCGATTGTCTTTCTGAATAAGTGACGTAGATGAGCTTCGTCAATGATTCGACCAAGGAATGGATCCTGATAAGCTGCAGCAAGGGTGATGAGGTTGCCCCATTGTCTGTTCAATGTGTTAGCGGTAATTTTCGAAATATGAAGTAGAGTGCACATACGCGTGCGCCGTGCCAAACACATTGGTAATAATGAACCGCTTGTCCTTCAAGCCGTGGAAGGCTTCAGTACTCTTGATGATCGCCCTGATTCCTCTCTCGGCAAACTCGAAGACAAGATCCGGAATGTCGCTGGGCGTTGTGGCATTGCTGGGCACAATCAATGACGAGTATCCTTTTTTGCGGTATTCCTCCGGATGTTCGCGCGCGTGTGACCATCCCAGGATGTCTTCGACATATGGGCGGTAATTGATGACATGGGCTCCCCAGAACTTGGCTCGAAATCGTGCAGTCAGAATGTCTTGTCCAGGTGGGTCGTTAGGGTTGAACGTGAACTTGTCCGCCCACCCTTGTTGATTGTCGAGTGTTTCTTGGTAGCGATTGGTGGCGTCTATGCGCTTTTCGAGGGTCAGGTGCTGCTTCGGGTTGTACAGCTCTCCGGAGATCTCATTCATCCTTTTACGCAGGAACAGCTGAGCCACGTAACTGTTCATAACGTCCAGGGGAAACCCCATATCCTTGTGCAACAGGGTCAGGTTTGGATATGGTAGGAGCCCTTCGTACTGCAGTATTCCGGACGGGAGAAGGTTCAGTTCGGCGAGGATATCACTACAGTCGTCAGTTGTTGTCTCAAAGAACTCAGTCTCGTGTGATGGCACTTACCTCTCCAGTTGACAACAGGTCCAGAAAGCAACCAGATACTTGTTGTCTCGATGACTCGTGCAGCTCGCGCCAGGCGTCAGCGTGTATTTATGAAGCCGCTCCATCGCCCTGGTACTGTTAGTGGACATATACGACAGACCATAGCTTGTTCCGCCAGGGGGAGGGGTATCACAAAGTGCTTACGGTTGAAGTTTGTCAACGATGATCTGGCACGCGAATCGAATATGTCGGAAGCTTGGCACGACGCGCCCCAACTGGCCGTAGTAAAGAGATGCCAGTATATGGGCCTGGACATGGCTGAGTTTGTAACCTCCAAATTGATTCCCAAGAATATCCGTTGCGTAAGCAAAGTATTCAAGTCCGGGTATCACTTCGTAGTTCTTCTTCGGGACGGCTGACGATGCTGCACTTGTAGGGCCGTAAAGGCCTGAGGCTTGGACAGAGGATCGTCTGCTCGCAACTGAACGATCCACGTCCCTAGGGGAAGGCAGTCCAGCCTGGCCTGGGGACTGAGAGATTGCACTTGATGGCGGAGAGCCGTGAGTCGGTGACGTGACTTGACCGTTGCGAACGACTGGTGAAATGTGTGTTGGCATTGTCTCCTTGTCCTTCTCCTTCTCGGGGGCTTCGGGCAGCTTCCTGTCTCTCACACCACAAATCTTTCCCAAGGCTAAGACCAGGAGCACCAAGGCGTGTTTGATGGACCTTTGGGGTTTTTGCCTTTTGGGTGGCGGACCCGGCTCCACTCCGTTAGGAACAGGCGAGGTACGCTTTCTCTTCCTGTCGTTGTCCGAGTATCCTCCTTCTGGTTGATTGATGAACTTGGCCTGTGCTTTGGCCTTTTGGGCACCGACTTCCTCTAGAAAAGACACCACCATGGCATTGAGGTCTTCGGGCGGGATCAGAGGATGCATGTTCTGTATGTGAAGTTTATAGTTGCCCACATAGCGCCACACTTTTGCGGTTTCAAAGTCCAAAGCGTTGTCAGTTCGGGACGGATGATTCCGAATGTCAGATGGCAAGCCACCTCCTGGTGGTGACATGCCCCCGATGGGACCCCAGTCTGTGCCGGCGGAGGGAGACTGATGATCGCCGGCTTGTGAAGTATCATCCGCAATGTCGACATATTCGGAAAAGGTATCCCGTTCCGCGGGTCGAGTGACTGAAGCTTCGCCGCGTCCGAACAGTGGCAATTGTCCTCGGCTTTCTTCGAAGCGTTGCGGGTAGTTGTCGATCCACTGGACTCCTTCGGCGTGCAAAAGAGGCCGCACCAAGTCCCGTATAGAAGGCCATCTCAAGAGGCGGCCAGCAGGCGTTGTGTGATCGTGTGGGAAAGGTGCTTCCTGTGGTCTCACTGGCTCACCTGGAGGCTCTTCGGTTTCTTCTTCGGTTTCCAGCAGTCGCATTCTCATGGCCGCAGACTCGGGATCCGGTATGAAGCTTGGTGGTGGTGCGCCCGGGGACGAGGTCACTGTCTCAGCCGAATCTCCAATCTGTACGGGGGACGTTGCCCGGGCATTGCCGCCGCCAAATCCGTTGGGTCCAGGATCCCGTGAGCTATGTGCAGAGCCAACGCGGTTGTCGCTTTTGAAATCACGAAATTCCGACTTCATGAGCCCCACCACCTCGGAGACGATTTCCCGTCGCTCGCTCTGGAGCATTTTCTGCACCGCGTCGAGTATATCCTGGGTGGCCTTGTCTTGCCTGGTGCGTAAACGTAGTCAGTCAGACGACCGCTGCTATAAGTCGGGTCTCAGACGACTCACTGTTTAGGTGCTGGATCGCGGTAATTGCAAACAATGTTCTTGTCATTACAATTCTTGCAAGGTTTATTCTCGTCACATTTGGCCTTCAGTTGCCGACAGCTGTCACACGCCTGAGTACCCGTGTCAATGTCATTCTGGAACGCCACTTGTGGTGGGAGACATACCTGGGAAGCTCGTTGGGATTTTCGTTTACCGCCTGCGCTTGAATACGCCATGGGATAGGACCCATCTGGGCCTATGGGCGGCGGCGCATACATCTGTGTCTGCTCGTATGGACTGGGAGGAGGGCCAGGATGAGAAAGCGGTGTCTGCGGAGGAGGATATGTTGGCTGCCGATACATCTGCGGCACCGGGCCGTTGTCGTAAGCCATGTGCCTGTGTATCCGCTGTTGTTCCTCTAAATGTGCTTGAGGAGGGCCATGCGAGGGTGGCGGTGGGAGAGGGTTCTGCTCGGCACCGTTGCCGGTCGTCGAATTGGGCCTCACAATTTGGGGCAGCTTGATTTCGTCGGACTCTCTCTTTACCATTGAATCCCGTCCGGGAGGCTGGTATCCAGCGGGTGAGTAGTGCTGTTGATGCGCTGGAGAAGGCGGAGGGTGGTGTCGTTGATCTTGTGTTGGAGGGAACCTCTCAGGCTCATGTTGACGACGATCGTCAAAGTGCTGTTGTGTTGCCGATGACGGCGGCGGCGGCGGAGGCGGCGGCGGTTGGTGTGGTTGCGAGTACTCTTGGGTCCGAGAGAAGGTGTGAGACGGAGGGGGGAGGTGCGGCGAAGGTGAGTATTGGGATTGTGCAGAGGTGATAAGAGGTGGTAGTGGCTGGGTATGGTGGGAGGGAGTAGTTAAAGGTTGTCCGGGATGGGGAAGACCATGATGATGAGATGGACCCGCTGGCCACACAAGGCGAGGCCGCTTGTCTTCATGCCCTTGGTCCATGCTTCTATGAGGTAAGGTATATGTGAGGCAGGTACATGAATACCCGGACCCCGGAAAGAGAAAAAAAGGACGAGAAAGAGTTGGGCAGTGCGTCTGGGATCGAAGCACCACGGGCAAAGCCAGAGCCTCTGAGCCCAGAATCAGCACGAAACGAGTGGTCAGGCAGCAAGCGCAACGGCGATGGCCATGGGCTTGGGCAGATCAGGTAATTCCTGGGGGGGGGGCCGCTTTGTCACTCTAGCAATACCACCGATTGGAGATCCTCGCTCGCAGCAGAAAGGCAAGCGAAGCAGACAGAAAAACTCAAGAAAGGTTTGAGTGATTGGCGACAAGGAATTCTGGACCTTCAGAAACCTGAGACCTGAGAGCCGGGACCAGGACCTGAGCTGTGATGTGAGGAACTGGACTTGTGCCTGGGAGCTTGGGGTGTATGGCAATGTCAAGAAACCAGGATCAAGACGGGACAGGGGTGAGGGTTGAGGAAAAAGGTTCGGTAGTACGTAGGGTACGTACTGTACTGTGCATATGTCGGTACGTATTTTTTTTTCTTTCGTTTCGAGGCAATGCTTTGGCGAGGTTCCGTGCGGCAGAATGAGGGTGCACGGCTCTGCCTTGACCTTGAAGCGCCCAGGGCGTCGTAGGGCGATCGATCCGATGAATGCGTACCCAGGGCTGTTGAGAGGTACTATTGACATGCGTTGAGAACCAATCTCTGACCGTTGACCAGCCCAAGTAATAAGCTTGCCGAGGATATTGCCAGCCAGGTGTACTAGGTTGCTGACGTTGAATGACTGGCCTCGAGGTGACCAGCGGCGGGGGAAGGAGGAATTGGAGAGACCGCGATATTTACTTCCAGACAAGCCCAGCGGAGCGGGGATGGGGGGGGGGGGGGTGGGAGGGCGGCCCCCTCCCAGAATCGGTCAAAGGGGGCTCTGGGGGTGGGGGACTCTAATGCCCGCGGGGCAAAGTTCCTGCCCACCCCCCGCCAGCCCCAGTT
>PYFS01002180.1:0-200718 GCA_003671545.1 Ophiognomonia clavigignenti-juglandacearum | reverse complement strand
CAAACCCCGCTTGGCCCATGCCCGTTAAAGAAAAGGGGAAAAAAGCCGCGGGGGCCTAACCCTTGGTAGGAACCTCTGATTACAAACTTCCCCAAAAAAAAAAAAAAAAAAAAAAAAAAAAAAAAAAAGGCCTTGGCAGCCCATAGTCGACCTGCACGATGAGGAGATCTTGAGTGTCCCGATGTCCGTCTGTCAAGGTTTGAGTGACGGCCCTCAAAAAATTTAATCTGTCAAGGTTTGAGTGACGACCCTCAATAAACTTAATCTGTCAAGGTTTGAGTGACGGCCCTCAATAAATTTAATCATGGATCATGGAAGACGACCGACCCCATTGACGGACCCGAAACTCCCCCGGCCGGAGGAACCGAGGGCCGGGGGTCGCTTTCTGTGGGTTCTCGGTGTTTTCCCCGGCTTTTGGCCCCTGCTGTCCTTTTAGTCCTTTCGCATCCGAAGGGCTGGAGGACGATAGGGCGTCGGCCACAATTTGTCCTGGCTGGATCGTCCAGGCGAGCAAGGCTGGCCACTGTGATTGTGACAGCAGCCAAGTAAGTCGAGAGAAAGCGAGATGATTCCCAAAATAAGGGACTTGAAGGTTGACACTGGTGTACATTTCTGCCGCAGTGCTTGGTTCAACTTCTCTTTCTTGCATATCAGGGCACCAGAACAAGCCGCACCCAACTTCAGAATATCCAGACAAACTTTTCCGAATTTCGATCCAAGGCATTGGCTCATACGCAATCTACAGCTCAAATTCACCCGACATGGCACCAGTAGTAGCCTTCGCTACATCGGCAGCATCGAAGTTGCGAACAAAATCGTAGTAGAACCGCACCAGTTCCAGGTGCACCGTCATGTTGACCTTCTCGTCAATCGTGTGGACGCCGTCGCTGCCTCCTTGGCGGGTCGGGGACCAGCGGTAGACGTTACGGGTAAGATCTTCACAGTTCGGTAATCAGCCATCAGTTCCTCACTAGCACACAAATTGAAGCAACCGCGAACAGAACAGGGGACATACCGAGATAGTGCCTAGTATCAGTGTTGCCAGTCATCAACTCTCCCACCGGCACGACCTTGCCATTCTCGAAGGCGAACGCATGCTGGATTGTGCCGGAAAACACATCCCACACCGCGTCGTCCACGGAAGGCGAGACTGGTGCCACCTGCGTCTTTTGGCTGGAAGTCAACACCAGCGTGGCGTTGTAGTCGACCTTGTACAGCGGCTCGACAGTGCTGTCCGCGGTTTCCATTACAGCGAAATTCTCGACGTCGTCCACATTTGGGACGTAGTTTGCGTACTCATCGTCCGCCTCGAAGGCCTTGATGCTCACCCCGTACTTCTTTGCCACGGGCTTCACGTACGACACGATGTTGTGCATGACCTTGCCGATGCTGTCCTGCGGTGCCACGCGGTAATTTACACCTAAGGTCACAACCTCGGGCCTAGACACAAATGTGAGCAAGCGAAAATCTAGACCTGAAGGTCCCAAGGAAAGCAACTAACATAGCATTGATCTTTTGTCCTCCACCAATGTAGTCCACAGCCTGGCTCGTCTGCAATCTGAAATTCGTCGAGCGGTCCTGGCTAGCCAGCTCCTTCGCCAACTCCTTGAGCTCGCCCTTCTCCAGCAATTTGGTAACCTTAGGTTCTGCCTTTGGCGAGTACCGCGCCTGGCACACGTAGTGGTTGTAGATGGGCGAGTCCTTGATCAGCTTGGGCGTGTACGGGTGGCTCTCGAGCGCAACCACCATCTCAGAGATGAGGCCGATGCCGGTGTGCGGGAACGGCACCGAGCTGTGGCCTCCCTGGATGTGCAGCGTGAACCAGATGTCTACGTGGCCCTTCTCCATTACACCGGGCAGGGCGTAGAGCACGTTGTCGATTTGCTGCAGGCCCATGCCGCCTTCGTCGAGGATGATGGCGAGCGAGTCCGGCCCGTACGCCTCTTTCAGGTGCGCGCCGATGGAGCCTGCGCCTTTGACGCCGGAGCACTCCTCGTCGAAGCCGAATGCTAGCAGGATGGTGCGCTTGGGCGCGAATTCTGGCTGGGAGAGGAGCGTCTCGATGGCGGAAAGGAGGGCCGTCATGGAGTTCTTGTCATCGCTCGCCCCGCGGCCCCAGAGCCAAGTGCCGTCGAAATAGGCATCGAAGGGTGGGTGCGTCCACGTAGAAGCGTCGGCTACGGGCACGACATCTTGATGGGCCGTGAGCATGAGCGGCTTGAGCGACGAATCGGACCCGGGCAGGGTGTAGAGCAGGCCAAAGGTGTTGATCTCCTCGCGAGTGAAGCGCTCGTGTACCAGAGGAAATGTCTGGGTTAGGACATCATGGAACTGGTGGAAGGGGCCCCAGCGCGGGTCCGTGTCGAAGGGGCCGAGGTCATCGTAGCAGATGCTGGGGACCCTGACGAGGGCTGAGTGCCGCTCAACCTGCTTGTTCAGGGCTTCCTTGGACGTGAACAGCTCCTGAGCTGAGAGGAGCCCGTCGCCTGAAGGGTCTATGGCCGACGGTAGGTCGCACTGGAAGCCCTTGCTATTTGAGGCATCGTTGAGGGAGAGCTGGCCACTTTCACCATACCGGATGGTGGAGGCCAGGGTCAGCGGTGCGGATAGGATGAGATTGGTGAGGTGCATCTTCACAGGACTCAAGCTGATTTCAACCGACTTACTGTCTACCGAATCAGCAGCAGATGTCAGTCAATAAGAGAAGAACGGAGAGGAAGAGAAAAGACATCCACTTCACTTGAAGTCGTCATCCCGAGCTCTTGTCGATCCTTCTGGGCGCCATACCACCACACACCGTAGCTTGCATGTTTGAGCTCCAAAGGTCCGATGAAGATCCGCGATAGGCACTTGGAGAGCTTATCGGGCAAGTTCATGCTGGAGGCACGCTCCAACAACCATGGCAATACAAATCAAAGCCAATTGGAGATGGATGTCTACATAGTACAGTGGTGACATCGGCAAGGTGCGGGGCCACTTCAAGTTGCCGGCACATTTTCGGCGGAGCAAAAGGCCGGTCGGTGATCTCGCCGGCCCGGTGCCGAATCGCTCAACTGGATTGAATTCGCTGCAGGTGGACGACTACAAACAGGAAATGCTCAGGTGTTGAGTGTTTGGTGCTCTAGGAAGGTGTTCTATCATCCACTAGTAGGTAGGTATGCATGGATAAGCAACTGCTGGCCTTTGGGCAGCCGTCTTCGCGAGTCCAGGGCCGCAATACGACAAGAGTTAAAAGATGTCAGACGGTCCGAAATCAGAACCTAAACGTCCGAACTTCTACCGCATGGTAGTTCCTAGGAAGGCCAGGGATCTGTTCAGGGAAGACGGTGATAAGATACCTAAGGCTCGAAAAACTGGGACGGCCCCAGTAAAAACGGACGGGCATGGCAAAACCGGGTACATTGCGCACGTCGCATTGCACCCGAGAAAATCAACTCTTGTCATGCTCACGGTCGTCCCAAAATTGTTCGATTCTTCTCCGTGCTTACTTGTTCCGATTAGCGTCAAAATTGAATCCCACAATTCATGAATGTTGACGATCTCGAGAATGGCAACCTTGGCTGTCAAACAATTCTAGAAGCTCTCTCCTTGCAGTCCGTCTTCTAATGGCGCTAAAAAAAATGCGGCTAAAATCCAATCAAGCTTCACAGCGAGCCACAGCGTCCAATGTCACCGGCCTAACATCCCAAGAGCAGGTGTAACCCCCGCGGGCGCCTCTCCCTCGATTCCACAACGTCGAAAAGCGAAGGGTGGACGCCACCAAATCATGTACCTATCAATGATGTCTCTCAATTCACCCATCCATCCATTCCATGCCGCCGCCTACCCTCCATTCCACTCGGCATGGGGCCTTCATTACCCGGGCAAACTTTGAAAATTAGCCAAGACTCACCAGTGATGACGGTCATGCCCTCTCCCCTCCTCCCCCTTTGTCCTGGAACTCCTCACAATGGCTATCACCCGTGGCTTTGACCGATTGTGATGCGTTGCAAGCAGCGGAAAGCCATACTACGAACCCACGCTTGTTTGTTGCATCTGTACCTCGTCCAGGGCTAGGGATACGCTGGGAAAGTACACAGCTCGTGTCCAGCCTGGGTAACCGCAATCACAATCGCCGGCAACCACACGGTCACACGAGGCTGCGACAGTCGCAGGCTCCCCAAGCCCCTCAGCCTCGAGACCTGGACGCATTGACTGAGCTGACTGGGCTGTCCGTGGTCACAACTCACTACAGCCCTCCTCGACTGTCTCACTCAACCCTCACGTTCTGGCCACGGATATACTCGTCTCAGCAGTCCATGGCACTCAAGATGCCCGCCTTGTACTCTCCCCTCACTTCACCAACCACGCCCGTCTGGGCCAACTTCAAGCGACGCCGTCTCACAAACGCCCCGGCCTTGACCCGCTTCTGCTTCATCACCGGCATTCTCACGCTACTTTTCACCTCCTTCCTCCTCTTTCATTCCTCCGCAACCACCACACATCTAATTCCACCAAGCCTGTCCTCACCCTTCCGAAGACCAGCGTCCGAGTCGCAACTACTAGACATCCTTGCCAACTCCACCAGCGCATATGGGCCCCATCCTATCGATGAGCTGATTGCAGACGCACGGCGCGTCCACGAGGCTCTTCTCGCCCAGCGCTCCACCGATTTGCGCAGCGCCTCCGCACGTTATCGCATTCGGCGCGGCAGACATCCCCCGCCCGGCTTCGACAAGTGGGCTGAGTACGCCCTTCAACACAACGCTGTCATCGTCGAGTCCTTCTTCGATCGCATATACAGCGACTTACAACCTTTCTGGGCTTTGGAGCCATGGCAGACGGCAAAAAGGGCTGCTGAGTGGGAGCATGTGGTACGTGTGAGGGGCGGAAAGGCTACACCGGTGGGAGACGTGACCGATAAAGTGCCATGGCTGAAGCTGTGGACGGATTTGGTGGCAGAGGCTGCGGAGTTTCTGCCAGATGTGGATATGCCCATCAACTACATGGACGAGTCGCGGCTATTGGTGCCATACGAAGACATTGCCAAGATGGTGGAACAGGCCAGGATGTGGAGGAAGGTCATGCCCGTCGACACGGTTGTCAGGGAATACCACGGGCTCAAATCGTACCACGCAGATGGCGAGGACCCTATTCCATACCAGCCCGCCTGGATCACAGACGCCGACCGGTACTGGGATTGTGTGAGGCTCACATGTCCGCCTGATGCCCCGAGTCGCAACGTTACTTCCATGACCGATTTCTCGCTACCGCCTGAGTTTCCCGAGGATTGGGCACCTGACTACAGCGAGAGTGGCTATGTGAAGAATCACACAGCTGCAATGGACCCGTGTTATCAGCCTCATCTCAGGAGCCTTCATTCTACCTTTGTGGAGCCCGTCAGTATAAAGACCACACAGGAACTGATTCCGCTATTTGGAGGATCCAAGCTATCACGGAATAACGAAATCCTGATCCCAGGAGCCATGTATCTCACCGACGACTCTTTCTACAGTGGCGGCAACTGGCACGGACCTCCGTGGGAACAAAAGACATCCTCGGTCGTGTGGCGGGGTGTGGCGTCCGGTGGCAGACACCACGAAAGTAACTGGATGCACTTTCAACGACTTCGACTTATCGAAATGCTCAACGGCACGACCGTTACCAACCTGGAGCAGAATGACGCAAGATCTATGACTTTTGAGTTGCCCTCGACGTATCAGTACGACTTTCCGCGGCGGCGCGAGGGCAAGATCGGCGAGTGGCTTACAGCGCACTCCGACGCGGGCTTTGTGGAGCTGTTGTGCCACCCTTTTGGCGCTTGCGACTATCTGAACAAATACTTCCATGAGGTCGAAAAGAAGCCGATGAACAAACAATACGTGAACAAATTCATGCCCGACGTCGACGGCAACTCCTTCAGCGCACGGTACCGTGGTCTCCTACTCAGCACTTCTCTGCCGATCAAGTCGACGATCTACGCGGAATGGCACGATGATCGGCTACAACCATGGCTGCACTTTGCGCCCATGGACAATACTCTCCAGGACCTGTACGGCATACTGGATTACTTTACGCGCGACGAGAAGGGTGACGCCGCCGCGAGGATGATTGCAGAGACAGGCAAGAGCTGGGGCGAGATGGTCCTGCGAAGAGAGGACATGCTGCTGTACGTGTGGAGGCTCCTTCTTGAGTTCGCGCGGATATGCGACGAGAATCGCGACAGGTTGGGCTGGGTGGACGACCTGGCAGGAATGGGTGGATAGGGGCATTGAGGCGGCTGTCCTCTTTCCATTTCGGCTCTTTTTCTTCGGTTCGTCACAGCCACTTTCATATCGTCCCCCGAAGGCGGGAACTAGGCCGGATATTCGGGACATGAGCGATACGAGCTATGAGGACAACATGCTGCATTTAACGGGGAGTCATTCGGCAAGGCGCTCAGGGGTGATCTTTTCGTGTGTATACACTAGACACACGCTTAAGCCTAGGCATGGCAACTAGCAAGAAATACGGCTGGGCATAGATGCCTGGCCACATTTATAGGTTCCTATTATACCCACAATAATGTTGAATTTCTACCACAACAACAGATTGCAACTCCTCAGGCGTGTCGATATCCTGTGTTCAGGTAGAACTCCAGGCGATGCAGTTCATGTAAGCACGATGACTCTGGCAATGCGATCTGGTCTTGGCCGACGATGATGGGGATGTCGACTTATTCTGACTGAAGTCATTACACTCTCGTGTCAAATCGAATACGCAGGAGGTATCTGGTCTCAGTCTGTCAGACATATGGAGCTGCGATGAGACCAACAAGAAGTCAGCCAGTGCTGCCAGCCGCCTTGAGAGACGGCTTCGATATGGTGACTTCAGGCGGCACGCGGCCGTTGAAATACCAAGGTATGCAAGCATCTAGCACCAGCCCGGCAGTTACAAGAAAGATAAGACTTGGAAGGGAATACAATCATCATATGACAGAACATCAGCAATAGAGTGAATGCGTCTCTTCGTCAAACGCGTCAAACGCAGTGTCATGTGCGTCGGGTGATTTTTTCAAGTATCTCAAGTCCCAGACCGATTGTGTCGCGATAAGGTGTTGAAAGATGAGGTCTGACTGCTGGGATCAAGCGTCGGAGCTACCTAACCGCCAAACCAGGGTTAGGGGGCCAGGGTGCGCACGAGCCACCTAAACGTCGTCGCTGCAAATCACCTGACCTGAAATCTTTGTGTGTTAGGATTTTTGGTTGGAACCAAACGCCCGCCTTTTTCAGATCTTTGATCCAGCAACTCCGACAACACCCCACAACCAGTCGTTGATCGCATCACAGACACAATGGTGAGGACGACCCCAAACTCTCAACTCTGGCCTATGCAATTGTTGGAAAGAAAGGAACTCCGTGGCTGACGTTTTGAGGACGACAAAATAGGCGATCAAGCACAACCAGACCCTCGTCAAGAACCGTTAGTTAACACCCAGTCCCCTCTCCCCCCCATTACCGAGACGACGACACCGAGCTTGCACACGAAAGCAAACGAGACAATTGCGAACGATGTCCAAAGGAGAAGGGAAATGCTGACTGGAGGCAATTGCAGACTTCCGGAAGGACTGGCAGCGTCGGGTGCGATGCCACTTCGACCAGGTACGCAACACGATCTGATGATGAGCACCCCACTACTCGCGATCTGGGAGAAACTTGGGAAAGAGCGCACGACAGCTTGAGGAAGAGGAGGAACATTGAGCCAAGCCTGAGGCTACATCAATCAGTTCATCGTTTGGCGGTCCGTACTGACAACAATCTTTAATGCAGCCCGGCAAGAAGGTCTCCAGACGTAACGCTCGTCAGGCCAAGGCTGCCGCCGTGGCCCCTCGCCCCGTCGACAAGCTCCGACCTGTTGTGCGATGCTCGTCCGTCAAGTACAACCGCCGCGTCCGCGCCGGCCGTGGTTTCACCCTGGCTGAGCTGAAGGTACATTGAAGCTCCCCGAGAATCAACCCCACGATCACACGACCGGAGCATCCCTCACTGAATGCGTTTGCGCGACTTTGCGCAAACAGGAGCATCATGCGGGAGGTCGTCTGTCGAAGAAACTGGGCACTAACAAGCAAAACTCCTAGGCCGCCGGTATCCCCCGCAAGTACGCCCCCACCATCGGCATCTCCGTCGACCCCCGCCGCCAGAACCTGTCCGAGGAGTCGCTCGCCGCCAACGTCGAGCGCCTCAAGGCCTACGAGGCCCGCCTGATCCTGTTCCCCAAGAAGTCAAACAAGCCCAAGAAGGCCGACTCCTCCAAGGACGACCTCAAGGCCGTCGAGAGCGCCGTCTTCTCGTCGCGTGCTGCCTTCCCCATCGCCCCCGTCCCCAGCGCCATCTCCGAGATCAAGACCTCAGACCTGCCCAAGCCCATCGAGGGCGGTGCGTTCCGCAAACTGCGCGACGCCCGTGCCGACCACCGCAACGCCGGCCAGCGCGAGAAGAGGGCCCGGGAGAAGGCCGAGGAGGAGAAGGCCAAGCAGAAGTAAATCAAGTGAGCTCCGTTCATTTAAACAAAATGGGGAGTCTTTTATCGGTTTACTTTTTGGTTGGTTGGCTGGTCTGGAAGGCTGGCTGGTGTATGTGTGTGCCCGTCCAAGAAATTGGTGTGGCGTGTGGGAGAAGGGAGTCAAAGGGGCCTGAGGCTGCAGCACATTTACCTGCACGAAAGATAAAAACGGCAGTCCTCTTTTTTCATCACGCGCAACTGGTACTTCATCTCTGGGTCGTTTCGGTTGGTCTGGCTTCTCTGCGTTAAAGGTTGCTAGGGATGAGGAAAAATACACAAAGTCATGATCAAAAAACCAACCACCACCAGCAAGCAGCATCCGTTACCTCTTGAGCTGTGCCTGTCATTGGACGTGCATGAGTTAGAAGAGTGGTGGGCGAAGAATAGAGGATGATGGGCTGGCTTCTTCTGCATTCCCTTGGGAAGGGATCCGCGGCGATCAAGTCGGTGTACACTTCTGACCAAGTGTAGATGTAGTGGAAGAAGAAGTCCAGAATGCGAGTGCAACATTGAAACCAGTGTCAGAGCCTTGTAATCTGCATGATACTAGCACAGAACCATTGACCCAGAAGCATTCCCACCAGGAGCTGGGTCAAGGCATAAAGATGCGAATACTGTGATTGATCTGGGGTGATGTCTCGAAACTGTCACAAGTGCCTGGAACGATATCTAGCATTGCAGCCTACGCTCTCGAAAGCTTCCTTTTTTTTTTCTTGTTCTCCCAATCCGCCAATGCATGCTCCCAAGATCTATTTATCTATCCTCATTCCACCCACCCACCAGTCCTCGACATCCATCATCCATCCGTCCAGCCATCCTTCGTCACTCACTGGGTATTCCAATCCAAGGTCCCAAACCCACCACCACCTCCGCCCAGCATCTGCTGCTGTCCCGGACTCCCACTCCCACCGATACTACCCTCCCCCGCCGCGCCCCGTGAATGCAACACCAGCTCCCCACCCGTCAACAGCAACTGCTCGTAGATATTCCTCCTCAGCGGCAACAAATCCGCCGAATGCGCCCTCATCAGCTCCGCAACCATACACAGCCCGTTCTCGCGATCAATCCGCGCCATGCTCGCCTGCGTCGCCGCATCCACCACCTGCTGCGGCTCGAGGTTCGCCAAACCCAGCCCCTCGATGCCCACACTCGCCAACCCCACTCCCGCTCCCCCTCCTCCACTACTACTTCCGTCGGGCACGACCAGCGGCCCGTCCTCCTGCCCCTCGGCGGGCGGCGAGCTGCTCGCCGCGAGCAGCAGGTCGTGCCCGTCGGCCATGTCGCGGCCCGTGACGCTCTCGACGAGCGCGCGGCACGCCTCGAAGGACTGCAGCGCGGCCTGCACGACACGCGCGCCGTCGGCGGACCGCGTCATGAGCGCGAGCACGAACCACGCCTCGGAGCGCAGCGCGGGGAAGCGCGTCTGCTTGATGAGGAAGGAGAGCGGGAGGGCAAGGTCGTGCGCGGCGTAGAAGCGGGCGCGGCGGGCGGAGGCGGAGGCGGTGGAGGAGGTGGACGAGGAGGTGGTTGAGGCTGG
Source organism: Ophiognomonia clavigignenti-juglandacearum (assembly GCA_003671545.1). Taxonomy (NCBI): domain Eukaryota; kingdom Fungi; phylum Ascomycota; class Sordariomycetes; order Diaporthales; family Gnomoniaceae; genus Ophiognomonia; species Ophiognomonia clavigignenti-juglandacearum. The sequence goes on along the minus strand of PYFS01002180.1, from coordinate 190,661 downwards.
GGAGGAGTGTTGCTGTTGTTGTTGTTGTTGGTTGTTGTAAAGGAAGGTTTGTTGTGGGGAGGAGTGGAAGGTTGAGGAGGTCGGGGAGAAGCCTGTTGCTGAGGTCGGCGAGAAGGAGGTGGGTGCCTGGATATTGCTACCGTCGTCGCTGGTATAGTAGTTGTTAGTGGCCGACGACCCGTGACGCGCACGCTTCGACGCATGCCCGGGGTGCGGTTCCTCGGGGAGCACAGAGCCGACGGGCGTGGAGTGCAAGATACGGCACACGGTCGCCACCGCGCGCGCGACCTCCATCTTGGTCGGCTCGGCGTCGCTGCGCTCAAACAGCGCCGTCAGGACATGCAGATTGCTGCGGTCGTGGGCGGGCGAGTCCGGGTCCGCGCTGAGCGGCGCACACAGGCGGCGCACGTTGGGCGGGCAGCCGACGAGCAAGAGACGGGCGAGGGACACGGCGGCGAACTGGGTCTGGGGCTGGGCGTCGGCCCAGGTGGACCAGATCTTGGGCAGCAGCGGGGACTCAAGGAGGCGGCCGAGCGGGGGCTTGTTGGCGGGCGGGATGGCGAGATTCTTAAGGAAGGAGAGCACGGCGTGCGTGAGCTGCGCGTTGGGCGGGGTGGTGGTGTCGCCGGTGGTGCAGCGCTGGAGGAGGGCGATGAGCGGCGTGTGGATCTGCGCGTCGCGGACGAGGGTCACGCAGGTGGCGTCGCTGCGCGCCACGTTGCCGAGGGCGAGGCAGGCTGCTGTCTGGAGGTTGGCGTGCTGGGAAGGGCCATGGAGCCAGCTTTGCAGGGTTTGGAAGACGGGGTGTTGCAGGATGCCGGAGCCCCCTTGGTTGGAGCCGGGGATGAAGTCTGGCAGCGCGGAGATGTCGGCCAGGATGGTGACGAATGCAGCCCGAACGGCTCGCAGTTGTGCGGCGTCGTCGGGATCTGATGCTTGGGAGGGGTCGAAGTGGGTGTAGGACATGGAGAAGGCCGTGAGGAGCATTGGCAGGCCGGCCAGGATGTAGGTCTGAAAGGACTCGTGGGTCAGGTAGGCGAGAGCCACTGAGACCAGGCCGCTGAAGTCCTCCAAGTCAACGGGGTGCTGGCGGTTGATGGCGACGCTGAGAAGGATGACAGGCGTCGCTGGAGGGCCATTGCGGCTTTCGGGTTCTGAGGAGTGTCAGTAGTGTTCTAGAAGCTGTCGATGAGGAAGCACGAACCTTGTGTTATCAACAGTGCCAGAATCTTGCAGACGAGGTTCACGTATAGACGGCATGCCTCGAGGCGAGGTCCACCAAGAATCTCCATCAACTTCTGGCTGAGGCCAGCTTCACAAGCCTGAAGCTGGACAGGTTCTGCGCAAGGCGTGATCAGCTGCATGCAGTACACCAGCATAAGCAGGAGGAATACATAAAACCTACCATAATCCACCAAGACATTATACAGTACGGGTATCACAAAGGCGAGAAGAGAATCGTCGTGAAGAAGTTCTATGATGGCATGTATCCGGCCGCTTTCTACGACACGGGCTCTATTTTCATCTGCGACAAGTGTGAGCTGGAGATGCTGCTGACAACAGCCACGACGACGAGGGAGGTTCCTACCTGTATCCGCACAAGAGTTTCCAATTAGGCGAAGAGCATGAGATCTGAGGAGTGGTCTCAGGCCGGGCGTAGGGAGGATGCTCAAGAAGAAGTTCAGGATGCCTGATTCCCCAATTGGCGACCGCCATAGGACTGTGGGGCATATGTCAGCGAGGCGGCTCTTCCTCTACAGCAATAAAGTGGTGCGCTTAGTCGGCAGGTGTGATCATGACAGTAGAGAGGATTGAACACAGTCTCAGGCAAGAGACTCACCGTGCCGGCTCCCATCACCAAGCTTTTCCGCGATGCGATCCAGATCCTCCGACCCACTGACCCAGGCATTGTGCGCCTCCAACAGGACAGCCCTCAGATGCGCAATGCGGTACTGCTTCTCCTCCTCCGTGAGAACAGGCTCGTCATCGTCGCCGCCAGCCGACTGCACCTCGCCCTCGGAGCGCTTGAAGAGTTCTTGAATGTCGTCGGGGGTCATGTTGAAGGCTGAGCAGCAGGACGCAGCAGTCGTCGAAATGGCAAGGCCCCTCTCCAACAAATCCCAGGTGTGGTGCTGCAGCAAGTCTTGCAGGTAGAGTCATGCAGCCTTAACGAAGGGCCAGGAAATATTGACGAAACAAGAAGGCAGTTGGAGTTCTCAGTTCCCGAGGGTATGGATTCGGATGCGAGGCACAGGTGATGTGCAGCAAGCAAGGCTGGCGCAGCGTCACCAGGTTTTTGACAGTGGAGATTTTGGCCGAAGGGGCCGAGAGAAAGAGGGCCCAGGAGTGATACTGACTTCAGAACCTAGACGCTGATGAGATGATGGACCTTGTTGGTTGTTGGTTGGAAGATGATGAATCGCTGACAAGGCACAATAGGAGAAGACAGGGGTGCAATCCAGATGCTGTCGTCGCCGTCTTTTGCTTCCTGTTCGTGCTAGCCTGGCAACAAGCAAAGTGACCGACGATATGTGGGTGCTATGCTATGGGTGCACTGGGTGGATGTTCGTGCGTGTGGCTCAAAAGTCCAGATGTCGCGTCTTGCTGAGTCTACTGCCGGCTCGTTGCGGTTGGCGACGGATCCTCAAACAAGAGCACTGGTCCAAAGGTGACGACGCACAATTCTCTCACCTCGTCACCTCATCACCTCATCGCCAACATCAAGCACGGGAAGTCGACGGAGAGGCTGGGACCGGAGCGGAAGCTGGTTTCTAGGTGGGCGAGCATCCGGTGTGGGAGATGCTAGGGAATAAGTTACAGGGGTTACAGTGCTTTCAGCGGCTGCAGCGCATGCCCCGATGCCTACCTTAATAAAGTACTCCGCAGTGATCCCGTCTTGGCGACGACGTTGACAACCTTGGAATATTTGGCTGACGAGAGCCGGACAGCGTCAGTAGTCTACCTGTAAGACAACGGAAACTTGTCCTTCGCTATAGATCAGCTGTCGTTGTCAAATCGTCTGCTGGTGGTCTTGCGCGGTCTTGGCTGTCCCGGCTAGAGCATAACAGCTGCTGATTGAGTCACTTTGAGAGCATAAGAATTGAGGTCTGCGGGCAAGTCCGGCTGCGTCCTTGCCCATCGTCATCCTGAAGTCTAGTCATAGCTACCTACCTAAGTAATGCACAGCACGCTCTCATCACCTGCCCAGAATGGACGCAAACTGAATCGTTGGTCTACGAAGTCGACAGGTTCGTCCATCGAGCACGGCCTTGGTATGCACTCGCTGTTCGTCCGTGCCGCTCCAGCCCTCGCACAATCGCTGCATATAAGGGAGGCCTTACGTATCTACAACAGGATGTACGGGACATTACTGAAGATGAGATTGCGGCAGAAGCACGGTTTCTAAAACCAGGCGCTGGATCGCAAATCCAAAGGCGACACCCACACCGGATACCTGAAATCGAATACCCAAAGTCGAGCACCTAAAGTTGGATACCCAAAACCAGATGCCTGAAATCGAAAACCCAAAGTCGAGTGCCCAGAGTCAATTATCTGAAGGCGGTATCCCAACGCAATTGCGATCTACCCATGATAAATTGATAATATCCTGTAGCCACAGTATGATGGCTGATTAGGTGGCCATCTGTGTTCTGCGATGTGCACGATTCCCAATGCGTCCGCTTTCGCGGTAGAAGAATAGGCCAAGCAGGCGACAGTTTCTCCATCCATCTGGCAATGTTTGACGAGCTTCGGCCGGATGCTTGCGACAGATGTTGTCGTTCTACCGGTGACAGATTGTTAATTTCGATTTGTTATGTTCCAAGGTTTGCGTGCGAAGCCATTCCTCCGGAGCCTCTCATTTGTGAGCCGGCCCAGCCGAGGCTCTGGTTGTGCTCCTCAGTCCACTGTCCACAGCAATGAAGCCCGTGCTTGATGATTATTGTAGAAGCTCCAAACAGACCGATGGGGTGGATTCGTCTGGGCCGCGAGGCTGAGCTAGGCAAATAGCTGACCGTGGCAACGGATGTGCGCGGTAAGGGAGACGCATGTCAGAAACATGCTGCCATCCAATGCTCAAGCAGCCTTGTGCTCCGAGCGTATATTGTTCTGCGTTCTTGGGGTTCGGAGGTGTATCGGACGATCGATCGAGGAAGCTGTATGTCAACCACGGGTCAGCAATAAGTCAGGCGTCGGAAGGTGGGCGTGCTGCGATAGGAAGGTCGTGCAGCCCTCGCGGCGAGCCTTTGACTGTGCGCTAGGCGAGGCCGAGAGGACTCCTCAATGTCGACAGACCACGGCAGCGATATTGCAACAGTCGTCAGCCTTGTCGATGCAGTTTCTGCCTCTGCGATAGTGACTGTGCTGGATGCCGCGTGAGGTCTCGGCGCGAAGGGCGGTATGCACGGCAAACGACAGGAAGCAAATGCGCGCCTTGGCTTCAATCGAAGAACGCGATCGAGAGTAGACAGGACCACTCAGCTCCGATGCGACCGTACAGACTAGGGCGCTGGCGGATTTGTGCTTAACCGCATCGGGCAGAAGCTAGGTCGTGCTGACCCAACCGAGCTCCATCAGTTGGCTGGGAGAATTAGTAAGCGCGCTGAATGCGGGCCGTCATTTGCTACGACTAACCACGAGAAGGGCTAGGGCAAGGCTGTGAAAGCCTCTTTTTCGCGATGTCAGACTCCAGTGGCACAACCGCTCACGGCGCGCCCACAGCCGGTTGAGTAAACTACCTACCTAGGTATGTACCTACTCATGTAGGTAAGAAGGTCCTTCTTCATGTCGACGCATAGAGCGAAGATCACAATGAAAGAGCGTCGCAAGGACTTGGAGATCATCAAAAATTCCCCCGTAGACGACCCCGAAGGATAATCTAGTCTGGTCAGATCCACTTTGTGCTATGCAGTCATTCCAGACTGCTAAATCCAATTCTTGATCTGGACCGCAGCACGAGAAGGTAAGTATACCTTCAAATCCAGGGGATCAAGACGGGGGAGGATTGTGGGAGGTCAGGTATTTATAGTCGTGGAGAGCTGCGAGCACAGACCACGGGCAGATTGCCAGACCGCCCTGAGCTAGGCTGGATCTGGCCTAGCTAAGCGAGCCAATCGCGCTTGGGCCGATTGGGAAAGCTCCCGCCGAAGAAAATCTGATGATGCCGTCAGTTTTTGTGAAGCAGCCGGCAGGAAGCTGCGAAAGCGCGCACTGATCATATCCGTTCTCTTTCCCTCCCTTACCACCGTTGAAGCTCATGTAGCAGGTCTCTCCTCTGCTTCTTCACATAAACCACCACAATCTTTCATCATGCCTCCCAAGAAGGAGCGGACTGCCTCATCCGCGACCCGATTTACGCCTACTACACCACATGCCTCCTCCAAGATCGGCTCGGCAGCTGTCCAGCCAATACCAGGAAGGACAGGAGGCTCTAGGACACTTCCAGGCTCTGGCGCACCTCCACCGGACGTCGAGACACCAGAGCAAAGGGTGGCACGGTTACGGGCAGCCCACCAAGCGGCCAAAAATGCAAAGGTGTCACGCTTCGACTCGTTTCTCGCCAGGGCAAGACCGATTTTCGACTCGGCGCACAGAATCACAGTGATCGGTTTGGTCGGACTGACAGGTATGTTCTCTTGTTCTCTCGTCGCCTCCGCGGCTCGCGCTCGCGCATCAATAGCTAATGAATGAATATGCAGCAATCGCCGGTCTCGCGACAGTTTACACCGCATACGACATGATGCAGCATAACCGCGCACGCAAGACCGAGTTCCTCGAGGCCCAGAAGCGCATGTCTGCAGAGAGTCTCGAGGCCGCACGCCTGGCCTACATGCGAGGCGATGCTACGGAGGAGCAGATCAAGATGGTGGATGAGCTTAACGCACAACCCGAGGGCTTCAAGATGCCGAGTATATTGAGCGCACCGAAGCCGATCGAGAGGACGAAGGAGGAGGCCGCTGCGACGGCAAAAGCGGCAGCACCAGCAATATCGGACAAACAGCCGGAAGCAAGCAGCTCAGGGCTTTGGGGATGGTTTTCAAGAGGCTCGAAGAAAGAAGGGGATCAGACTGAAACCGAGAAGAAGCCGCCACTTACTCTGACGGACAAGACAGCCATGTTGGAGAAGGCAAAGGCTGCCTTCGAGCAGGAGAAGGAGAATCAGAGGAAGGGTGGCCCACTCGATCGCATTGGGACAGAAACCGAGACTGTCGCATCGACACCGCCAACAGACGCCGAACAACCCAAGAAGAAAGGTTGGCTGTGGTAGGCATGAGCCTTCTTCGAAGCGCCCGGATGAGCTTCGCATGAGGCATCGAGAAGCCCGAGCACATGCGGATCATAATTACCAAAAGGCCACCGGTGCCATGTTCATACGACTGTACTACACCTATAGACGAGAACCATCTTTGCATGTATCGGCGTTTGGGTCGTGTATATAGAAGGCGGCAGCATGTCCCATTTCCAAGCATGATTGGACATTGGTCCAATTCCAGCACCACTTCTCTCAATGGCCTCGCCTACTCCGAAGACCACACGCTGGGTGATTCGCCAACAATACACATACTGTTCATGGCTCTCATCAATCTGCTGCGCCGCCTCGATTACGTGGACTCGCAGAAGACGGGAATATCAACTTCCCGAGACCTGCATCAGGTCGTGGGGGTCTGTGTTCTGCAGTCATGGCGGAGAATGGCCCCATCTCATCGTCAGTGCAGCAAGTCACCTTGTATTCCAGCATGATGGAGACTGGCGGCTGTTACAGAGGTTCTTTCTCGGGACTGGGCTTGCATTTTGGACGCGGGATCATATGCAGGACAAGCAGAATGCTTCCACCCGAGTTCTAGAAAAAGAGGCCCTTCGGCTACTCGACCTGCCCAAAACAGACGGTTTGACGACAACCGATAACATATCTGATTCTACTTCACTTCGAAGTCCGATTCTTTCTGGGTCTCGGTCAGTGATAACTACAAGGCTTTGTGAGGACGCGATGCCTTCAAATGCACATGAGCTCTCAATCACTGGCACTCAAGCCAATGCCAAAATAGCCAGCTTCTCGCTCTCTCTCCTGCTCCGTCTCTCCTTTCTCATGTGAATACACACAAACTCGAACAGCAAATCATGGCCCGTGACCAACCAACCCGCACCTCCGCCTTCGACCACCTCTTCCGCACCAAGCGGCTCCTCTTCCACGCCCTCGAAAACACCCCCGAGCATGCCGCCTTCCTCCGCGCCCTCATCACCGACGACCCAGAGGGCTACGCCCAGTCAACTGACCGCCTCCTTGTGCCACTGACCCTCGACGATCTTGAAGCCGATCTCGCCGGGCTCGTCAGCAAATCTCTCCTCGCCGTCGTCATCTGCCTCCGCCCCGCCACCGGCACCTCATCCACCACCTCCTCTGCCACCTCCTCCCACGACGAGGACGACACCCTCACCCCAATAGGCTGGCTCACCCTCACCTGCCCGCCGCCCACACTCCACCACCGCTCGTGCTCCCTCGGCATCATGATCGCGGCGGCGCACCAGGGCGCGGGCTTCGGCACCGAGACGATTCGCTGGGCGCTGGGGTGGGCGTTCCGCGTGGCGGGCATGCACGCGGTGCGGCTGGCGTGCTTTAGCTTTAACGAGCGTGCGGCGAGGCTGTACCAGCGGCTGGGCTTTGTGAAGGAGGGCGTGGTGAGGGAGGCGTATTACTACGATTGTCAGTGGTATCATCGGATCATCTTCTCGATGCTGGATCGGGAGTGGGCTGGGGGGAGAGGGGTGATTGGGGAGGAAGGCTGAGGAAGGCGAGGAGGAGCTTATGTGTGGCGGGGAGGGTGGTTATCTGTGCTACGGCGGACTTTCTGTTTGCGTGGTGTTGTGGTTTACAGCTGCTGCTGGTATAACCACAATGTCAAGTTGTCCAAATGGCTGCTTGCGACTCCATCGACCTCACTCATACATGTGCTCTGGTGTTGATCACCTACACTGGCAATGGTAAAATCCTCTTGATTCAACGAAGGTTTCAGACGAAGTCTTCCTTCGAAAGCTGGCGCATGATAATTCGGACTGGGCATCGAGATGGCCACGAGCCGTCACTTGAATCTCCAACCCGCTCGCAGTCACCGCGCAGAAAATCAAAGTTCACCAGTGTCGCTTATATCGCTCCTGCATATGAGACTTGAGCCATGCGATCAACAGCTTTTATACCAAACTCTGAAATACTTGGTCGCAAATCATGCCATGGCTCACCTGTTGATGGGAAGGGGCCATCGCTGGCCATGATCTCGTCTCCTCCTTTTCTTCACTTGCTTCGAAGTTGTGGGCTGCATGTCGCAAGGTCGCATTCACAGAGACGGTGGGAGTTTCCCGCGCTCATGAGGGGTCAAAGAAAGGAACCCGTAAATTCTATGTCTCGAATTTAAGCTACAATCTCATCGATAATCAGGTGAGGAGAAGGAGGAGACGGGTCAAGCTCGCATATCTGGAGATCCTAGGCGATCCTAAAGTCGCGTGACGAACCCAAGGGTGCTAGAACGCTTCGGTACCGTTGGCGCCAATACGACGCTATGGATAGTTCCCAGAGACACTACCTAGGTACCGGCAGGACAGACAAGTGCTCGGTCCAGGTTCCTGCAGTGGGCGGATGCATACTCACACCTGCAAAGATGAAACCTCTGCCTCAATGCCCATCAGCAACATTCGAGCAAGCGGGGGCGATCTTCTTAAAGGCTCAGCACAGCGGCGATCTACCTAGGTAGACTGCATCGTCACTGTGCGTTTCTGTGCAGGAAGACAGAGGTTCCACCCCGCCCTCCGCCCGTCACCATCCTTCTCATAAACCCGATAATCCGGCATCATGATGTACCTCTGGCAGGTCAACCAGGTAAACTAGCTGCCGTTGGAAACTTCTCCGCACCTTGGCCGGCCCTGGCTAGGCTAGGCTTGCACGCATCCGAAGATCATGGCGCATATATTTTTGATGTTCGTGTATATAACAAGTGCCTGCTCGCTGCCTTCCCGAATGCCGAGCCTGAGCAGCCCCGCGAATCCTTTGCCTTTGCTACTACTCCTCCTCGCTCACCACTAAAGGATACTTACCTCAGCTCTCAAGATGTCTATGAAAGCCGTCAACTACGCGGCGCCGTTCAAGGTGGAGGTGCAGGATGTGCCGATCCCCGAGATCGAGCATCCCGACGACATCATCGTGAAGGTCACAACTGCAGCGATTTGTGGCTCTGACCTGCACATGTATGAGGGGCGGACTGGGGCCGAGCCAGGTGAGTGCATATTGTTGAAAGCTGGAGCAATCAAGGGACATACGGACTGACTGCTTGAAACAGGAATCACCTTTGGTCATGAAAACATGGGCATCGTCGAGAAGGTTGGCGCTGGCGTGACTCTGCTCAAGAAGGGGGATCGAGTGGTGATGCCCTTCAACGTTGCTGATGGCCGGTGCCGGAACTGTGAAGAGGGGAAGACTGCATTCTGCACAGGTGTCAACCCTGGATTTGCTGGAGGTGCTTATGGCTACGTTGGTAAGTGGCCAATGTACTGGTGCGATACGGTGTTGGCCTTTGTCACTAACACAGGACACACACAGCAATGGGGCCTTACCGTGGCGGACAAGCCCAGTACATCAAGGTTCCCTATGCTGACTTCAACGCACTGTTGCTGCCTCCTGGAACCAAGAATGAAGCAGACTTCATTGTACGTAAAAGACTGTTCCCTCGCCATGAGAGCCAGGAAGGCCGTGAAATACTGACATTCCTCGAAGCTCCTGGCAGACATCTTCCCCACAGGCTGGCACGGTGTTACTCTTTCTGGTTTCCAATCTGGCGAGTCGATCGCCGTCTTCGGCGGGGGGCCCGTCGGCCTGATGGCCGCGTACTCCGCCGTCCTCCGGGGCGCCAGCCGCGTCTACGTGGTCGACCGCGTCAAGGAACGACTCGACGCCGCGGCCAAGATCGGCGCCATCCCCGTCAGCTTCGAGGACTCAGAGCCCGTGGAGAAGATCATCGAGCTGAACGGCGGCATGGTCGACCGCTCTGTGGATGCCGTGGGCTACCAGGCTGTGAGCAAGGGTGGTTCGACGGAGGTTCCGAACATCGTGCTCGAGAACATGATCAAGGTGACGCGTGCTTGTGGTGGGCTTGGAATCCCAGGTCTCTATGTGCCTACCGATCCTGGAGCGCCGGACGCCAATGCTGGAAAGGGCATGATCTCGCTGAGTTTTGGAAAGCTGTTCGAGAAAGGTGAGTGTGGCACGTTGAAAAGGTCGCAGGACCAGTTTTGCTGACAGGTTGCCAGGCTTGTCTCTCGCCACTGGACAATGCAATGTCAAGACTTACAACCGGTATCTCCGCGACTTGATCATTGCTGGCAAGGCCAAGCCCAGCTTCGTCGTTTCCCATGAGGTATGTAGGCCCTTGGTCCGCCTGGGTGGTGGTAATACACATGCTGGAGGGGCGTGGCCGGATGGCTGGGACCCTGCTGACTGTGGTACTTTGTTCAGATCAACATCGAGGACGCTCCAACGGCCTACGAGAAGTTTGATAAGCGGATCGAAGGGTAAGTTCACACTTCGGCGTTTTCCACACTTCACCTGGACTTTCTTGATATCGTACTTGTTGAGCGGTAGACGTGTCACCGTCTTCCATTTTTCTTGACTATTCGCGTCCAAGTGCTGACTTTGGATCTCTCAGATACACCAAGGTCCTGATTCACCCCAACGGGGCGCTGTCGTGATTCTGTAGTCCAGGTTGGTGCTTGATGGTGTTGGGGCCGGTTGTGTTTTGAGGCTGCGGGATGGCGGGCGGAGTGTGGAAAGAGGAAGCAAGTCGCGAGACGTTGTCATTGTTTAGTCTGAACAATGCGTATTTCTCACAGTGCTAATCTGGCTGTAATTGAACCTCCGGTGTCCATAATCAGACTGCGATATGAGAACCAGGTGTATACAACACCAGCTAAATTTGTAGACTGCTGGATCTGACACTGCCCTCGTCGGCAAACTTTCAGAAAATGACACCAACAGCCCAGCACGATGTATACTATATGCGACGGCTTTAAAAACAGATAACTCTAGTACACATAGATGAAGTCCTCGTTGTTCAAGTCCGTCATATCATGCAACGCGTTGTCTTCCTCCAGCGACCTGTGCTGAGGTGGCCTGGCATCCTCGATCTCCACTGCCTTACTCTCGGCAACCTTCTCCTTTGCGACCATAGACTCGTCAACGAGAGTAGCACTCTTACCCAGCTCCTGACGGCGTTTGGCGTGCCGTTTGTTGAGGAACATTAGATAGAACGGAATGAGAGCCGAGACAACGCCGACGACAATGAACATGCACATATCGGCTATCACCCCTTTGCGGTAGAGGGGCGCTTGGTCAGTGGAATATAGCCTGCTCTTCGTCAGTTGATATGACAGTTGTTGGGGGGGGGGGGGTAGCCTCTGTAGATGCTCACAACGGGCCAATCACATTTCCAAGGCACATTCCGATGAAAACTACGGCAGAGGTACATTTCTTCTTCGTGTCGCCGGCAGTGTTGGACGCTTGCCAATTATATAGCATCGGAGTGATGGCAGCCATGCACGAGATCTGTGGAAGTAGTGTCAGCTTTGAAGTGTCCCGTGGTCTGTGGTGATGGCGTTGGGCGTGGGGGAACCCACAAGATAGTAGCCAAACAGCAGCACACCCTTCAGGCGCCTCGGGACAGTGAGCATAAGCACAGCTCCGATGACTGGAGGAATACTGATGGCAGCGATGACCAGACCCTTCCGCTGTGTCTTCTTGGCCAGCCAGGCACATCCGATGATCGAGATGATCTCTATGAAGAAGTCATGGTCAGTGGTCTCCTTCGGTGCAGGTTGTGAAGGATGCGTACGTATAGCTCCGAACGGAATGTTGAACAAGATCGTCGTGAAGCTATCGAAGCCGAAAGACTTGATAATGAGTGACCCAAACGTTGTGATGCCACCGCTGGCGATTCTGCATAGTTTGTCAGTTAGGGGGCCCTAGAGGTACTACGACCGCGGAGTCCACTCACGAGATCGAGGTGATAGCCACAAACCACAGATAGGTTTTGACATCGGTGGCGGTTTCCCACACGTGGTCCCACCGCCATTTCCTGGCAGCGATTCCCATCTGGTTCGCCCTCAATCTTTCGGTGGCGATCACTTTCTCACGATCCGAGAGAAACTTTGCTTCCATGGGGGAGTCGGGTATCAGCCAGAAGACGATGAATGAGTAGGCCACGGTGAGGAGACCGCAAAACAAAAAGATCTGCACCGGGCGTCAGCAAACCTCTTCCGTTTCTAAAGTTCTTGGTGCCCGGGGCGGTGTCTCCACGCACAACCTGGTATCTGAAGAGCTTGTCGCTGTCAATATGAGCAAGCCCATATGTGAAGAGACTCCCAATCATGAGCGTCACCCCATTCATGGCGTTCCAGTAGCTGTTCCGTAGTGTCTGCTCCCCACGCCTCCACCACGTCTGTGTAAAGGCAACACAGCAGGGAGCGATCATGGCCTCGAAGCAGCCGAGAACGAATCGCAAGCCCAGCAGAGACGGGAAATTTGTACAAGCAGACATGACGGCAAGAGAGGTGCCCCAGAGCAGGATCGCAGAGGAGATGACTTTGCCGTTGGGAAACTTGACCAAAAGGTAAGCGGCCACGGGCTGCATCACAAGCTGGGCTAGGTAAAGGATGCTGCCGAGCCACGAGTACTGGTTCCCGACCAGGTGAGCATCGTCGGCGAGTCCAAACACCGACGTGTAGCTTTCAATACAACTTGTTAGTCACAGGCTTGACCAAGAGGAGGAGCACAATGAAGCATTGCATCTGAGCGAACCTCAAGGTTGATTTGTCCAGCTGCTGGAAAAAATAAGCCCCCAGGAGCAAGGGCAGTATGCGCCCATCGACACGTCTGAGAACCGCCTTCTCTTCTTCCATTGTGAAGGAAGTGTCATCGTGGCTGGCAAGAAACTCGGCTGCTTTTTCTCGACGCGCATACTCGGGGGCCGTGTTGGCGGCTGGCGTGATGTCGTCGCCTGCGTTTGACGTGGCGGGGACATGTTTCGAAGCCATGGTCTGGCAGAAGAATGCTTTCAAGCTTGATTTCTGTCTTCGGGTAGAAAACAGTTACTTCAGGGTGAGCAGATGCAATATGGATGAGCAGAGACAAGTGTCTTCTGCTTCTATTTAGTCTCCTGTCGGCCAGTCAACCGGTGTGGAAATTGCGTCTCCCCTCAGCGCCAAGATATTTCAACTGAGGCACAGGCACATGAGTGAAGTCGCCCGGGTGTTTGTCTCTTTTGGGAGCGAGTCAAAATGGTACAGCCTACCTAGGTACGTGGAAGCTACAGGGGGACCGGGTGGTTTGCCCAGGTGACGAACCAGGAAAGCAATGGGGCAGGTCAATCGTGCACACGTGTGGTTATATATGCAGCAGCAGGTTCGAAGATATTGGAGCAGCCACTAATCATGGCCTTCAGGGCGGCGCAGCTTCCCTGTTGACGAGGTCCCTCGGTGGAGACAAAATACGGCAGTAAGATCCGAGTCTGCGGTAAAACCTGGGGTAAAATCCGGGGAAGACTACTGCAGTTGTGGGGAATGTCAGCCGACGGGTCCACAGAGGTGCATATATCTCATGTTGCTTATGTTCGTCCGATGGGCACGGTTGTATCTCGCATGGCGCCGGGTGAATGAGTACCGAGATCGAGCAGAGTCCAGCTGGGTCTGTATGACGACGCTGGGGGATTTGGTGGAAAAGGGGAATATCTCCACCTCGTTGTTGACAAGACGAGGCTCAACTTCACATAATTCGTTGGAGCGACTCTACTGCAATTCTCAAAGAACGTTATTGTTCAAGATGAGTCGACCACTGACAGAGAAGAAACGTTATGCTTTGGTGGGCACAGTAAGTTGAGCCTCTCTGATGATCTCGTCCCTGCCGAGGCCATTTGTATGAGCAGACAAAGGGTGCTCTCCAGCTGTACTGGGACAAGAAGCCATGTTCTCCTTCTGCCTTTTCGCCCATGCTGATGAAGATGTCATAGGGCGGACGGTCTTCGTTCTACTATACGGCCATCGCAGAAGATTACAAAGAGACGTCTGAGATCGTGGCCTTGTGTGACACGAACCAGACTCGGCTGGATTACGCCAATGGAAGATTGGAGGCCCTGGGACACGGCAAGGTCCCGGCGTACTTGTCCGCCGATTTTGACAAGATGATCGGAAATCACAAGCCAGATGAAGTGATTATCACCACTGGGTAAGCAGGGGTGGTCAGGACTTTCACTTCCCTTCGTATCTGTGTGCTGGGGGGGCAAGGCTTCTACATCCGGGGAGCATGATGCCCAGACTCATGCACAATCAAGACTACTTCTCCCATGTTTCTTTCTCCTTGGAGCGGCTCCTGACACGCAAGCTTGCAGACCAGACAGGACGCACAATTTTTACATCGTCCGTGCCATGGAGCTCGGTTGCAATGTGATCACCGAGAAGCCAAGTGAGTCTGAAGGAGGCGTGCGGCTGACCTTGCCTTGAAGGACGAGTCTTCTTGCTAACACCTGTCTACAGTGACAATCGATGCTCCACGGTGCAAGGAGATCCTGCGAGCAGTGGAACGAACAGGCCAGAGGGTACGAGTGACCTTCAACTATCGCTATGCGCCTCACAACACCAAGATCTTCGAGATCCTCCAGTCGGGCGCGATTGGGAAAGTGACTAGTGTGCACTTTGAGTGGATGGTAAGCTCACTGACCGTATCACTTGGTGTTGCATCTACTTATACCTTTTTGATATAGCTGAACACCTCTCATGGAGCCGACTACTTCCGCAGGTGGCACCGCGACAAGCGGAACAGCGGTGGTCTCCTGGTCCACAAAAGCACGCACCACTTCGACCTGGTCAATTTCTGGCTGCAAACCAGGCCGCAGACGGTGTATGCCCAGGGCGACCTCAAGTTCTACGGGCGTGAGAACGCCGAACAGAGAGGCGTGACCCAGTTCTACACACGAAGTCATGGAAGCAAGGCAGCGGAGACGGATCCGTTTGCACTGCACCTGGAAAAGAACCCCAACCTCAAAGCGATGTACCTCGATGCCGAACACGAAGATTCGTATTTCAGGGATCAGAGCGTCTTCAGCGACGGCATCAGCATCGAAGACACCATGAACCTGCTCGTCAAGTACAAGAACGGGGCTGTCATGACCTACTCGCTGACCGCATACGCACCCTGGGAGGGCTTCCGTGTCAGCTTCAACGGTACCGGCGGCCGGCTTGAGGTCGAGGTTGTTGAGAACAGTTATGTCAACTCGGGCGGCGACCAGTCGCTGGAAGGCTCGTTGGAGAGGAGGACCATCCTGCTGCGACCCCTGTTTGAGAAGCCCCGCGAGATTGAGATTGAGGACGTCCAGGGGGCTCACGGGGGTGGAGACTCCGTCCTACTCCAGGACTTGTTCGGTGAACCCGTTTCTGACAAGTACCGGCGAGCGGCCAGCCATATTGACGGTGCCGCGTCGATTCTCACCGGCATAGCGGCTAATCTGTCGATAGCAACGGGCCGTGCTGTCAACGTCGACGATGTGTTGAGTTTGCCGGACTCAGAGTTGACAACGTGACACCGGTAGAGTTGTTCTGAAGCAGCCAGAGCTCAAGAACCTGAGCATGAGGACATTGAGGAGGGATTGGGCTGCGCCTGATGGCCCCTAGACTTCTATACATATAGGGGGCCTAATTGGCACAGGAGAATATTTCGTTGCGTAAATGCATATGGATCTTTCAGATGGCTCGAGCCCATCATCGATGCTCGAGTCACCATGGATAGTTTCAGCATAGCCACTGGGCATGCACCACCCACTATTTACCTGAATCGTCCCTCCGCCGCAGTCGCGATACGTCTCTTCGTACCTAGGTAGATGCTGTGGATCGTCCAGAATAGCCACAAGCCATGTGTCTGATTCGAGGTCGACATGCCTACTTAGGCATGTCGATGAGGGACATGATAACGATTCCATGCATATTTGCTATTCGGCACCAAACGAAGTTTTGCC
This sequence comes from Ophiognomonia clavigignenti-juglandacearum, assembly GCA_003671545.1. NCBI lineage: Eukaryota > Fungi > Ascomycota > Sordariomycetes > Diaporthales > Gnomoniaceae > Ophiognomonia > Ophiognomonia clavigignenti-juglandacearum. The sequence continues at coordinate 174,624 of PYFS01002180.1, read as the reverse complement.
CACAAGAATGAATATTGGCGATATGCTACTTGGAATTTTCCCGAAGGTCCCAACAATTCTGGAAGAATGTCGGACTACGGCCGACTGCTTTCAATGAAACTGGTCCACAAGCAAGATTGTCATGCAGGAGATCATCTTGAAGTTGTTCAATTTCCGAGATCCCGCGTTTGAGCATCCACAGATATCGGCACCTTGAAGACTTTATCCTGGTCAACACGCGCGCGACTACGGAGCCTTGCTGCAGGGAGACAATTCTATGGATCGTGCTCCTCTGCCTCACGGCGACTCGACTCCTCCAAAGCGTGACGTGCCTGTGCTCCCCCGGGAGCTATCATCTGGACCTGGATCTACATGTCCTGCTACCGGCCATTCATTCGGCCCCATTAAAACTGTCGTTCAACCGAGTATCGGACGAGAAACAGAATGTGTACAAAGTAAAGAAGCCACATGGCTGCACAGACCTGCGCCTACCTAGCACCGACGTCAAAAAGCCAAGGTTGCGATGCCCACATTCCGATCCGATCCAGGCCGCGAAAGATTTCAGTTTGTCCGGAATCCATTTTTCCCGACCCCGGCCCAGCTGAAGCGGGAGTTGGAATGGGTTCCAAGGTTCTCCGCCGACGGACCTAAGTGGATATCTAATACACCATGCTCCGATCCGGTAGGTATCACTGTATCAGGGCAGGCCGAAATCATAACCATGTTCGGTGGGCCCCACATGCAATATATTGCTCACAAGTTACTACGACCTTCGAATCATACTTTGTACTGTTTGTACAGCTTGACAGCTTGCTAGCTCTGCAAATGTGTGCTCGATGGCAACCTCCGAAACCAAAGGGGTGCCTGCCAATATGGACCAGACTCGCAAATTTGTGACGGGTACGGCCCCTGGCCACTACTAACTGTCAAGCAGGACGGTACTGTGTGTACCGGCAACTGGGCGGCATCCTTCCCATACCAGTTAGTAGATAGCACGTCAATGCCAAGTTCGTAATAGATCAGATCTCAAGGTAACCTTGGAATGGCAATGATGATAAGAACTCGAGAATCTGGAAGTTGAAAACCCAACCTGGAAGGAGATACTCCGTACAGGGTCGCACTGTCACAAGAACATGCAATCTATGCGCCCGCCCAGACCTGCCAGACCCGCCCGACAGATCCGTTAGCCTGGCCTCGCAGTCTCGAAGCCTTTGGTAGGGCTGTGGCTCATTTTAGCGACGATATGACGATATCAAAGTGACTCGAAATGGGCACCTGGGCGGCATTTCGGTCTGTTTCGAACACAGACCTTGGTACGCGTGGAGCCCGCCGAGGCCGGCCTGCAGGGATTTTCAAGGCCTTATGACTTTTTAGCTGCCGCTCTAGGGGAAGTGTGATGCAAGGGCTTCACTTCAAGGCTCTATTTATGCAGAGTAGTGCAGTACAAGGGCAGTGACGGCAGTGTATACTGAGATGGTGAGAGCGCCGGTCCCGCGTAGATTTTGAATTGCACCCATCCTCCTGGCAATTAAAATCCTGCCGAGGAATGACATATGCAATCCACACCACTGCCGACTTGTCCGAACCAGGCGCCATAGGCGAGTCTGATCCGCCGCTCCTGGTGCCATATTAATCGAAGAGCAGGTTTAGTCGAGTAGCAATGCGAGTAACGTTTCGACGGGCCCTCCCGTGATAGTTTCATGCTGCAAACCTAGAACGATCTAAAATGTGGTCGAGGTTCTGATATCTACATATTACGATCGAGGACCGTTGCACTGGTTTATCCTAATTCTAGCTCAGATGGACCAGGAATAAAACCGTGACGCAAATATCCAGATTGTCCTATGTGCCTAGGTACACCAGTGCTGCTTCATATATCTGGGGCGTCTAGATCAAGCCCGAATGGCCAAGAACAATGCTCGGCAAGGCGAATACAAGCAAATAAATTCAGGCTTGGTGAATTTCTAGGAACCCTGGACCTACTCCGTAGGTAGCCCCCCTGGGCAACTACAGTCTACTGGTGGACCTCCCTGGGGCCAAATACCTGGATCCATCTTCATTGGCCTGGGCATCACAACCTAGAGGTTTTCACCTGTGTGGGTGACTTCAACTAGGATATGTTCGTAGATATATATATGTATGTTTGTGACCTCCCAGATTCTCTGTTCACTTGACAACAAGCCATTCACAGTGTTCTCATCCCACCCTATTCGCTCTTTGGAACCAAACACTGTGCCCTCACATTCACCACTATGGTTTTCAAGCTCCTCGCTGTGGCCGCGTTGGCCTTTGAGAGCGTCAATGCTGCTCGCCCTTTTCTCGAGTTCCCGGATACCGGTCTGGCTGATGTTGTGAGCAGCGTCGCAGTCGGTGCTCTCCCGAGCCTGGACGACATGGTCGGCCTACATGACTTCGACTGGGCGGCCCAGAACTACCTGCCCATCAAGAACTACACCTATTACCGTAACGGTGCCGGTGGAGAGTGGTCGTACCGCAACAACCTCGAGGTCTACAACCGCTACCGGTTCATTCCAAGACAGCTGGTCGACATCACCAACATCGAAGCCAGCTTGAACACCACCATCCTTGGCTACCAATTCGACAACCCTTTCTTCATCTCCCCCTGCGCGAAGGCCGCCTATGGCCACGTTGACGCCGAGCTGAACTTGGTCAAGGGTGCCGCATACGGAAACATCCCCTACATTGTAAGTTCCTCTTTGACTTCAGCATCGCACTCCAACCTGGAACAGAATACTGACCATTTGTCCCAAACCTAGGTGTCCGGATACTCCTCCCTCCCCTACGACACCATCGCCGCTGCGGCCGCCGAGAACCAGGTGCTCTTCGCCCAGATCTACTTCACCACCAACGACACGGCCAACCTGGAGCTGATCAAGTCCGCCGAGGCGTCAGGCGCCAAGGCCGTCGTGTGGGCCGTCGACTCTCCCGGCAGCCCCGACCGCCAGCGCGCCTCGCGCTACGCCGTCACGTCGGCCAACGACCAGTTTGTCAAGAACGACTGGGACGTGTACGACACGTACAAGAACGCCACCAGCCTGCCGCTCGTGCTCAAGGGCATCCAGAACGTCAAGGACGCCAAGCTCGCGGTTGAGCACGGCGTCCCGGCCATCATCCTCTCCAACCACGGCGGCCGCAACCTGGACGGCTCTCCGTCTTCCCTGGAGATCGCGCTCGACATCTACAACGAGGCGCCTGAGATCTTCACCCAGATCGAGGTTCTCGCCGATGGTGGTGTCCGGTACGGTACCGATGCGCTGAGACTGCTGGCTCTCGGTGTCAAGGCTGTAAGTGACTGCAACATCTTGGGCTTTCTGTCGAATGGGTGACTGATTCATCTCTTTTTGTACAGGTCGGCATCGGACGCCCTGTCATGTTCGCCAACGTTTTCGGCGAGGACGGCATCAAGAGGGTTGTTGACCTGCTCCGTGACGCCATCATGAACGACGCCGCCAACCTTGGTGTCGGTGACCTGAAGACCATCGACGCTTCTTACGTCAACTGGACTCCCAACTCTTGGTACAGCTAGATCGTGAGTCTGGCATTTCAGGGATGAGCAATTTGGACGCGGGCGAATGAATTACTTGTTACTTGTACATATTTGGAGAACTTCGGTATGAAATCGAACGTTGTCTATATTAAACGCCAGTCAACAGCATGGCATGTCACATAGGATTAGGAGGGACCTGAACAAACCAACAATTTTCTGACGAGCATAATTCGAGGCACCGAGTAACTCGGGAGTCATCAAGTCTTTGTCCTAGAATATTCCCTCGGAATAAGAGTCCCAGAAGCTACAATGCGACTTCTGATAAACGAGCGAGTTCTCAGCAGCACTCACGATCGATTGATGTTTGTCTCGTTTAGGCATGGAAAGAGATGAAAACAAATAAGGTTGAGTGCTGCCGTCATGAGCTGCACGTGCGCAGTGAACCACGTTGCGGCCTCTGGCAGGAATAACATCTGGCCTCCGCACGGAACCTTGGAAGCGTGTGGAGACCTCAGAATAAATGCCGACGGCTTTGCGTCTGCATTGCTTTGGCGGTGGCCAAGCCGGCGGGCCACGGTTATCGGCTTCAAGAAATATGACCATGGGAATGTCTAGTCGCATTGCCAGGGTGGGCTTGGGCGCGCGCGTCTAGTATATACGGTGGTCTGCAGCGCAGAATAGGAAATTTTTGATTTTTGCATTTTTTCGGGGATAATTTATTACATCTGCCCTTCCCCTACCAAGACGATAAAGGCATTTCGCACCCCCCAGCCACCCAATATACATAATTTCGCAATCCAGCTTTATATTTACCCAAATACTCCTCCGAAACCCGGCATTTTGGATCCGAAAAAGGTCACTCATTTAATCTAATAGCATTCAATCCAATTCAACCTAACGCATTCAACCTAACAACCAGCAAATCAATCCAGCAATATTCAATCCAACGGCATTCAATCTAACAACATTCAATCCAACATATTCAATTTAGCGATCAGCGAATTCAATCCAATAGCATTTAATCCAACGGTATTTAATCTAACGGTGTGCTGGGGTAAGGTGTGGAGGGAGTATCTGGGGGTGGGGATAGGATGTCTTGGGCCTTGATCAGGGTAGGATCACGGGTATAAAGCAGTCAGGACGGTGATTTTCTTCTTGGGCCCTAGTTTTAGTTTTTTGGTATCTGTTTTTCTCTCTTTCGTTTTCACAATCTGATTTTGATGCCCCCAACTCTGATCAGAACGTGACCATTCCAAATTACGACTTTTGTGTGCTTTTGAGCTCGTGTGTACCCCGATTCCGATTCTCCCTACCGGCTTCAGCAGCGCCGTCAAGTCAGACGTCAACAACGTCTTTTGGCGAGTCCATTGCGTGGGCCCTACTGGCCATGCTCTGGTTCAACGGTAAATTCGCTGATTGTTAGCTTAGATACATTAGATTAAACTAAATTAAATGCCGATATATTAGATACCGCTAGATTAGATACCGCTGAATTAAATGCTGTTAAATTAAATTCGTTAATCGCTAGATTAAGTATATTAAGTTAAATTAAATTAAATGCTATTAAATTAAATACTATTAGATCAAATTCGCTAATCGTTAGGTTAAATGCATTAAGTTAAATTAGATTAAATGCCGTTAGATTAAATGCCGCTAGATTAAATACCGTTGGATTAAATGCCGTTGGACTAAATGCCGTTAAATTAAATGCCGTTAAATTAAATGCCGCTAGATTAAATAAGCGACCCTTTTCGGATCCGAAATGCCGGGTTTTAGAGAAATGCCTAGGTAAATACAAACCTGGATTACGAAATTATATATATTAAGCGGCTGCGGGGTATAAGATTGCTAATCACGGCGTAACTATAATAATCATTTTGGCTAGAAAAGATGAAAAAATGAAAAAATTCCCATTTTGCGCTGCAGGCCACCGTAAGTATGCCTCTTCAATAAGAATGTCCACTCCACCCCTTCATCACGGTATGACTTGAGACAGCTCTAGCTGTGAACGCGAAAAGTGGTGAATCCACTGCCACTCCTTACGGAAGATTGAGGCCTCATCACAATCTTGGGAAAGCCACTTGACCGTCGATACATCATACAGCACACTGAGCACGATGCCTGAGACCAGCAACAGCCTAGCGTACAGTGGGGGCCCACCCACCGCGTACCCGCGGACGAGCCTGTTCGATTTTGTCTTTGGCAATCCATTCCACAGCGATGGCCCTCACGTTAAGCCAGGCAAGAAACTGCCTCTCATAGACCCGGCACAGCCCATTTTCATCGATAATAAGACCAGTAAGTGCTGCGCAAGCCATTTATTCTTACACAATCTCGACAGGAAGACTAATGTGACTCTCTAGACCGACCACTCACTTTCGGACGCACCAAAAAAGACGCGCTCACGGTTGCTGCAAACCTGAGACTTCTGGGCCTCGATCCTAACGACATTCAGTCGCTTCCACCAACATCAACATGCCAGCAGCCGGAACTGGCGCCCGTGGTATTGGTCCAGCTGCCGAACTGCTTAGCATTCCCGCCTGTTGTCTTCGGAGTCTTTGCTTCTGGTCTCACGGCTTCACTGGCGTCGCCGGCACTGACAGCTAGTGAGCTCAGCTGGATCCTCGAGAATGCACGGCCACGAGCAGTTGTCACTGCCAAGGCTAGTCTCGGGGCCATGCGGGAAGCGTTACAGTCCCAAAAAGACTTAGCTTATTTCTCGAAGATCCCAGTCTTCGTCGTCGACGTTGCTACGGAAGAGTACCCCTTCGCTCCGAGCTTGAGTGTCGGGCCCCACTCCACCGTCCAAGAGCGGGACTGGAAATGCCTTCTCGCCGAGCCTGCTTTCCCAGTCGAGCCATTCCGCCTGCCACCGGCTGCCACGGCCAACCGCACCGCGCTGATATTGTGGTCTTCGGGGACGTCAGGCCGGTCCAAAGGCGTCCTTCACTCCCACAACGCACTCGTCTTCGCCACGATCTCGCTCTGGGCCGACGCGGAATTCAACAAGCCCGGTCTGCAGCAGAGCTGGCTGGGCTACGTGCCCTTCTACCACGTGTTCGGCTTCTGCAACATCCTCGTCCTCGCACCCGCAATCGGGGTCAAATGCTACGTCATGCCGGCCTTCAAGCTCGACGAAGTCTGCGCCGCGATCCCCCAGCGGAAGATCACGTATCTGCACATGGCGCCGCCCGTCGCCGTGATGCTGGCCAAGGCGCCCATCGTCGACAAGTACGCCAGCAACGGCGGCTTCAAGAGCATTGTGTCCGGTGTGACTGGCGGCGCTCCGCTGGGCCACGAGGTGGTCCTCGAGGTGTACAACCGACTGGGCTTCCGGGTAAAGATGGGCTATGGGCTCAGCGAGACGTGCAATACGTCGATGCAGCGGGGGAACACCGAGGAGCGCATGCATGCGGACGCTGGGGACAGTGGGGCGCCGCACTGGGGTGTTGAGCTGATGATTGCCGCGGACGGGCAGGACTTCAAAACGAAGACGACGAAAGGGACGAAGATCAACGCACCGGGCGAGATCCTCATCCGGGCGCCGACTCTGCTGACCGCGTATCTGCCCGTCGGCGGATTGGCACCTGGAGCAAAGCCAGACATGGCCATCACGGACGAAGCGCTCACGCCGGACGGCTGGTTCCGGACGGGAGATGTGGGACACCTGGACGCCAAGGGCCATCTGCACATTACGGACCGCCTGAAGGAACTCATCAAAGTGCGGGCCTACCAGGTCGCGCCTGCGGAGCTGGAGGCTGTGCTGTGCAGCAGTGACCTCGTGGCGGACGCCGGCGTGATAGGGGTCTACGACAAGAGCGAGGCGACGGAATGGCCGCGGGCGTTCGTGGTGCCGCAGAATTCGGAGCTGCTGCAGAACAAGGACAGGAAGGGCTTGGAAGAGTTGGCTGCTAGCCTGAAGGCGCTGGTGGAGAAGAAGACCGCCAAGTATAAGTGGCTGGTCGGTGGAATTGTCTTCGTGGATGCTGTCCCCAAGTCGCCGAGCGGCAAGATTCTGAGACGTGTGATGAAGGATGGTGGTGTGAAGGGAGGCATTGAAGTTGCCGTGTATGAGAAAAAGAGGAGAGACGCGAAGCTTTGATGAACGTCTGCACCGAGATCTGCTTGAGTATTCTTCCCTCTGTAGAAGCTAACATGTATTTTTAGAACAGTCACCATGCCCATGAAAAGCCCCTTCTCCGGCATGAGTGCGAGCGCAGATCTGACAGCATCAATGGTAATGTCTCAAGCTGTTACTTCGTAATCGTGCCTGAGATCGCAACTATAGCTTCAGATTTAGATAGTCACTAAATGATAAACGGCTGATGGTAAGAAAGCTGCACCGGAAATGCACATGTGCCTAGCGCACAAAATTCGGATTTTTTGTGTTTGCCACAGCCGTTTTGTGCGCACTACGCAACACTGTCTAGCCCCTCAACGACGCCAACCAATATACCTTGCAAGACAATGGGTACACATGATAAAGCGTTTGCCAGGAACGCACAAACGCACGAGAGCACTCGGATCGGAGTTTGAGCTAGCGCTCGGCCTGGCCACTGGCAGGGCTTGTTTCGTGGAGACGGTGAGCGGCGTGAGGACAGCGAGGGTGTCGAAATATCCCCAGAGAACTGCAAACAGGCCGGGCAGGGTAGCTTCGGCGTGTGATTCCACGAAAGGCGGCTTGCCTCATTGCTCACGGATCCTGCTGGTGCTGGGCCCTGGTGGACAGATATTATGGGCAAAGCACCACACAAAGCCTTGTTTCTTATTCTCTCGCTACAAACGTAGAATCAAAGTTTCGAATTCCAGAAATACCACCAAGAACTATGGTCGCAGATTTGGCACTGAGCAAGCTGTGGTGAAGTAGACATGACATTATTGATCATGAAGCTAAAACGTCAGGCTCACTGACGCCGTGAAGGCTTTCAGAACTAGCCAGCCCTAGCTACTAGTTAGTTATTTCGGCACTCGAGTGTCAACTGTAAAAGACATCTATAAAAGACCTGCCAGTTGACCTTCAGATTTCATAGGCACTGTACCTAGGTAACCTGAGAAACGCAACTTTTTCACCCTGTTGTTCTCAGACACGCTTCATCGAAGCCAGCCTAGAGAACTGACCAGGGAACAGAGCCAGGAAGCTCTACAATAGAATCACTGCTTTCAATACTTATAGCTCAGTTACGTTGACCTGCTGGTGAGACGTTGTCCTGCTATTTTTCATACCCATGATTTGAAGGGCATTCAGAGGCTAATCACAAGAAGCTTCTAGATCTTTAAGCCCTTCACTTAGGGAGCAAACCACTAGCTATAAGAAGTCTCTAGAGTGTGCCATCTCTCCCAGTCAGCTTATATGAATAAGTACTCAGCTGTAGATTCTGTACAACTACCAAATCTGAAAAATCTTCTTTTTTCAAAGTGCCAACAACAGAAACTCAATTCAGGCTCCACCAGTCGACTTCAAGTTGCCTTTTACCACCACCTGAGCAGCCCGCTGTCCTATCGACAAAACCTCACTGCTCAAAATTGAAGCATTCTTACATTAGTAAGCATCTCTACAAGTCCAGCAAACAAGAATATCCCAATGTCAAGTCACTTCTTCCCTATCAGTCACTGTCATGCTGCTTCTTGGATATCACTCATTGGAAAGTCATTCCTTAGACATTGCCCAGTCACCAGCCTCAACTTTTCCCATTATCAATTCACTCCTCTGCACACTATCAGCAAGTTTTTTTGCCCACTATCAAATTGCTCCATCCTCATGGCTTGATATCTATTTGCTTCTTGGCCATGACCCACTAACAACTTTTTTCTTAGCCATCACCCACCCATCATCAACCTGGATCAAGTCACTCCTTGGCAACTGGGACTGTCCTTTGCTGTATTCCATCATAGAATTGTCCCTTCGCCATTGGGACTGCGCTTCGCTGCCTCCCCACATTAACTCGGTCCTTCGCCATTGAGACTGTGTTTTTCTGTCTCTCACCATTAAATCCCCCCTTCGCAATTAGGATTGTCCCAAACACCTTCCACCGACAAACATACCATGTCAGGCACTCAGCAGAACCCCATCATCATTGATGGCACAAGTGAGACTGAGGCTTCTCACCCTGAGCGAGTAGAGCTTATAAACAGAGCAGTAATGAGACATCCTCCTATTCGCAAAGGCTGTAACATACTAACAAATCCAATACAGACCAGGAAGATGGCAAAGTCAAAGGGCAGAGCAGAGGCCAAAGACAAGGCAGCGGGAGCTCAAAAGCTCCGTGGTCTCACCAAGACAAAGAAGCCAACAAAGATAAAAAAGATCAACATCAACATCAAGCCCAAAGGCAAGACCATGAGCTCAGCACACCCACTGTCCGATACCTCCTGTGTCCATCAGAACAAGATAGCTATGACGGGAATTCACCCCCAGCGCACAGAGCGCAAGCCCACATACCACATCCCCCTCCCCATCACGCCCTTGACAGGCGACAAACCGTACTACGCCGAATCGGACAACGATCAGGGTGGCGAGTGTGCTCCCGGCACAAACGACAGTGAAGCTGAACTCTCGCCGCATCGACGACACAATTTTGGCAGGCCAAGGAACTTCTTCCACCGCATTTACGGACAGCCCGATCCGTTTCTCTTCGCCTGGGAGGAGGCCAACCTGATCAATTACCCTGAGGCCGACACGAAGCGCCGCATGGGTCGGAGGGAGCTCCGAAAGGAGATAGAAAACGAGGATGACCTGCCGCGCGAGATGCATAAGAGGCGGCACCTGATAGATAGCTCTCCCCCGAGTTTCGAACTTCCTGCCGTGCCTGACGCTGCAGAGGGTGGCGGGAAGAAGAGGAAGATCGAGGCTGAAGGCGACGAGAAGAAGCAGAAACGGGCTGCTAAGAAGAGGAAGACCTCCGAGTGGGCCATTTTTGGCTAGGGAGGAAGTTGAGAGAGAAGGGGGGAGAGAGAAACTATTCAGACAAGAGCAGCTGCCAGCTGCCATTTTCAGTGAGAGTCAAGTAAGCAAACCAAGCCTTAAATGGGAGAATCGATAATCTTTGCGTTGGTCTCATTAAGCTCTCCTGGAATGTACAGTCCCGAAGCCAGATACCATATCAAAATGAAGAACTTCTGCTTTAAGTACTGTAGCTTGAGAGCTGTATGTTGCTATGGGGGCAATCTCTGCTGTGCATCTCGCTGATTGTCCAAGTGGTCTTTTCACAAGGCAACAAGGCCAAAGTCACAGATGTGGAACTCAGTCTCTCAGGCAGATTGTGGACAACCATGATAGGTGATGATTGCATTGTTGTGACTAGGTGGAATTCATACTCACTCCACAGTCTTGTTTCTGCTGGCATATTTAGGCTGCTCAGTGGTCTCTCCAACAATCCCAGGACCTGGTGGTTTTCAAAGCTTTAGAACATAATCAAGCAGCCCTTTAGCTACCCCAAGCCAAACAGGTCATCAATATTTGACAACTTTCACAACTCTTAGATCTTTACCTCACAGTCTGCACAAACACACAGAATCCAACAATCTTCGTCAGTGGTAACACACCATGAGCAGCGACCAACCCTCCCAGAACATCAATGCCCAAGAGGCATATGAAAGATCAAGGAAGAGAAATGGCTTCATCCTCAACCCTCCAGCTTATGGAGAGTCAGCCAGCTCCCCCTATCAAACTCCGTCCATTGAACTGCCAAACTGGCCGAGCGTAGCCCCTGAACCTCCAGTTTCCGAACGCCCAACTTCGGAACCTCGAGCTCAGCCACCTCGGAATATCCCCGGTATGGTTTTGCGTGTATCTTCCCACACTGCTGGCTAACATTGTCTGTCCACAGCTGTGGCCGACCAGTCCAGCATCTGTTCCATCTCCAGGGGAGATGCTTATGTGGGTGTCATGAGGCAAGGTGGTGGGGTCCTGTCCAAAACAGCCATGATTCTGATTTTCACTGGCATCATACTACTTGTAGCAGCTGTTGCTATTGCAGTAGTATCCTTTACCCAGCAGAAACAGAACGCAGCTGCCGCTGCAGCTCCAGCTACAACAATCCAAACCAGCACCGTACAACACACTTTGACATTGACACGCGCAGATACACAAACACAGATTGTTGTCCTAGACCCAGAAATAGGAACAAGCGAGGCAGAGCCAGAGATAACAACCGAGACAAGATCTCACAAAGCAACAACCTACAGCCACAGGTCACATCACAAGACGATGAAGACAACGAAGAGGACGAAGAGGACGAAGAGGACGAAGAAGACAGTGTCTCATCCTCATCATAAGGCAACTCATCACAAGACAACACACCACAGAACAACAAAGACCCCTAGAACAACACACCGTGACCAAACCCCATGGACCACAGCAACATTTACAGACATCATCAGGGTCACCACAGTGGTGGGCGTAGCCCCAACGACAACAACAACAACAAGTACAATCTCGCCCTCTGTCACGATCACCGTCATTCCATCTTCAACAATTGCCATAAACTATAGTCCTGAGGATTATGTTCCGGCACCACGAACGGATGTGGGAACCGTATTAATTACGAACTGTACATGTCCGCCTGGTAATCAGACCGTACAATCTATCATGGATGCGAGCTCCTGGTCGAAAACATGCTTCGAACAACTCTGGGGTGCTATTGGGGAAGATGTCTCTCAGTTGATTGACTATGGATACATTCCGGAGGCCCTCCGTAATCATAAAGAGTTGATCCTGTTATCCTATCTGGATATTCTAGATCACACGTACAGTGCCGTGAATGATGGCAGTGGAAGGCGAGATAGATTGGAGTGCGGTACATTGGAAATAATAGTTTTGTAGTGTCATCAATTCAACGAATAAACACGAAAGCTATCAAGGTACTACGAAACAGAAATTAAGTGGTGGTCTGAACAGTGGGCGCCAACGTTGGCCATTCTTACGAACAGCCTCTTGATCCATTCGCTCAACGGATGGACGACGGTAAACGCATCATGCTCAACATCTCTCGTGCCTCTTCAAGCGAACCGGGCGTCGCGAGTCTGGGAACCGATGGGCGTTGCGGTGGCGAGGCTGTCCTTTTCCATTGGATTTTGCTCTCATCGCCCCAAGTCCAATAGCCCACACCGCCATGCATGTAGATTTTCTCCCTCTGGTCCCATGAGTTCTCCATATAGGCTCGACGACGTCCAGCCTCTTGTTGCTCTTGAAGCGTATCTCTAGGCTGGCACACAGTCTCCCACGGCTTCTGGTAGATACCAACAGCCTCCAGTCGAAAGCGGTCCCACATGACATATCCCCACCGACGCAGGTCCTGACGATCGTCTTGGTACGCCCAGCTATCCCGGGAGCTGTCGTGATGGGCCCATCGCCATGTGTCTTTCGGTCCGGGATCCGGGTCAACAAACAACGAGTGCTTGATGTAGAGGTCTTCGTTCTCTGGAGTTAGGTCGTTCAGGTAGATATCGACTGCTCTATCATTGGCGTCGTCTTGCAGCGCTTCATGAAGGAACATTCGCATGGCACCCGGGTATCTACCGGAAGATAGAACCTCATAACGCTCGTCATATGTCATTGCCTGGGCTATCTGGTGAACCTTGCGTAGTCCGAGTGAGAGCAGATGTTGTAAAACACTGTCATAATCCACATTGTTTGCTCCCCAGGCAACATCATGTTCTGCAATGTCAACGAAGGCTGTGAAGGTTCATCAGCTGGTCGTCTGGCTGTATCAAAATGGCGCCCTGGCAACTCACCTGGCGATACTGCTTCGATGAGAAAGTCATGAACACAACCCAGCTGCTCTATCTCCCAAGGTGCCAAGGTTTCGAAGAAGTACTTGTGTCTTTCTTCGTCGACAAGAGAATACAAGCGGTCAACCTCACGGAAAAGGTTGCAAAAAGTTTCGAAGCGGTAAAATGATCGCTTGATCCGGCAAACCTCTTTGAATGTTGCTGGCAAAGTTTTGAATGGGCTCCCGGGTAAGGTCGCCTTGGTGAACTGGTCTGCAAACCAAGATACATACCCATCAAGCTGTCCAACATGCTGTGCTTTTGCGAGTGTCCATGACTGCGGGGGAGACGATCTCTGTCGCAGGTGCTGATCGACAAAGTTCTTGACGGCCAGCCTCTTCGCTGTGGCTTTCCGGGCTGCTCGCATCTTTGGCATGAGGGCGCAGGAGCGAGGACTCGAACGCGGAGACGGCTTCCGGTAGCACGGTGATGTCGATTTGAGCGTACAAAACTTGTGCGGTGATGGTTGTTTCGGCGTCTACGAAAGCTCGATAGAAAGTTCTGCAGCATAGGACCGTGGCCTACAGTGATGCAATGTCTCGTAGAGCCGAGAACACCATCCGTAAGAGCTCCACCGGGAGTCTCTCGATGGGACTGAGTTCAGTCTCTCCATTTTTGCTATGGTCCATTGCGATATATGAGCAGTCTCGAGCCTTTTGATGAAAGAGCAGGTTGTCTATTTGCGGGAAGCGAAGTGACGGCAAACACTTGAAGCGGGTGTGTTGTTGGTGAAGAGTCATGCTTAGGTACTCCGTAGGCATCAAGAACACGGAACGGAACTCCGGTCCCGGGAACGGCCCCGCTGCGAGCGGGCGGCTCCGGACCCGCCAAGGCTACCTGAGCATCTTCCCACCCACTCCGGGTAATTTTATTGATTTTCTCTACTTTTTCTGAACCATCATTGTGCTGCCATCTCCCCGAATCAGCCAGAGTACTCTTTTCTTGTCCCTCGAAACTGTCCTTTACGTCAAGCTCGTTTGCGTCGTTCTTGATGTCCTCAACCCTCTGACCCCAGCCGCCCAGCGTTGGCCAAGCTGGGAGGACTGATTGCTGCGGCGTTTCCGAGATGCCGGCAGCAGCGAACTTCTGCTCCCTTGGTGCCCTGTCTTCACTTCCCTGATCGCCTTGAAGATGGCGTTCATGTTGGCAGCACTCTTCGGAGCGTGCAGCAGGCAGCCAGCGCTCTATCCGTCGGATCTGCTTCGCACTTCTTGGGAGTCGTCAAAGCCCCGTCCAGCCCATCCTACATGCACCAGGCAGCGGCGTACCCTTTTGACACTTCCACCATTTCTTGCTCATCAGGAGGAAGACGCAACTGGTGCATGTGCTGGCTGACAACCTGTGGGCTTTGCAAATAGGCTCCTCTCTGTTTGCATAACTTTCATATCCCCGAGCATTGATCTCATAGCGTGTCAGACGTGGCCGCATATTGGGCCGAAGATCGAAGCTTCGGCGGTGTCGTCCTTTTTGTACGAGGAGAATCGGGAAGAAGGTCTGTTGCTTTGTCCCGCTATCCCTGAGTCTACAGTGCATGCTCTAATGCTCCCGCAGTAAAACGGCGTCTGGTTTCATCAGGTCGCGTCGCTGACGCACTTCCTCGAATCCCACCCTCAACAAGCTTCTTCATGCTGTCCATTCCCAATCCTCGCAGACGGGGAGAACATATGCCGACACTAGAGGCTGTCTATGCCAAAGTATAAGATCTATAGGGAGCCTGGGGAGCGAAAGATGACGTACAAGACAAATCAATTATGTTCCCTCTCTCTGCGCGACTGTAGGGGTTTTGACGTGGATCCGATAGAGCGGCCTGAGAAGTTAAATCCTTACATGGACTCTGAATACGACTGACAGTCTACGTTGGGCAGAGCGCCTCAACTGCACCTGGAAGAAACTTCCAGAGCTCGGAATCATCAGATTCCTCCTAGTCTTCTCTGACGATGCATTGAATCGGAAATTTGGGCGTGACGGCCGAACACTGGCCGCATAAGTCGGCCTCCCGGCTGGCCGTGGAAAATAAGCATCTCGGGAAGGGAGGCAGCTTAATTCAATGAGCAGGCAGGTCACCCACCTAGACCGCAAAATTAAATTCAGCAGGCCCCCAATTCAGGCAGCACTGTAACCCCAGGGCCAAAGTCCCAACCACCGCTGGCCCCAACTGCACTGCTGACCACCAAGGCCCACAAACACGGAGGCCGGGGCCACGGGGCCACGGGGCCACTGGCCGGGACCTGCGGGAACAACTTACGAGGTGGCTGGGCACCAGGCGGCCGTGATAGTTTGCTCTATCATTCCATCTCATGCACCGTAAAATCAATTTCCCAAAGATGATATCGAGGCTGTGTAGAAAAAAACAGCTCACCAAGTCCGATTTTCCCCCCCCGCGTCCCCGAGGATAAGCGCCAAGGCTGCACATCTACAGGCCATTGGAGCCTAGAGCCCGAGGAGCGCATAAGGAAACAACAGCGCAGTTCATGCGACAAGCACTGATTCGCAATCATCGACTCTCCTATTTCAATGCGTACACCGCGCCCATTCAGTGTCTTCGAGCATTCGCCTCTGAGCCTTGTTTGAGGATCCACCCCCACCCCCACCCCCACCATCGGCTCCCCTGTACAGCCAACATCCCTTTCAGCACCTGAGCAGTTGTGACGGCGACGACGACTACTTGATAGCAGAGTATCCTTCAAGAAAATTTGCAAAACGTCCAAACTTCTCCTCAGACGAAATCAGCTGTCTCCTGTCACCATCAGAAACAAACAAATTCACAATGTCGCTCTCACCAATATTCGCCTTCTTCTCCCAGTCGCCGCCCACCTCACCAACCCACGCGCGTGCCAGGTCCACCACAGCAGTACCAAAACCCAACAAGAAGTCCAGCCACACAAGATCCTCCAGCGTGACGCTCTTCACGCACCAAGACGGCAAGAACTTCGAAGTCGCCATCGTGCGGCTCGACGACGATCACGCCCCCGCCACCAGTGTTGATCCTGGGGCTGCAGTCTATGGGGGCAGCATAAGCACAAGCACAAGCACAAGCACAGGTACAAGCACAACATCAACATCAACAGCAACAACACCTCCGCGGGAGAAGGACTGGGACTCGGACGACTGGGACGAAGACGCCGAGGACGTGCTCGACTCGACGCTTGCAAGTCGACTGCTGCCGTCGATGGGAGACGGCGGTGCGGCTGCTGCCGGAAGTCACGAGAATCATCGCAGAGGGGTGGAGGAGTCGAGACGGGTTGTTGATTGGGACGGCGACGCAGAGGACTTGGAGGAGCCGCCTGTTGCGGCGTGGGCGGAGAGGCTGGAACGGCCGGAGTGGGTGCGGCGGAAGGGGGACGCGGATGTGTGGCGGACGAGGTTGGGGGAGTACTGAGAGTGGGAGGCAGAATTTGAGAGAGTTGAAGGGCGAGGCCCTCAGGTGATTCATGAGGAGGACCAGAGGTGATGTCGAGGCATTGAGGCCCGAGAGATGACCGGCGGATAGGACAAGCTCCCAGGCAGCTTTGACATCCACAATCGACGGCATACCCCAGAAGGCCTCGAATTGACACCATGACTTTCTCTTAGAACCATGCTATGCTTCTCGTGAATATCATAATGAATGCTAGACCGCAGCAAATTCAGAAGTTCCATCAGCCCGCACCTCAAAGCTTCAACCGACAGAAACACGACGCCTTGATAGGGACATCCGCGACCTTCAGCGCCTCCTCCAACTGCGCCTGCACCCCCTTCGCCTCCTCCTCCCTCCCCAGCTTCACCAAACACTCATGGTACCCATGCAGCGCCCAGACGTTCCCCAAATGGCGATGCGCCCGCGGCAGCGTCCCCTCGTCATCCAGGCCTAAGTCCGCCGCATACAGCGCGCAGCTCTCCTCGACGCGCCCCTGCTCCAGCAGCAGCGCCGCCAGCGCGTGCCGCGTGGGCTGCATGAACCCCCACGGCTCGTCGTACGGCAGCGCGTCGTACAGCGCGACGCTGCGGCGCAGGTGCGCGAAAGCGTCCTCGTAGTCGCCGCGGCGGTACGCGATCTCGCCGTCGAGCATCGCGCCGCCCACGCGCAGCACGTCGACGCATGTGTTGTTGAAGACGGTGCGCGAGTGCGGCAGCGCGGCGAGCGCGGCGCGGAAGAGCGCGCGCGCGGCGTCGGCGTCGTCCGGCTGGCCGAGGGCCGCGAAGGCGAGCCCGCGGGCGTAGTGTAGCGTCGCCGTGGTCGCGCAGTAGAGGTCCGCGTCGGCGGGGAACGGCGCGGCGAGGATGTCGGCCCACCGGCCGAAGCGCACGTACACGTGGAAGCGCATGGGCACGAAGCCCTCGAGCCAGTCGGCCATGGGCGGCGACTCGATGCGGAGCAGGTCGGCGGGGATGGAGGCCTCGAGTTGGAGGGACGTGGTGATGGCGATTTGGGACTGGCCGGAGAACATGGCGGCGTAGATGAGGAAGTGGTAGTCGTGGGAGCGGTACAGAGTGTAGAAGTTCATGCGGCCGCCGCGGGCGGCGTACTTCTCGTCGGCGGCGATGGCAGCAGTGTTGGCTTTGATGGCGGCGGTGTAGTGCCCGCAGAGCACGTCGAGGTGCGAGGGCATGTGGTTGAGGTGGCCGGCGTCGGGGACGAGCTCGCGGAGGTTGTTGGCGAGGGGCAAGGCGTCTTCGGGGCGGCTGCTCATCTCCGTGAGGTGTATGTAGAGGTGCAGCAGGCCGGGATGCTTGTCGCCGCCGGGTTGTGCCAGCGCTGTTTCGAGGATTTGCTTGGCTTCCATGGTGCGAGCGCCCGCGGCTGGATGACCTGTCTTCAGATTCCAGAGCTGCCATGGGGTTAGGTTCATGAGGGCGTCGACATAGAGAGCGGCTACGTCGAGGTCGTGAGGGTACGACTTGTATGTCCTGCTCAGCGCTTCTGCGTACTCTTTGTTCCACACGGACCAGTCCGGCGACATGACGCCCTCACCAGCGGACTGACCGTCTGAGAGCTGCCCAACCGGGTACCTGTACTTCAAAGCGTCGATGAGGGAGGCTTCTACGGGCGATGCTGCTTCAGCGTGCTCGAGTGCCTGCTTCGTAGCTCGGTTCGTCTTTTCCACAGTCGATTCCAGCTCACGCCCCTCAAAACTCTCCCATGGCTTGTTGTAGTTTGGTCCGAGAGCATAAGCCAGTCCCCAGTACGCCATAGCACACGAAGAATCCACGGCGATGGCTTTCTCGAAGCACGCTGCGGCCTCCTCGTGGTTGAAGGCATAGCTCCAGATCAGACCTCGGTCGAACCATGTCTGCGCCTCGCTGCTGCTGGTGGTCACTGCGCGGTGATAAGAGCCTAGATCATAGTAGCTGCCGTCGTCGGCAGAGGTTGGAGCGGGCGGTGGCCGGGTCGCCATCGTGCAGTATTCATCTGGTGAGCATGAGGGCAGTGGTACTGTCAATGTTGTTGTTGGACCCTTGTCGGACCCTTGTTGGGCGACGTTAAGGCCGTCTTCGGTGCCGGGCGCTAAGCAAGGGTGTCCTGTTGTGGTCGGGTACAGGGGTTGAGTGGACCCGGCTGCCCGGATGAGGCCCTGAAGTGCACTCGATTGCCTGCATGATTGGGGTTGGCTGACCCTGGGAATAGCTTCATGACTTTCATTTCCGGAGTTCGAGTGCTCCATACTGTACGGAACATGCTATCATGTTATCCTGCTGATGTCGACGAACCTCTTGGGAAATCTCTCCACCAATCTTTTCCGATAAACCACATCATGGCTCGGGCAAGAATACAGGGGCCCTTCCCTGGCTTCCCCCCAGACCCTCGCATCGCCGCCCTCAAAACACACACCCAACTCGCCCCACGTGCTCAAGAACTGTAGAACCCACGAGTGCCCGTCCGTAATCTCCCAGTTCTCATCCAGAATCGACATAAAATACTGCATCCAGTCATACAGCGTCGGGTCACTCTTCGCACTGTCCAAGTCCCCAATGCTCGTCCAGTGCGCTAGCACCATGACCTCCCTCACGGCGCCCATCGACTCCACCAGCTCTAGCAGCTCATGCCGCCGCTGCTTCTTGTCCGCGTCACTATCGTCCGACCGCTCGACGTCCTTGAACAGCACGCGGCGCGCCGCGCTCAGCCCGGCCATGTCGAACTGCGACAGGTCGCGGTGCAGCCAGAGCACGTCGCGGCGCGGGTCGAAGTAGAAGCAGCAGTCTGGCACCACGGCGTGCTGCAGACGCCGGTACGTCTTGAGCGTGTGGCCGCGGGCCTCGCGGCAGACGCGCAGCGCGACGGGGTGCGTGTACGCGGGCGGGCAGGCGATGCTCTCGAGGTGGTGCGAGTGCGAGTTCCATGCGGTGAGGGTCTCGGCGCCGACCTGCGTGCTGGGCTTGGTGCGCCGCGGGGCGAGGGTGCGGCCGGGTGGTAGGCGGACTTCAATGAGGCGGGTGGTGGGCCATGTTGCTTCCCATATTCGTAGGCGTAGCTCTAGAGGGAGTCCTGTGAGGTGGTTTGTGAGTTTCCTGTCACGTGTATGACTTTGGACTTGTACTGTACCACCCAGCAGACGGCTCTAGTGGTGTTCTGTGCTGACTTACTCTGCAGGCCCCATTCCTCTTTGGATTGCGCAACTTGGTCAGCCATATCGGTGACAGTGAACCAGCCGTTAGCCCGGGGCTTTCAGGGCCAAAATGAAAGAGACATTTCATAATGCGATTTCTTGCCCCGCAAGTTCGAGCACGTCAGATGGCTTTCAAGTGAAGAGCGCAGTGACAAGAACGGTTGTCGGGTCGGGTTAGACTTCCGCTCGGTCCATCTTCAGGATTTCTCCACTCGGCCTCATTCAGGCTAGGGTCCATGCAGGGACACCCCCCTCTTCACTTACACCAGCATACCACCGCCTTCATTTTGTGGGAGAACAATTTCAGGCGGTACAGCCTGCTTTCGTGCTGTCCTTTTTTTTTTTCTCTTTCTTTTTTTTTTTTTTCTCCTGCTTCTCTCCCATTGTAAGACTCACAAAGGATACCACTGTCTACGAGGAAAAATGGTTTGTCTGCTCGGTCGTTGTGGCCTTGTCAGACTTGACAGGAGGACATTTCCCACAAATAATCAAGATGCCAAGTGGTGGGATTCGCATCGAAAAAGGCTTCAGTGACTATAATAATGACTCCCGGGCTGGCCGACCTCATGCATCATCCTATTTATGGTGGTCACCACTGTATATATCCGCGACAGCGCCAGCCCTGCAGTAGCCAAGACATAAACGAGCAGCGTGGACTATGAGAAGGCATGATACAGTTAGTCCGCCAAGAACTGAATCCACCTTTTCATGCAAGTTATATTGAACTTGTGCATTCCTTCCGTGAAGCGAAGGTGCTTACTTCGAGGGGCCTCGGGAGTGTTTTGATAAATACTTCGTACCGTCGCGCCGGGTAAGAATCCCTTGGCCTCGACGTGATCGGTTGCCTATCCTCATTCGTTTGTCCATCTTAAATATACTGCTGCCCAGGACCATGGGCCCGTCACTCCAGAATTTGGGTTTGTTTGCCCTAGTGGCCTCTTCGTCCGCCGTACGACTCTACTCGGCACACTCTGACGGCAATGTCACCAGCCTGTCTCTCGACGAAAGCGAAGGCACGTACACGCTGGCAGTGACTTCTCAAACGGCCGACTGCGAAAAAAATCCAGCTGTGCTGACACTTGACGCCACAAACCGTGTGGTATACTGCTGTAAGCTTCTCATACTTGTTACTTGTCAGGCGAGTCGTTGCTATCTTCAGCACGGCTCGGGAGAACCGTCCGAGGTGGACTATGCACCTTGGCTTGGAACTTCTCCCCTTTCCTATGCGTATTGTACTTGAACTGAATTATGTACAATACTTTACCGTTGTGCGACTACGTGGCGCCAGACTGAAAGAGTGGCGATATCGGATATACCAACACCTCACTGACACGTGCTCGGCGCAGATGACCGCGGCAGCAGCGCAGATACCACTGGAAGCCTCAACTCCTTCTCCATCTCCGATGTCGACGGCAGCCTCACTCGTATCTCCCGGATTCAGACACCCCTCAGCGGCGTCTGGGGTGAAATCGTGACCGCTCACAACGGAAATCGCACATATGTCAGCGCTTCATAGTAAGTACACAGGCTCCTGAAGCTTGCCGGCGTGCTGTCCAGTCACTGACCACATGCCAGCAACACGAGCACCCTCGGCGTCTCGCTGCTCAGCGACGATGGAAGCCTCCCCGGCACCGGGCCCATCCAAACCATTCTCCCCACCCTCGAAGTCACCGGCCCAGTCGTTGACCGACAGGACCTGAGCTACTTGCACCACATTGTCATCGACCCGACCAACACCTATGTCCTCGCCCCGGATCTCGGCGGCGACCGCATCAGAGTCTACTCGTACACGCCCGACACCATCGTCCCTCTGACAGAGCTGGAGCCCCTGCGGACCAGTGCGGGCGTCGGTCCCCGCCACGGCTTCTTCCGGGTCAACGACGCCGGCGAGACCTTCTTCTTCCACAACGGCGAGCTTTCGCAGAAAGTGTACTCGTACAAGGTCACGTACGGCGACGCCGGCTTGACGTGGGAGAGCGTGTTTGAGGCGCCGGCTCTGGGGCTTGATAGCACGCTCCCCGAGACGACCGCTCCGACGAGCGAGTGTGCCATGACGGTCAGTGTATCTTGTGCCGGGTGCTGGCCGCCTTCTCTCTGCCATGCGTATGACTGACAATTACCCTTGCAGCCCGATGGAAGATTTCTCATCATCTCACACAGGGAGGTCTCGTTCAGCAGCTCCCTAATCTATCAGTCCGGGCCGACGGACACGCTGTCGACGTGGGCGATCAACGAGGACGGAACTCTGGAGCTCGTGCAGAATGCCCCTTCTGGAGGGTACTCACCGCGTCAGTTCTCCATCAACAAGGCTGGCGACATGATTGCTGTTGGACATCAGACCAACAAGACGGTTGTGATCTGGAAGCGCGATGTGGAGAGTGGGAAGATCGTCACTGAAGAAGAGGGTGGAAAGCTTGCGGTAGCTGTGCTCAGCGGTGCTGTAGTGTCCACGATCTGGGACGAGTAGAACTGTCTGCAGTGCACGTGAGGAAATCTTCCAGAGCACAGTCTAGAACAAAGCTTATGAAATCGCCAAGCTCTTATTGGTTCACGCCCATCAGTGGTCATGTCCAGTCAGGTCCGAGCGTGTTTTAGCGCCATGATACTAACTTCGGGTGACAGCCAGAATAAATGCCCGATTACTACCTTAGTAGGTAGCCTCGATAGCGTCGTCACGCCGTTTCGAACTTGGTGCGACAGAACGACCATGGCGGCCTCAAACAAAGTACGCACAGTTACAGAACTCGGGACTCATGTCCACCTTTCTACAACAATGCCGCCACACCAAGGTGACACACTGACACCTTACTACAATATCACCCTGGTTTGTTTGTTAGGGATGGGTCGCCCTGTTCCAACCGGAACTCTGTTTGCACGAGTATTCAGTGTTCAATGCCACTTTCGTCCTTTTCCCGAGCACAGTGCTCCCGTTTTCTTGAACTTTAAAATTATCAGCGCTTTTGCCCTATATCATAGCGCCGTTAATGCTGAAGGCTTGTTACATAGCTTGAGGAGCATTTAAAGCTATAGACAGTTATAGTGGTAATACCGTTCAGTAAGAATTCTGTGGGCACTTCCGTGCGCTCCAGGGCTATCATCTCGTGAACTTTTCTACTTTCGCAACCAGAGTTCCGGTCGAAACTGGAATACCTGGAGCTAACGAATAAACCAGGATTAATGTCGATGCTCTTCCTGCGCTTTTTTTGTTTCCCTGTCTGTGCGTCCTGGCCATATCTTCCGAGGACAGAACACCAAAATGTGCACAGACGCGCCTAACCCCAGACTACCCGTTATAGCTTGTCCCACGCCCCAGGAACGGGGATAAATGGCGGGAGCACTTGGCTCGTCCTGAGCTAGACCACCACACCAGCGATTGGTCGATCTCGGCACGCCCTCCAAACGTCGTGTCATAGTCAGTGCTCGGACCACAACTACCAGCAGGTCCGCGCCGTACTACAAGTGGCGAACGAGGAGGACTGTGGTCCTGAAGTCGTCCACCTCTGAGGCTGCTGGAATTCTCTTGAGGGGCCCAGTCTTTCCAGAATGTCGCTTTTCACAACAACTTGCAGACAGGTCTTCAGCCCTGCTTGCGACGAAGATCACGACTGGAAGCCATGTTGGACCTATTGGGAGTGCCCCAGTGCGGCGTGAGTATCTCTCGACCGTCTCCACGAAAGCTATACTGACTCGAGGTCAATATTCAGGTGCAATGTCTCATTTCATCGCTAAACTCCTCCGCATGCGATCTCGCAGACCAAGCATGTCTTTGTGCCGATGAACATTACTCCAGCGTTGTGGAGGCTTGTGTTCTCACCAGCTGTGAGGTCAGACAGGCACTGATCGTCAAGAATGCTACATGGTCAGGCTGCGGGTTCCCAACGCACGACCGAGACTCGCAAATCATTGCCGCCGACGTTGTTTGCATAGTCCTGACCGTGGTATTCTTTCTTCTGCGCATGCTCTCCAGAGCAGTCAAAATGGCGCCATGGGGCTGGGACGACACTACGATTGTCTTCGCATTTGTACGTGGTTCACGTTACTCCTGACTCCTTTCATTTAGCAACGCCATGTTTACTGACATTGTATTCTCGGCTGCTAGGCCCTCCTTATTTCTTTTCATTTCGCAGGAGCGGCGGTTATTGCACAAGATATGGGCCTTGGTCGAGACATCTGGACACTCGCCCCCGAAAAGATCAACAATATGCTTCGCGTCTTCTTCGCCTTCGAGATGATATATTCATTCTTGGTCTTTTTCCTCAAGATATCCATCATCTTTCTGTACATGCGCATCTTCCCCGGTGGGAGATTTCGGATGTTGTTGTGGGCAACACAGGTCGTCCTCATTGCCTCACTCGTCGCCTTCACCATAGCTGACGGGTTTCAATGTCAACCTGTTGAGTACTTCTGGACATTCTGGGACGGCCGCAAGAACGGGTACTGCTTCAATATCAACGCTTTCGCGTTTGTGCATGCGGGGTATAACATCGCTCTGGAATGCTGGATGCTTGCCTTGCCGGCGTCGCAGGTGTGGAACCTCAACATGTCCCTCAAGAAGAGACTCCAGGTTCTTTCCATGTTTGGATTTGGTATCTTGTGCGTCTGTATGCTTCCAAACTGTACTCGTGTGGTCTTCAACTGATTCGGGATACAGTGCTACCATCATCAGCATCGTCCGAGTGCCGAGCCTGAAAGAGTTCACAACGACGCAGAATCCGACAAGTACGTACTACTGTCGCACCACGGTCATGTCTTCTTCTTACGTGATGTGTATTATGAAGCTTCCATGGCCCTGCTAACCCACCCCTTCCCACTAGGTGACTTTTTCTGGGTCACAATCTGGTCCGGCGTGGAGCTCACCGCCGGCTTCGTCGTTGCCTGCATGCCCGCCGCGCGACTCTTTGTCGTGCGCTACGTTCCTCGCGTCCTATCCCCGACGAAATGCTCACGCACCGCCGTAACCGACGACACGCCGCCTTCCTCCGATAAGCACGGGCCGTACCGCCACCCGCGGTCCCCGACGCCCTCGCCCGATCTCAAAAGGCCTTGGGAGCAGGACTCGAGACACTACAACCACCGCAAACCCCGCCCGCTCAGCCATAGCTTCAGCATGCTGACGCTCGTCCCGCGACGAGGAGGAGGAGGAGGAGGAGGAGGAGGAGGAGGAGGAGGACGGGGCACGGTCCCGCTGATGCTTAGCAACTCGCACGACCTCGACAAGAACCGCCGCTACTCGATGCACGTGACGGTGACGTCGTTGGGCCGGACTGCGTGGATCGATGATGGGGAGGAGGAGGGGTGGTCGCTCACGCACGCGGCGCCGGATGCCCCGACACCGCCGGGGAGTGCACGCTTCTTCCCGCCGGGGAGGTATTTGGGCGTGCCGCCGCAGCTGCTGTCGGACGAGAGGGCTAGTGTGCGCGAGAGAATTATGGTCACGCAGGATGTGAGGGTTGAGCACTCGGATGCTCCGCGGCATCCGCTGCGGAGTAATAGATGTGGGGAGCATGAGGAGAAGAGATGAGAGGGTGATGAAGGTGTGGGGAGGCAGATTGAGTGGTGGTGCATCTGGTGGCGTTTGGGATTTGGAACCATGAATAAAAAAAATACCTTTGTACAATAGAATCCTGTCCATCCTCGTTCATGGCCATTTTAATTGCCCCAGGACGTACTTGCTAACAGCATGAGCACTCTCACCCAGCCACAACCAGGGCCCCTCTTGATGAATTTTTACTGCACCTGATCCCCCTCCCACCCCGTGAGGTTCACCACCTCCGGCACACCTCCGGGCGCTCTCACAATCACCCAAACAACCCCCTCGTCGCCCTCATTCACCTCCTTGTGCTCACGATTCGCCGGGATCAGCGCCCAGTCGCCCGCGCGAAGCACCTGCTTCTGCTCGTTGCCCTGGTCGTCAAGCGAGGCTATTACTCCGGTGCCGGAGACGGCATACACGATTCTGTCATGATTATGCTTCATGAGTTGCTGAGAACGACCACCTGATGAGCGTTGTTCAAGTGAATAAACCGCAGACTCACGTATCCTGATTGCCATGGTGGTGCACGGCGGAGCTGGAATGGGGCTGGGCACGCATGAGGGTCCCACAGATGGAGGGCGAGACGTCTACAATGGCGGACTGTGTTTTGGGAGCAGAAATAGAACGGTTTCCAGTCAGCTAGATGGCTCTGACACCTGGTAGTTACACGGCCACGTTGCGGGAGCTCGGTGTGTCATGAAGGGATGCCACAAGCTTACCTGGCGGATCATGCCCTCCGTTTGCCCGTGGCCGGTCTTGACTTCATCTGCTGCGCAGAAGTGGACCGGTCTGGCGGTTTGCCTGTCTGTTTGCCTGTCTGTTTTGGACATATCGCTTCTCCTGTTGATATGTCTTCTCGAAATTCAAAAGGAAGAGAAGAATTGGGGGGTGAAATGATTGTATAGAAGGATACCACGGCAAACTGACGACGTCATGTGGAGAAGGAACCTTGCTTTATGATATTTTGACCACGCATCAGGGATTCAACGTAGAGGGGTTCACAATTGTATTGGGTGGCGTGAGCCCTCGCCGGCTGCTTCCTGATTTGGCAAAAGAGAGGTTATCGTCAGCGCTGCTGGCGGTGACCGCTTGTGCCGGCGAGAGCCTATAGAGAGTAAAATATACGAAAAAACCAAAATAAATATCACAGCCGTAAACCCCTTGAAACCCTAATCCTTGCCTGCGTACCCTAGGGAGGTGGGTGGGTGAAAAACGAGTATATAGTGCCGTTGGCGTATAGTAACGATACTTGCTCGTAATGCTGATGATGGTATCTGATTCTTAATCTTTATTGTATTTAATAGAGGGGCAAGAAGACTTTATATTTATGGTATATATATAAGGTCGGGCTAGGCCATCCTTGCCGCCGTTAAATATCACTTATTTGACCACGTATTAGGGATTTAACGTAGAGGGGTTTATAATTGTATTAGGTAGCGTAAGCCTTCGCCGGCTATTTCTTGATTTAGCAAAAGAGAGGTTATCGTTAGCGTTATTAGCGGTGACCGCTTATGCCGGCGAAAACTTATCGCTTATACCCCTATGATATTATTAGTTTTATATAAAGCTTATAATTATGCCGATATGAAATTTCCGTTATATTCGTTTTTGGTAGATATATGATTGGCGGAAATATCTATCGATTAAATCGCTAGCCTATCTATTTATAAATTTGGCTTTTCCCCGAGTAATGCCATTATCGTAAGTGTGCTGTGCCGCCCTTTTTTTAAAGAAGTGGTTGTTATAGGTATATAAGGGGATGCCGAGGTTTATAAAGCGTTTGTTTAATGTTGCGAATATTCTTTCTTACGTAAAAACGTTATTTTCGAAATTAAATAAGGGTGCTTTTAGAGATAGAGGATATTTAGCGAGTAGTTTAATTATATATAATATTACGTATATTTTATTAAAGCCGCGGCCTATTAAGATTGTAACGCCGTTATGGTGTTTATTAGCTTTGCTATAGGGTAGGAAGAATTCGAGATCGCCGCTATCGAAGGTTATATAGCCCCGTATGGGCTTTATTGATCTGAAGGTTTATAGGTTTTGAAGCTTTGCGCGAAGCCATGTGATCTCTTTTAGCTAAAGGAAGGCGGAGAAAGCGAACGTAAATGTTATATTAAGGTATAACCGATCCCATTTCGCTTCGCCAGCTATAGCTATATTAAAAATTAGCTTGACGAGGATATTATATGATATAGCGAGTTTTTTTGTAGAAGGCTGCTTTGGAAATAAGTTAACGGTTCTTTTAAGTAAGCGGCGTATATAAAGCGATTTAAAGATGTTAGTAGGGTAGTCTAGGTTAATGTAATATGCGCGTAGAGCTGCTATATAGTTTATTAATATGGAGAGGGAGAGATGATTTAATTTTTATAGCGGGTCGCTATCTGAAGCTTTCGTCACGATCTATAGTGCTAGCATAGCCTTCGTTGCTAGCTAAGGGGCGACCCCGTTGAGCAGATAATAATTCTCGTATAATTTAGTCGCTATTGTTAATCGTTTCTTTATAGAGTTTTTAAAGCTTGCCTATAAGAGCTTTGTGTATATATAGCTTATGGTGATTCCGTTTATTCGGCGGCAAAAATTAAGGGGTGGTTCGAGAGAAAGGGCATTTGCTAGGTAGGGTATAGGTTAGTTATTATTAGCTAGAGGCTGTATAAGAGAGCGTTAGCGAGGGCGTTATTTTTAGAGGTTATACGTATGGCAAATATAATAATATCTTTAGCGGATGTTTGAAGTAAGGTTGTGCGTAAGGGCTTAAGAGAAGGTCTTCGGATTATTTTGTTATTGAACGCCGCTAGGGCTATATTATTATTTGTATAGATTATTAATATAGAATGCCTCTAAAGTCCGGCTTATTATGATATCGCTATTTGAATAATAGCGATTTCAGCGATATTGATATATATTTCAGTCAATTATAGAATAAAGAATATATGGTCCTCTAATATAACCGCTGACCGCCAATCAGATTTATAAGGTGCGCTAGCGTATTAAAAGCCGTTTAGGCCGGTATTGAAAACGTTTGTAAATAAGTGTATTATGGGGCGTTGAGAGTTATCGATCAGATATATGCCGTTTGTAACGGGTAGGAGATCTCGTTATTAAGTTAGGTCAGCTTTAGCGGAGTCAATTATCGGCCGCCGCGTATACGGTTAGCGCTAATATATTTGAAAATCGTAAAGGCGACGCATAAATAGCCTCTTAAGCGGGATCACCTCGTAATAGAAATTAAGGAACCCCGTAAAGGCTTTTTAATTTTCGAATATGGTGTTTTCTTCTATTAGGGCGTTAATGACGGTTATAAGAGCTTTATTTTTTTATTATATAATAATTATACGATCATCTAGACCGTATCGATTTCCATCCCTAAATACTCTAATATTATACCCTCACCGTCTTTTATATAGTTCGTAGATATGCCCAGGTAGTCTGTGATGTTATCCTAGGTGGAGACGAATTTAGAAGGGTGGTGCGTTTAAGAGATAAATATGATCGCGATAAAGTTATCAAGGTAATGCAATAGCGAGAGCTACGATAGCTGGCGTTCGAAGACCTAATATAAGGCTTCGGCAAAGAGGTTGAAGAGAAAAGGAGTTGTGCGTAGGCTAAAAGAGAGGCAGTTTTTATAATAATAGCGATTTTTCCAAATCAGGCCTAATAGCTAGCGATTAGTCAGCGATATAAGGATTATTTTGAACGCCGATTTTAGGTTTTTTTTGACGAGAGTGGTATTACGGCTAACGTAGCAAACCTCTTCGAAAAGTTTAAATCGGGAGGTATATTATAGATTGCCTTATTCAACGGGTATGAAATCGTTTATAGAGTGATTATTAAGGAAAGAGAGGTGGTATATGCGGCGCTAGCTTTTATCGTGCTTTGGCATAAGGCTTAAAAGGGAAGAGATAAAAGGCCAAGATAGCTTGATTTGCGTGATTCTGGTTGCGGCTAGATTATTAGATAATTATTGTTCGATAATATTAGGATCGAGGTTTGCGGAGGAGAGATTTTCAGAGAGAATTAGAGTTTTTAGGCTTATATAGCTAATATATACGCTATATATTAAGATGCCGACGATGTTATTAAAAAGCGTTTTAATATAGTTTTAAAGCGCTCGGCGCTATATTTATGGTTTTAGAAGAGAAAGAGATAGTTTTAATAATTAATTAAAAGGGTTATAAACGGAGAAGAGCGGTATTATATTTCGTATTAAGCGTAGCGGAGGGATAGGTAGTTTGAAGATTGGTTTATAAAAGCTATGATTTATAGGCTTGGGTAAGGTAGGTAGCGTTATATTTAGAATATTTATATATAAGGTTATAGCTTTGAAACCGGCAGTTTTTAGGTTTGAAGTTAAAGTTATAATAAACCTTCGGATTTTAGTTGGCCTTTTTTTAAAGCTTATTTTTATTAGAAGGGTTAGGTTACGTGGTATCGCGAAAAGGGCGTTGGCGCTGTTCGATCGGAGCGATATTTTATTATTTTCGCTTAATAAAGTAATCGTCGAAATAGGTATGAACCTAGGTTTGGTTAAGATCGGTCTATATCGTGGGATTATAGCGGTTTGCGAGGTTAGTGGCGAGGATGGCGTTTTTATAATCGATATAAATAGTGATTGAATAGTGGCGAGCTTTGATAAAGAGGAAGTTAATAAAAAAGATTATCGTGAGAATTGTTGCGATATATTTTATAGCGAAAAAGAAGCTGTATATGGAGATATAATTCGTAAAGCATTTTATTTAGGTATATAGGTTATTTTCGAATTGTTTCGCTGACGTTTGTTTTTGGCTTATAGTAAAAGCTTTGTTAGAACCGAGTGTGATAGGCGTTTCGTTGTTTTAAGGGTTATATGGTTTTCTTCGTAGATAGGCAAGCTGGGGGGTTTTAAAGGTGTTATTAAGGATGGCGTCGGCGTCGGAAATAAGGATTCTTAGTGTTTTTATAATAGCTTGGAGGATTCGCTAGGGGTAAGACTTGTTTATGATTTCCGGTTTCTTAATGTTAACGGCTTGTATAAGGGCATTACGGCGGAGGCGCGCTAGCTCCGTTTAAGCTTTGATTAGTTCGATTTGGGCTTGGATTTGTATTAGCGATTTTATAATCCCCGGCGGCGCCGGAGGCGCTAATTAAGGGGGGAGATTAAGAGGCTGGGTGTTTGGAATAGTGCTATTATTAGGCATCGTTTGTATAGGAGTTGCAACGACGATAGATTTTTAAAAGGCGAGCGGAGGGGCGTTACTAGAGCGGTTGAGGGAGCGGCGAGTGGCGGTCATTCTGTATATAGAAGGCGGTGGTAGTAAAGACGGCCGTGATGGCCTTAGATGGAAAAACGAGTGTATAGTGCCGTTGGCGTATAGTAGCGATATCTGCTCGTAATGCTGATGATGGTATCTGATTCTCAATCTTTACTATATTTAGTAGGGGGGCAAGAAGACCTTATATTTGTGGCATATGTGTGAGGTCGGGCTAGGCCATCCCTGCTGCCGTCAAACATCACCCAATTATCTATCATGTGATCACCCGTTGGAGCGCCCACCCCTACAACCCCGGGGTAGCAACATTGAAGGAAAGTACTTGCACCTGCCAGGACCCACCCAAAACTTCTGAATCAAAAACTGGACTACCCAACCTAGGGTTGATGATTTTCAGGCAGTACCAAGAAGGCGATTGTGGTCACTGGTATACGCCGGCTACATTGGTTCGTTATCGCCGGCCCTGGAGTTGATCGTATAAGCACGAGCATAATCCATGTGCCACTGTTTTAAATTTCGGGGACGACGAGGCTTATTGGTAAAAGTGCTGTGAAATTCGTCCAGCTTTTGAGGGCATCCTCTGAAATTTACGGCTGGGTACCAGGACTCGTCTTTTGGCCATCCAGTCCACTCCCTATCGCAGCTATGGTTTTAGCACATTTGCCCACGATTCGGGTCTCAGTGGAGTAGAAACCTTTAACTCACACTTGGTAATGAAGTCCTGTGATTTTGTGTGTCGCGTCTGCCTCGTTGATGATCTTGCAATCCAGAATCTTGCTCACCAGCCACTGGCCAGCGTTGGGTGGCAGGCCTGCGACCTGGATGCTCCATGGGCATGGAAAATCATTATCGGCCACCCAAGGCATGCCCTGCTCCCGATCTAGATTGCGGAGGTTCTTCTTCGTGGATACTACAACACTTCCAGGCGCTCCTGTAGGCTCGGGTGTCGAATTCTCCAGTAGTAGGCTGTACGAGTCGGCAACTTGGTATCTGCCATTGCACAAACGCATGCCCCCAATTGTCTTCCCAGCAGCATTCTGCACGCCTTGAATACACTCGATGAACTCCATTCGTTCGTGTATTCTATCCCAATGATCTGGCCCAGTAATTGGGGCTGGGCTTATCCTGAAACCTTTGTACGTACGAAACTTGTTCTTGTCAGGAGCCGAAGCGTAAATGTGCACTGCTCCCCATGTGGACCAGTCACTCGTGTCTAAGCCGTATTCACTGGTACGGTCATGAAAGAAATTCCCGGAAGGAAGCACTGTGAGATGCTGGGGCTCTTTCTTGACCCAAGTCTTGCTGTCTTTTCTTTGGTCAATGTGGAACGGTGCTCTGCAGGTAGTGACCGTTAGTCAAGTGCAGATAGGTGCACACATGCAACATGAGCTTAAGACTCCCTGTTAGAGTTGTTCGCTCACAGTAAAATGCATGATCGTATCTGCTGTATTTTTGGGATTTCTGTCTTCGGAACTCGGCCATCTTGATCCTGTTCGCCACTCAGAAGTCAGTGAATCAGTGATACAGGCTGCCTAGACATCACAAATCTTGACTTCGGGATGATCAGGTCCGACCACGATGACCCCAGTGATCGTGGCTTCGGGAGGCGGAGAACCAACCTTTTCGCCGGCGGTCCAAGCTGAAGCCCATTCCCGAATGACTTTAATACAGCCCTCTGCTTCGGCCTTCCAATTCTCCACGTGTCGGCTGGGATTTACGCCAGCTACCTCCCGGTTTATTCTGACCAAAATTACGAGTGGTCGCCCATTCATGCCCGTAGTATTGCAAGAGGCGTGATAATAAAAGGTCCCTAATGGACCTATCCCGGGACGCATCATCCTGTCGTCTTTGCCTTCAGAAGCGTTAGGATCTGGTCCTGGAGCACCTTGCGTCCCAGCCTGCCCCATCTTCACGTTGGCGGCTTTAGTGGCATCCTCAGCTGCCTTTTTAGCAGCCCCTTTAGCAGCTACATCGGCCCAAGATGCTCTGGCTCGAACAACACGCCTTTTATTGATTCTGTTTCTCGTCATTCTTTTCCCTATATTTGGGTCTGTCGCCATGGCTTGGAAAGTGAAATAGTGAGCAAGGTAGACAAGTGTACTGAGGCAGCCTGAAATGGTAGCGCTAGCTATTACAACGAGCTAGTTGATTGTGCGATGAGTGTGGAGGGGATTTGTGCCTCCCTTATAGATAGCAGTCGTTCTTTTTGTAAGAGAAACATGCCTTAGGTAGATAACTTCCCCACATGGGCATATAATCAGCCACTTGCCCACCCATTGTTCTCTAGCTAAGATGCTTTCAGTGAATTGCCAAATCCGTCGGAGGGAAATTTTGCCCCTCAGCACTAAGTTCAAATACTTCCTTTGATATCATAAAATACGATCTTCCAACAAAGAACGCAACTGAGGCAGCTTTTGCAATGGTCCATGGATCTAGGTAGGTACCTGGACATGCAGCGAACACAGTCGAATTATGATCCCTCTGAACACAAAGCCGTTAAATGATATCCATCGAGGCGGAAATTATACTCTGCATTGGTTTTTTTAAAATTTCGAAAATCGCCATCCAGCGTACCGAGGAGACGATGCATGTGCTCTGCCTAATCCCTCCTGGCACATATTCACCCGGGCGGCTGTGGCGTTCGTGCTGAGCCGCTACATATGAATATGCCCCTGCAAGATATCCTCAAGTGTCCGCAGGTGAGAAATTAATGATGTGAGAGCCCGGGCGTTCATCTTTTGGCGCTTCACGCAGCCGGTAGGCCCCGGGGCCGGTTCTGCATTGTTCACTGGCGACGGTCGTTGCTTTCTGAGGACACAATGCATTAGACAGATTAAACACGTATACAAGAACACAGAACGATGAAATCCGGCCGCGATGATGCTTCGGATACTCAGCCATAGCGGAATGGAACAAAAAAATGTGTTTCAAAGGAAGCTGCTGAGAAGGAAGGAGAAGGGACGGGGGAAGGCAAAAGGACTAACCCCACGTAGCCATTTTCATAATGCACCAGCCGACTGTTCCAAGGACGCCGATGTTCAATAATCTTCCCAATGGGCCTGGTCTTCGAAACCCCCTGGCTCGGGCCCACGGATCTTGGAGTGGTGGCATCCGTCGATAGGGAAGTTCGGTATTCATGACGGGCAGATCGAGAACATACGCTTGATTGACCTTAGAGGGAGACTTGGCTTTTTTTTTTTTTTTTCCAAAGGTAGCAATGATATAGAGGCACCAAGAAAGTTAGACTTGTGCAAAGACTCATCACACTGAGAGGAACTGGGACAATAGAATCTTATACACTGTCCGTCGGTCTTACGTCTCCGACCCCGAACTAGTGACTCCGAGCCCGCCAGGGTCGGCCGAGACTGACCTTGAAAAGACCGAACATGATGTCTGGCATGATACTCCGTAAAGCACAGCTACTTGATAGCCCGAGCTTATCTCCGCCTCCTGACCGACATTTTTAGGAACCAGGTGGCTGTCGATCGGACATTTTCGTCGAGTTCAGCGATCGGACATTTTCGTCGAGTTCAGATGCCACGCATCTATTGCACTCCCTCTTTGGACTCGGATCGGCAGGACAGTAGGTTACCTAGTGGAACAGGTTTTTCTACCCTTAATGATACTGACCTGGACGATGTGGAGCGTATACCAATACTCGGATCACAATGCCACTTTTTAAGCCCAAGCCGCGCTGCTATCGATGCTTTATATACAAGTGACAGCCAACGAGCCCCCCCGCGCCATGCACCAGCCCCATCCCCGGCCGCACAAGCATAGCTACCACTACACTTCATACAAGCTCGACAACCAGATTCCCTCCTCACTTCTCCCCAGCACACCTCCATTCTCCCCAACCGTTACATTCTGCACCGTACACCCCGTCGTACTATAACTCTCCGCATACCTTCCCGTCAGCACCGCATCTAGGAACGCCGTCGCCGCGCCATCGCCATTCTGCTGCTCGGAGCCGTGGCTCCCCACGGTGTTGCGCTGGTACAGGATGTTGGCGCCCGCCGTGCAGTACTTGGCAATCAGCGCGTCCGTGTCGGCCACCAGCGAGATCTGGTCCTGGATGGCCTTGTACGCGAACACGGGCATCTGCGGCACGCCATGCAGCCCCATGACGCCGTCCTGCTCGACGACGGCGGACACCTCGGGGCCCGAGATGTCGGCGAGCCCGTCGACAAAGTACCGGTAGATGTCTTGCAGCGAGTAGGCGCTTTCGGCTTGGCCGAGGGTATAGTTCTGCGCAGCGAGGAAGTTGGCCGCGGTGTACGTGCCTTTGGTGTTGGGGGTGAGGCGGTCGTAGACCCAAGCTTGGGTGGCGGGCCATTGGCTGAGGAGCCCGATGATGGCGGGCTGAGACGCAACGGGGTTAGGCGTCATTCAAAGGCTGACTGGCATATGGAGACTCACCGGCGCAAGACCCGCCGACGGCTTCCTATTGATAGTCATCAGCACGCTGGTGACATTCGGCGTCAGCCCGCCCACAGCGCTGCCGGCAAAAGTCAACTCGCTCGCATAATCCGCCGCCAGCTCCGCCGCCCACTCCGTCGCCAGCGCGCCGCCCGAGTAGCCCCAGGTCGCGTACAGCGTGTCGTCCGGCAAATCATACAAATCAGCGCCATTGAGGGTGGCGCGCACTGCATCGAGCGTGGCATAGCCGCTCATGTGGCCCGCCGTGAAACTCGCCAAAGGTCCCTCATAGTCAGGTACGGTCACATAGTAGCCCTTGCCGAGTGCAACTTTGATGTCTGTATAGAAACTCTGTATGAGGCTGTAGCTGGGAGAGGCATTGATATATGCCGAGTCGTATGGAATTTGGTAGGACAGCAATGCGTTGGTGGGATTGTTTCGGGGCACGAAAATGGTTGTTACTGCGAAGGTAGCGTTACCCTGGGAGGCGGTTGTCCGGTAGAGAAGCTGGTAGGCTGTTGAGCAGTTGCCCCCAGCGGCTGAGATTAGACTGTTGGGAGCGGTCCGGTTGCGCAGGATTTCACCCGGGTTGGCTGAGGCATAGCCTGTCGGTGGTGTGTACCAGGGATCTTCACTGGGGGGGATGGCTTGGGTGTTGTCATCACGCCTGAGATTGATGAGATGCAGTGGCGCTACGGCGGCCAGTGCGCCGTGAACAAGAGAACACGCAACCACCAGACTTCGAACGAGATTAAGGCCCATGGTGAAGGTTGCTATGTTGCCCTGGGGGCCCGGGGAATGTTGGGGCAAGCGGCGTCGTCTCGTGAGGGATTGTCAATGACGAGACCGGAGTGAGTGAGTACGAGGTCGTACAAGTCCGGGAGTTCCCCTTGCTGCGCGGCTTTCCATTGTTTTAACAGAATCTCACATTTCTGAAGCAAAAGGCTGAGAGAGCCCCGCACAGATGGTCGGCATGCTTGGGACTGCTACCGATTGCCTATTCGGATCCGACTTTCGAGATGCGTGTACGCTAGATGGTGGTGTGTACACCGAATCGGTGCCCGATGCCATTATCCGATCAAACGGCTGGGAGCGGTCCGCCATGACGGTGGGTCCCGCCATGCATGACAAAATAGCTTGTGCTGTATTAGGAAGGTACTAAACGAGAAAGAAGGAGGAAGTTCGGAAGAATGCCACTGCGCTGCACAAAAGCATCCTGTGAGAGTTCTTTCAGCTTCCTTGGGACCCAGTCCACCACGTGGATCTGATGGTCCCTCGCAGCCGACACCGAGATGATTCGATTGTCAGATATCGCAAAAATGCAGGTCATATATAGACGCGCGGAGATATTCAGCGACTCCAGTCGCACATCAGCGAAACGAAGGCATGGTGACGCCTTTCTGCGGCTCTAGGTGGGATCTCCGGTAAAGACCTGAAAGTACTTTTGTCAGTTGGCAGTGCGAGCCAACGGGCTGCTCCTAAAACCTGCTGCGAACGTCGTCACCGAAGTAGCACATAAAGCGGCACCTGTGACCAGCATGTCCGACGCCCTGTGACAGGGCCTTGACCAAGCGCACAACAAAACAATGCTATTCTTTTCCGTGACCCGTTGAAAATGGTTTCTCGTGTCCCGCCCATGTCAATATTGTCCAATGCCAGACCCAACTCCAATGAACCAAGTGCCGCCATGAAGCTCCAACCCAACGCCAAACCCAAGATGCTGTGACAATCACATGCTGCTGGTCAGCACATCAAAAATTTCGTTTCTCCAACCGCCGGCATCACCTTCCCGAATCTTCTGCTTCGCTTGTGCCGCCTCCTCATTCCACACTTTGACGATACTTCCAGGCGCGTACACACCCTTGAAAACGCCTTCTCCCGGTTCGGTAACGCCGGCCCTTGTGTATACGTCCGGATCTTCCTCGGGAACCAGCCGAGCCGACACGGCTTTGATGAAGGTCCACATATCGTTGGGATCCGCAATCCGCGTGGCCCTAAGCCTCTCTCGTGCATAGAGCAGTTCTCGATTCGCTGCATGGATTGTGTCGGCGATGGCCGTGGACAACTGCGTTTCGATAACTGAACGAAGAATAGGCAGGACCGCTGGCTTGAATAGGGAGGCAGCAAGAGCAAACTTGGACTTGCGCAACTTGTAATCAAGCTTGTGAACATGGACACGAACATCCTTGAGCGAGAGGATGCTTTCCAGGCGTTCCTTTGCCACTTCAATATCAATCTCAATGTCGATGCCCTTTTCGTCCAACTCAAAGGAAGCGATGCCTTCATCAGAAAGCTGCAGCAGGCCGGAATGAGCACGGAGCCAGAATCCTATCTCTTCGGCACGGACGGAAAGACCATCGACCTTGATCGTCACGAGCGACTCGATACTGGACGTAGTCCTGGTGCGAGCTTTTCGAATTTCCAGGTTATTCACAGTCTCGACACGAAGTTTATACGGGAGAAATGATGTGTGGTTGACAGTGATTCCAGGCTCAAGAATCAGGTTCTCCAGCAAAAGGTCAATCTCGGGGGTCGAAACCTCGAGACGTGGAATTGGAAGGTATTGGATCGATTCGAGCAGCCTTGGGACGAAGACATGGATCGCATCAGTGACCAGGTCAGTATTTGTGTACTGATGGGTAGGCGAAAGGATCTTGGCAAGGTTGGTGGTGGTCTTGGTCAGATTGGCGATGTCAATGTCGTGTAGGACTGACTGGAGGGTGGATTGCAGCTTGGCAAGCAGTCCATCGACGTCTTCTCTGAGCGCAGAGCCAGAGGCCAGCTCAGACGACTGTTTCCTCAGGTCTTGAAACCTCTCCTCCGCATGGTCGAAGAAGTCAGGATCGGTGAGCATCTCTTGAAGTGCGTTTCCAGCTTGTCGTATGAGGTCGTCAAACTGAGGGTCACTCTTCCCGTGTTCAACCACCTGCTTGACTCTCCGTTCCAGCTCCGCCCACTCAGCCGCATCACCAAACGACTTGATCAGGGACCAAAAATTGTCGAGGGCCTTGTTCATCTCCTGATTTGTGTTGACATCGCGTTCTGCAGTGGAAGCTGTCTCCTCGAGGACATGCGAGTACACGTACGCGTAGCGCTGCAGCAGTTTGGCCAAAACAGACACAGATTCTGAGTAGTCCTGTCGCTTGCGGAGTTTCGACACGGCTGACTTCAGTCTGTAAATCAAGGTGCTCTGCTCATCTCCGGTGATCTTGTCCACAAAACTGTGTTCGGCCTCCTGGGCCACTTCAGCGGCACCCTCGGCAACGACCTTGGCGACCTCCGTAACGTCCCCTCCCAGTTCTTGCGTGGTTGGTGCCTCGCCGCCATTGGCACCTGGCTCCTTGAGCGCCTTTTGCTCTTCTGGACTTGGCTCCAGACGATTGGCTGCTTGCTGGGATACATTGGATAGCGTCAAGGCTGCGTCACTGAACACTTCCCGGCCGATAGTAGTCAAGTCCGAGAGGAAGTAACGGAAGTCTGAATTGGTCAGGAGTAAAGACCCCACTGTCTGAAGACTTGCGTATGCTGCGAATTGTCAGCAATCAATTTTGTGTCCTAGAATGCGTGCGTTACACCACTCACCAGCGGCTGTCTGCGCCTTTGACTTGGCTTTGGAGGTCCGGTTGATGACATCTTCTACGTCGACTGAGATGCGCGACCTGGTCAAGTACCAGATGAAATCTTGGATCTCGTCGTGGTTGTTCTTGTGTTGCAGAAGCTCCATGAACTGCTTCAACCAGAGCTTGGTGTAGTGGACCAGTGCCCTGCCAGAATCGCTGAGCTGCTCATGCTCCGGGTTGAGGAGATCAGCGGCGAGCAGGGTCCGCAAGTTGACAATGACCTGCTCATTGGAGGGCATGAATCCCTTAGACATTGCCCGGAGCATCTGGTAGGTATGAAGCTTCTGGTGAAGCTCCCTCTGCAGGACCGTGTCATCGCGGTACCGCGGCAGCAGTGGGTCGCGGTCACCGACGTCGTCCTCGTATTCGATCTGAGGAAAGCAAGGCAAGCACCAGCAGAACACGCTGAGGCACTCCCTGATGCTAGCCATGGTAGCAATGAGGAAGCGCAGTAGCTTCGAGAGAGAGAGGATCACAGGAAAGAGTTTCCGACGTTGTCCATGAGGAATGTCAAGTTCATCAAAACAGAAATACTTTGACGAACGTCAGCCTACGTGATGTTTGTTGTACTGTATGCCCATCCCCTGTAAGCTGCGTACAAGGGTATGAGCGATGACGCAGGGATGACCATATTCGACAGTAGGGCTGCGCCATCAGACAGGGAGTATCCCTACTCCGAGAAAGCCTGCTTACATAACAATGGCGACGACATCGCAACTTCGTAGTGTCGTTATCTTGTGGACACGGCATGTTGATCTGAGGCTGAAATGATGGAATACAGAACCGGATATGAATTATAAACAGATTGAGGCCGTTAAGCCCTCGGCGGAGCCTCGCGGCCTCATTGTTTTCACAATTCAGCAAAGCAGCGACCCTAACCCTCATTCCTTTAACGGAGTGATCGGTCTGGCCGAGCAAAGGAGATGAGTGAGCCGCCAACAACGTGTCCCGACTCCCAGTGAAACACGTAATGATTCCCAACATTACACCAGACAAACCACATTGCACTTTCTGTCGCAACAGCCTACACCCGACACTCACTATCGCTGTCTAGCCTAGTCAAAAACTGGAACCCAAGTACTAGATTCCGTCCACCGACGACTACTGTTCGTCTCAGCGGCATCTGGGCACGTCTCAGCATGGGCCCGTACCTCTCAACAGCCATCCGGGCCTTGTTCCTAAAAGCCGCCGCAAATCTCACAGCTCAACTCGCTGCAAGATGGCACGCTCAGGATCCCATCCCGCAACCGATCGACCGCCAACGCATTCTCGAGTTCGCCGTGTACGGCTTTTTCCAGGCCCAATTGGGGTATATCTGGCAAATCTTCCTGGAGCGCCTCTTCCCGAGCCGCCGCTCAGGCAACATGGTACCGCCCACTCCGTCCAAAGAGAAGGGCAATGACGACGAGGAAAGTCGTCTGAGTACGGAGGGAACCTCTGTCAATTTTAGGGAAATTCTCAAGTCGTCGAGACAGGGGGTTATCTGGTGGAACATTGCCGCCAAACTGCTTATCGACCAGACTATCGGCGCGTCTTGTTTCCTGTCAATCTTCCTAGTCTGGACGAATTTTTTCCGCGTTCAACATGTCTCGGAGATTCCCGCTATTTGGCGGGCCAAGATCTTCACCATCATATATGCCTCTTGGGCGATCTGGCCATGGGTCATGGCGTTGAACTTTGTGCTGGTGCCCGTGGAGAAGCGCCAATTGGTCTCGGTCTGCGTCGGCTTTTGCTGGAACATTGTTCTGAGTCTTCTCACTCATCCGGAACCTGTTTCAAAGCACGATTGAAAACTTCAGGACTCTCAGGGACAGGCTTCTACCACTCCTTGGACAGAGACGCGAGGAGAATTTATCTGGCATGCTGTGGACAAAAGAGCGCCGCGAGCTGGCTGCGGCGCAACAACTTCGAGTCCAGACCATGTCGCTTGGGCTACACCGGCCTCGTTTCACCAGCACACGGCGCACATGGGTAATCCTCACGTCACCGACGTATTGGGCTGAAGGCAGCCGAGAAGCGGGGCTGTAGAACCTGAAATGATTACGTAAGGTGGCTCAGATTCCATGGACATGAGCAAGTTGGAAGGCATCGTCCACGAGACGTGCCTTCTCCACGCCTTTGCCCGTTGTCAAACTCCTCTTACGCGGCAGACCTTACCATGCGTACAGCGCCCAGGATGCAGAAGGCACCGGTTCAGCGCAGTAAGAAGAGCGCGTGCGCATCATCTTGTGGGCGGTGGGTCAAGGCTCACCTCAAAGGTCATTCGTCCTCGCCGTCGACCCTGCCTTGCCGGGACATGCACTGATGGGTTCTGGCAGATAAATAATTGAGCTCAAATGTTTTATTAGGAGATAATAGCACCAGAAAAATAGTAAAAATCATCAGATCCATATTATTCAGCCAGCCAATAAGATCCAAACGAGTGATGGTCTGCGAGAAACAGAAACAGCGGCATCAACTTCCCCCATCATGATGATCAGACGCCTTCGCACTTTTGTTCCGACGCAACACAATCGAGAGCCATCAGTTAATTGCCTCAGGTATGTGCTAAGTCTCTGTTGTCGAGTCTGGAACGGGAATCCCAGAGGTGTTAGGCGGTTCCGTGGCAAGGTGACCTTAGTTTGTGATGCCCACGGGGTCGATGCAGAGGACACCGAGGCCGAGCTGTGATCATTGTCAGTCACAACTTCTCCATAAGTCTTGTCCCCTTCTAGGCAGTCACTTACCGCGGTAGCAACGCAGCAATAAGCTCCGGGGTAGGGGGTGGTCTGGCAGATGGCCGAGAAGTCATCGGCGGAGTCGGGGACCTCGGGCACTACAGAAAGTCAGCCAAGAGAAAATGGCTGAATACAACTCGGGGTGCGAGTGAGAATACGCACCAGTCTCACAGACGAGGGAAAGCACATCGAGAACGTTGACGGTGCAGCACGAGGGAACGCCGTACTAAAGAGGAGCGGTGTCAGTGGTAACATGTCATTTCCCGTGGGCTCAGAAGAGGTACTGACGAGTGCGCCAGTGTTGCAAGGAGTGTAGTCTCCATCACCGCCGTCACCGCCACCGCCCGGGCTGACGACGGTGGTGGTCGATCCAGCAGCGGAGGATGTGGTCGTGGCCTGTCTCAGTCTCTGTCAGTTGTTGCGCAAGTGGTACGACGGCGAGAGTCCAGGGATCGGGTTAGAAAGAGCCGACATACCGTGACCGTGACTGTCGCAGTGGTTCCGGAGCCGCCGGAACCGCCGGAACCGCCGGAGCCGCCCCCGGAGCCGCCGGAGCCGCCGCCGGTGCCGCCGCGAACGGCGTTGAAGTGCGCTTTGGGGCTGGCCATGGCGACCGAAGCCAGGAATGAGGTGATGATGATAGCACAACGCATGTTGTGGTCGGTGGTGAAAGTTGTATTGCGAGGATGGGATTAGCGACGGGAATCTGAAAGATCTAAGATAGAAATCTGGCTGAGGCTTGCTGATACTGATGCGGATGCTGTTCAGGAAAAAGATGAAGAAGAGTGGAGGATGTCGTCTTCATTTATACTTTCTTGTCTCTTCGTCTACGCTGCTATGCCCTCAGATCACGATTGATCCTCACGACGCTCTACGGACACCATGATCCGTCTGGCATCCATCAGTCCATCGCCCCCTCAAGCCCACAGCCGTATCGTCCCACCCATCATGGCCATCGGGCTCACGACTTGCCTCCCACCCTCGATGCATGTGTGTCAAGAACTTGGAAGTATCG
Source organism: Ophiognomonia clavigignenti-juglandacearum (assembly GCA_003671545.1). Taxonomy (NCBI): domain Eukaryota; kingdom Fungi; phylum Ascomycota; class Sordariomycetes; order Diaporthales; family Gnomoniaceae; genus Ophiognomonia; species Ophiognomonia clavigignenti-juglandacearum. Next base: position 132,229 of record PYFS01002180.1, on the reverse strand, counting down.
ACGCCCTGCCAACTTCGTGAGATTGAAGCTGCGGCGTGAGCTGGACTCGGGACAAACTCCCGAATTGGGAATGGGATCGTATATGCGCGCCAAAAACCATTCTTTTTGTGCACGCGGGCGGTCAATGCGAGGCGGCTGCAGTTTCGCCAGCGCAGTCATGGCCAGAGGTCTGCGTGTTATCTCGGAAGGAGGAAGTGATCGACGTCAAGTCAAGGAGGAGGAGGTGCACACGGGAGCTGACAGCGATCCACATCTACTGGAGCACTCTTCCGCGACGAATGGGACCAGTCCCGGCCTTGTCTCTTTGCAAAGACGTTCCTTGGCGTCATGTAGCGATATATTACGGTTAAACTGTATGCCAGACTTTGGAGACCATGTTTCGGTCCGACCCTGGCTGAGGAACTGCAAAAGGACCGTCACATTTCGATTTGATTGGAGTCTGAGCATGGTTGAGGCGGGATTGGCCATGTTGCCCCAAGACTAACTAGTCCTCTGACCGTTGACGGGACACACACAATGGGTCTTTCCAGTCCTGTTACGGGTATCTCGTGATCACAGACGCGAGGGAATAGACGCCATATGCTATACGCATACTAGCCCATAGAGTGTGGCCTTAACAACATCAATTCTCTTAGAGGCATGGATCAATGAGCCCGGTCGCCGCCGGTCGAGAGGTAGGTACAGGTGCCCAGGTGTCTATTCGTCTTGCATATCCGACAAGGCTTGTCAGCCTTCTATGCGAGTCATACGTGGATGTAACACTGTTTTAGCGCTGTTGCAAATTCTAGGTAAACTTGACTAGCCCTCAGATGTGTTGCCGAGGTAGAACACAAATTACTCCAGACTAATAGGTTACTAGGTTTAAAGTTGCATATGCCGCTGTGGGCCAACGCGCGAGGCGCCTGCAAGTCAACACTGCACGAATCTCTCCTCCAACGCTCTTGACAGGTGTCCACTAGCGGATTCATGCATAATCATGCCTGGCCTTCATTCAGCTGCATGTAAGGGGTGGATGGTCATGTTTTTGGACGAACCTAATCTGGACAAGGCATGGTGGGGGCTGGTAATCAGTTCTCAAGTGTGTTGCAAGCAGATCTTGGTATCATTCCTGACTATTGAACGTAACCGTCTTCCGTTTCGAAGACCTCCGATTCATTCGGAAGTACAACTGTGTGATCGCGATCTTCGCTCACCTGGGCAAGTCGCCAGTGGTACGAAGATACCCAGGTACTGGTTCGCGCTCGATTTGAGCCTCCACACCGTGGTCAGACAGGTAACACATTTTGATAAAGCCACAATTCGTATGAACGTCTTCAAGCCAAGATGGAAAATCCACACGCATCGGATATCTCCACTGGATTTACATGAACGTCATCGAGCATTGTTCCATTGAAAAGAAGCATGTGACTAGGCTCACCGACTTCCTTTCCAGCTCCTGTTTAGCCGTAAAAGTCTAGAAGTACCTTGAACACGTCGGATGTCGGTACCTGGGTAGTTCTTGCTCGTGTAACTCTAAGCTTTGAGATGCGGCATGCATATTTTTCAAGCTAACCCTCATCATGCTGTGCAGTATGCATTGCTCCGAACTGCTGTTGAGCCGTATTATATACTCAGGTATGTCTAGCTTAGGCTATTCTCTCGATCAAGCCCTTAAACCCTTTTGAAGTCAGACAAAATAAGGCTGGAGACTACGAGAATTGACGTAGAAGTGATGTCGGCAGAGTTGCAATGCTAGATTAAGTCTTTGGCCGGCGCTCCGTGACGGTCGGCTAATGTCCCAACCGCTCGGTGGTTGGTTATCCTGACTCCTCCAGGGCTTGGTAGTTCGTCTCTTCCAAGGTTGTCATTTTTCTGGACAGCTAGACAATGGTCTTCATGCTGTACGACGCGGGAACTTGCTTCTTGGTACCAAGAAAATGGTCTAAATGCGGGGAGCGACAGGACGCGTTCGGTCTTCCTGTGGACGCTTCTAGACTCCTTCATCGCCCCAGTAGCTGAAGGATGCTTGCAGATGCGCCGTCGATAGTCTGATGTCGGATTGTCCTGCATGATGGCTTTCAAATGTCCAAACTTAAGTGGCGTGAAAACACTTTCGGGATGAGCATTTATGACGAGGTGGCTTCAGTGTTCCAACGCAACAGATGTTGACATAAATTCTCCGGCCAAGTGCCTGGACAATCACCTCATACTGTACATAATCGTATGATGCTTGGGGCAAAGCTTCCCACAGCTCAGATTATCATGACTTCTCAATACCATCGCTTTCAGTCACGAATGCTTCGTCGTAGACTCGTGGATACTGGAGCAAAGACTGTGAGATATGCGAGCCTCAGAGGCAGTACTTACTTCATACCTAGGTACTTGCTGACTGAACGTGTGGATGAGGTCTAAGGATGAGACCCCACATGCATAGAATGACCAGCTACTACCTTGAAATATATTCAAATCTCGGAAGAGTCGCATCTACATCGTATCTTCTGCGTGAATCTTTCTGTTCAGTAAGTGCAGTAAAGTTATTAGGCCCTCGGCCACTCCAGCCTTCTTCACCTGACTGGCCGATATACAGGCCGATGCACAGAGGAGCATCGTGCCAGCCGAGCACTTGCTACACCGTGGTGGAAAGTTTTGCTGATTAATAATCTTCTGACCATGCACCTAGTACCTATACTATGCCGTGTTGCGGAATCGCCCCTCTCCGGACCGTTTCGGTATGAACGTACTCGACCGTGGCGCTGGTGCACACCCAGACTTTCCTAGCTTTCCCAAGCACTATCACGCTGCGATTGTATGCGGTCATTGCTACAGAAATCTTGAATTGTCTAATTTGCTTACCAAAGCAAATAAGGAGCTTTGAAGAGACTTCTAGCCACCTTGGTGAGTTGATAAGTTTATGGGACTACCCGGCTAACAACAAAATTGTCAAGCTCAGACATCAGGCGAGACAAACTGGGAGGGATAAGGTGGTCTGGCTTACGAGATAAAGTTTATCTCTACTCTTTAATAGCTTGCCTCCAGACGCACATGAACATGTTCTCTTGAGAAGCCGGTTACAGGCGATTTTGACTTCAATATGACTTTTCAATTACTTGTCGGCTAGCTGCCATGCTGTGCACACCTCCCGAAATGGGAATGGGCCACAGAGTCAGTAGATCCTTGCCATTAGGCGGCATAATAGATGCCGGGCTTATCACGACGATTCTTAGTCAGCAACCCAACGTCACGTCTCGGCAAACAATCCAGCACGCAACCATCTGTGACGTCTGCTTTCCCATTGCATCAGACACTGCAAGCTTTCAGTTGCGAAGAATCATGGCGAGAAGTCATTTTCTCAGTCTGGGAGCCTTCGCAGGCTACGCCGTGGCCCAATTCCCGCCCAGGCCGGAAGGCATTACGCATCTCCAGTCCAAGTTCCATGAAAACGTCACTATCTCATTCAAAGAGGTCGGTGGACTCAGCTTTTGCTTGGGAGAACCAACTGAACTAACAAACCGGAGAACTTCAGCCCGGCATATGCGAGACCACGCCGGGTGTCAAATCATACGCTGGCTACGTGCACCTCCCCGCCGGCTTCCTCGATGATGTGAGCGATGTCGAGACGCAGGAGTATGCTATCAATACGTAAGGCAGTGCTGCACCCCGTGTCTCCCGTAGCATGCCTCCAAACTTAACTTTTTTTTCTCATAGATTCTTCTGGTTCTTTGAGTCCAGGAAAGACCCACTCAATGCCCCCTTGGCCATCTGGCTCAACGGCGGCCCGGGTGGCTCATCCTTGATGGGCTTGCTCGAGGAAAATGGACCTTGCTTTGTTAGTGCAGACTCAAAGACGACTTACCCAAACGAGTGGAGCTGGAACAACAACGTCAACTGTAAGCAGGTGCCGTGTGTAGGGGATATATGCTCCGTGCGGAACAGCCTAACAAATGACCTGCATTAGTGCTGTACATCGACCAACCCAACCAAGTGGGCTTCTCATATGACTATGCTGTGAATGGCACATCCATGCCCGGAAACTTCTCGTACCAGGTCGTGCCCTGGGGCGATGAGACTGAGGTGCCCGAGCCCAACTTGACCACCCGCTACGGTACTTTTGCGAGCCAGAATCCACTGAGCACCGCCAATACCACGGCTTTGGCTGCTCATGCGCTGTGGCATTTCGCACAAACTTGGTTCTTTGAGTTTCCTCACTACAAGCCCCATGACGATCGCATCAGTCTGTGGGCTGAGAGTTACGGAGGGTGAGTTACTGGCTGCCTGGGGAGGCGCTTCTTTGGAGGTGCTTAAAATACTGACCTAAGCAGTCATTACGGCCCAGGAATTTTTGACTTCTTCCTCAAACAGAATGAGAAGATATCGAATGGCGACGAAGACGAGAAGAATGCACATTACCTCCATCTCGATACTCTTGGAATCGTCAACGGGCTCATCGACATCGTGGTCCAAGGCGAGTCACTGATCACTTACCCACATAACAACGTGAGCACTCACCATCCCTGGTTTCACCTGTTCCCATGAAGCAATACCCATCCTGACATATCCGCGGCAGAGCTACGGCCTTGAAGTCTTCAACAAGTCCTTACACGACGATCTGCTCTACAACTGGACGCGCCCCAACGGCTGCAAAGAACAAATCAAAGCATGCCAGGATGCCTTAGCCGGCCACGGCCTCCTATTCTTCGAGCGCGGGGTCGACAGCCTCGCCGACGCTTGCGACTCACTGAGCCACGAATGCACCGGCACCTATCCTTTCGAGCTCTACCAGGATGCCGTCGAGCCAGGCGCCGGCTGGTATGACCTGACCGCGCCCAAGAACGATCCCTTCCCGCCTCCGTACATGCAAGGCTACCTCACACAGGAGCACGTCCTCGCCGCGCTCGGGGTACCTGTGAACTTCGTAAGCTGTCCCGCCCACAAACGCGTTCACGATCTTGAGTCGAGACACACAAAAATTCTGACCACCCCCATCCACCACAGAGCTCGTCCTCCTCCTCAGTTGGCACCGGCTTTCACGGCACCTACGACATGATCCACGGCGGCTTCCTCGCCTCGATCGCGCACCTCCTCGACTCGGGCGTCAAAGTGCACCTCATGTACGGCGACCGCGACTACCCGTGCAACTGGGTGGGCGGCGAGGCCGCCTCCCTCGCGGTGCCGTACTCGCGCGCCCAGGACTTCGCCGCCGCGGGCTACGCGGCCTTCATCGCCACCACCGCCACCTTCGTCGACATCAAGGGGCTGACGCGGCAGCTCGGCAACTTCAGCTTCACGCGCGTGCTACAGGCCGGCCACGAGGTGCCCGCGTACCAGGGCCAGGCCGCCTTTGAGCTGTTCAATCGCGCGACGTTTGGGCTGGACGTGCCGACGGGGAAGTTTGTTACCGACGATGGGTTTGCGACGGTCGGGCCGGCGAGCGTGTGGAATGTGAAAGGGAAGGTGCCGGTGAGGAAGGAGCCGAGGTGTTATATTTTAGTGCCGAAGACGTGTGTGCCGGCGCTGTGGGAGAAGGTGTTGGCAGGGGCGGTGATCGTGAGGGATTGGTTTGTGGTGGAGGAGACGGGGCAGGGCAGACTTGAGGGGAGTTTAGGTGAGGAGGAGCGAGGTGTTGTGGATGAGTTGTGAGCTTGTGATCTCGGTGTTGGTAAAATTGCGTCCGTCAGGTCTGGAGCACTGTCACCGTCCGTCCACATCAGTCAAGGTTCAAATACATTTCGACTGGACCTGCAACTGGTCATTGCACCATATGAGCTGCCCCGAAAGTGTCAAAATAGCCCCGGAAAATCCACCTGGTCAAACCAAGGGTATCTAAGTCTATTATTTGCTACCAAATGCGTCGCCGAACCCGAAGTCCTCACCGGGACCCGTCAACATCCCAAGTCCCACAGTTCAGATGCTATATGGCCTATCACCGCTCCTCATGATGTAGACTTCACCAATCAGCACCGTGCAGCCTATCGTCATCGCAATCGCAATGATAGGCAGGTTGACACGTGCAAACTCAAGTCTGGGAACGTTGATGTGCTTTCTTGCTAGGATGTCTCGCCACAGGAGGCCGGCGAGAGAGGCGCTGAATGCGGTGCTGAAGGCGCCGTAGTTGACTCCTAGCGCCATGGAGTACCTAGATTTATACGTTAGTGACGGAATTCGAGAATGAGAATGGTCCCTGTGTCCTTGCTTTCTTCTCCGAGAAGCGTATCGGTATCAGGAAACGGGTAGCCAGGAACTGAAGCAGGTACTTACACAGTGGCCCAGAAATCCCTATCGGAGATGTCGTTGTTGGTCTTGTGAATCTCTTGCCACTATCAAACTCGTTGTCAGTCTTGTGCGTAGAGAATTGCTCATACAAGGCGTGCTAGTGTTCATCGAAGCGTCCAGTGATGGGCTCCTCCAAGCCTGTGTGCGCTCATCGCACAGCCGAACGCATCTGACATGTACCACACCCGAATTCGCCAAATGGTTACTTACAGCCTGTACCACGCGTGACAGCAGAATCGTCGTACCGATGTTCGTCCCTGCAAACTGTCAAATAAGTCAGTATCCGCTCGTTCGCTGCAAGGACTTGACCTCGGATGTCGCAGAGTACTCACATTACACAAGATGACCGACAAAAACGCCATCCCCCCAACCGCACCTACCGTCCCCGTCTTCTCCACCCAGTGATCCCACCCGTACGCAAAGACCGGCACCCAGCCCTTGGTAACAAGCGCCTCAACCAGCACAAACATCGAGAAGGCGAACGGCACCAGGGCAAAAGGCAGGTGTGCAAAGACGGCAGCGACGGTGGGGAAGGTCTCTTGGCACCATCTGTATGCGTCCTCGGTAAGAGACACTAGAGTTCGCGGTGGCTGTTTCGGTGGGACCAATTTGCTGCCTCGGGATGGGTTGTCGTTAGCGGTTTCGACGTCGTGCTGCGGGCGGTCGGGGTGCTTTTCGGTGGTGCCGGGAGCGTGATTGGTGCTCTCTTGTGCGTCTTGCGTCTGCGGTGATACCGAGCGTGGGGTGACCGAGTTCTGGCTGTCTTTGACCGGGGAGACCTGTGCGAGCTCAATGTTCTTGGTCTCGTCGATGGCGCTATCGCCGCTGCGAGAGCCTGTGTCGTCCTGTGATTCGCAGTTCAGCACGAGAATCGGTGGCTGGTCGGTGTTCCTCAATACTGTAGCAGTGTCTCCCTGTGTACCATCCTGCTCTCGCATCAGACGCTCTGCACGCGCAGTCTCGACCTCCTTCTTTCCCTTGCGTGCAATATCGCGTGTCTCGTGGCGGTGTTTCCATCCCAGCGCAAGGTCCCAGATGAACATAATGGCAGCTGCTGGCAGCGTGACGTAGAAAACCGGGTGCTCGCCGCTGCTCGTGCTGGCCGCGTTTAGTACCAAGACTGCGACCAGTGCTGCTGTCATGACAGCGGCTCCGAACATGGCGCCGCTCTTGTCCAGAAAGGGGTTCATGATCTCCTCAAGTGACAGGAGCTTTCCTTGTTCTCCGGTCGGGTTGGCATCCTCTTCCTCTTGCGCAGTGCCTCTGGCGTTAGGAATGTTGGGGTTGACGGGCTTCCTGGATTTGATTTCGTCGGGGAGTTCGTGCATCGTAATTTTGATGGGGATGAATCGCTCGTGTGCGAATATGATGTAGAGTAGGCACGGGAAGAGTACGATCGCTGTGATTACCACTGGAACAATCATGTTTGCTGTGTAGTCGATAAACTTGATGTTGAATGCTCCTGCCAGGACGAGGTTCGTTGGGTTCGAGGACACCAGGATGGCAGAGGCGATATTGGCGACAGCGAATTGCGTGTGGATCCATGCTCGTGGGTGCTCAATATTGTTGGAAACTCGGGTCATGTATGCTAGGAATGCGGTTCCAGAGAGGATGATGGGGTCGTTGCCGATGAAGCTGCCTAGGAGGAAGAAGAAGGCGTAAAGGTAGAAGAACAGTCTGTGGCCCACCTCGCCTCCCCAGCTCAATACCCTGAAAGCCAAGTACCTGATCAGACCCGAGGCATCTATCGAGATGGCGATGTAAGCAAGTGTGATGAAGAAGACCATGATATCAATGGGCGAAATGTTGTTTGAACCGACGGTGCCTCCGTAAACCTCTTCGCGGCCAATGGCCAGGATGGCAAGCAGGAACAGGTCTGCGATGAGAGGGGCTGTAATGAAGTTCATGGGAAATTCCATGCGCGTGAACACAGGGGCCTTGACTGGGCCCTCGTCCTCCTTTGATGACTCATCCTGACCTGGACTGAGCCGGTCGCCAGCGAGGAAGGCGTTCTCTTGCTGTGGGCCGATGATGCGCAGACGGCACAAGGTAGCCAAGGTGCCTCGCACAAAGACGGTAGGAGTGTACATTGGAATGTGGAATGGAAAGAGCACCACCAAGTCTGTGAAGCAGTGGCATGTCAGTACAAAGTGCACATTTGGAAGGGAGGAGGTGGAAGTGACTCAACTTGTCAAGACGAAGACGACGAGAGTGACGATGGACCGCCAATTCTTGATGTTCTGGGTGTCGAGGCTGATGATCTCTTCTTCCATTTTGGAGTCGGTCGCATTGCGCGTGAAGTCGGGTATCGTGTTCAGACGGGCGAGCGCAGTTTTGTGCCGTGGAAAAAACAGGCTTGAAAGGTAGGGCAGGCCGCCCGTCGAGCACTGTGCTGTAGTGTACCTAGATACGTATCACGGACCAGGGACTGGGGTCGGGAGGTGAACCGCTGCGGTCCTGAAGTCTCGAGAAAGCAGCAGAATATTTTGGAGTGGAAGGCGGCCTGTCGAGATCATGAGATTTGTCCAGAGATGAAACTGGAAGGCGGTCAAGTCATCCCCGGAAAAGAGGCGCAGCAGTGGGAATAACGAAGTGGTCAACTCTCGCCATCTACTTCGGTCTAGTACGCTTACTTGCATCTAGATCTCACGTGGTCGGTGTTCCCGCTGGCTCCTGGTGTGGGTTCCTCTCCAACATCACCAACAAAACGTCAAAGTGTCAAACTGTCGATATATGCGAACAAGATGAACACTGGTTGCTGATATATGACGTTACTTCCTGCTCTTGTCAAAATTTTGCCCATTTTGTCACAGTATCTGACCTAAGAAAGACACCGTCCTTCAAGTCTCCCCGCAACTCAGGAGGAGGGGTTGGCTTGACGCGAGGATGTCATTGTTCGCATAGGGACAAATGAGATCCTCAAAGGCACAGATTACTGCTGTAGCCTGCGTTACCCCAGAAAAAGTGAGGCTGACCGAGCTTCCAGGGGCCTTCTTTCCCCAGGCGTTCCCTTCCGAAATCCGACTCCCCCATGGGGTTTGATTGCATCACCAGGTGGCTGAGGGCCCACTCCGAGGGCCATGTGATTCCGCGTTGGGCCAAGTGCTTACGCCCAGTGCCACCTTGGCTGGGCACCACTGTATCCGCATACCGAAAGCAAGTCTGAGCCGTTCGGTAAGACAGTAAGCGTAAAGGAAAACCAGGGAGTTCCTTCTCCTGTCTTATCAATACCTACGCATACGCCAGCGGCGTCAACCGACAAGCCGACATAACACAGCTGGACAAAAAGACCATTCCTCGGTCAGAGCCGCATGCTGACAGCCCTATGGCTTATTATACCAGGAGAATGCCTGACAACAAACCTTAGACAGTCATTGATCTTTGAACTCCACTTTTCATCTTCTTCTTCTCATTTGTATTCATGACAGTATTCATGACAGAATTGATTGAGGTCCTTCGTGATCTGTAATAGAATCTAGATGCCCGCTCTTTCATCTTTTGCACCACTGCTAGGCTCTCTAAACCAACGAAACATCACTGCTGACCCTTCTTTTCCGCCGTTGGACGTTGGCAATAACCCCAACCACTTTGACGTGATATGTGCCTGGCCGGTGTCTGGCCAATACGGTCCAGGCACTAGATTCCTGTAAGTTCATATCCCTTCTGTGGTATCACCACAGCAGAGACGCCCTTGTCTCGTCTCGAGCAAATCACAGCAGCGGCTAACCACTAGACTTGACAGTTACTATGTCCTCGTAGCAACCTGTGTCCTGGGGAAGAACTCAGAATGGCTGAAGGGGGCTTGCCTAGCAGCTGCACTCTTGCTGCCGGCGGTAGCGGCCCTGCATGGCATTGTTCTGGCAGCAGTCCATGTCGACGGTATGGTACACGGTCACCGAGACACTGCATGTCGTGCTGACAGACAATCGCAGGAGCGATAGACATGGACGTGTACGGGGCTTTTCGTAAGTTATCGACTCGCTGCCATCATCGCGTCCTTCCAGTCTCCATGCTAACAAGTCGCAGAACTCTGTGCGATCGGTGTTCTCGCAGGCCCCCTCACCGTCCGAATCTCAGCAACATACTTTAACGCACCAGGGCGTAACCTGATCTTCCTGTGGACCGGCATGGTGCTGGCGGGTCTGCTAAGCCTGACAGTCGAATTCTTCAGGGCCACGCCGCAGTCCTGCCTCGCTAGCGACTTTGTCGAGGGCGCCGAAGACACCTGCCACCTCGTCTGCTCTCCCGGCAACGGCCCTTTCTCCCCCTTGAGAGGCGGATCGCAAAACAACATCTACGTGATCAAAGCACCACGATATCTCTCGTTCGGAACCGCCACGCTACTCTCAGCAGCCTGCTGCATACCTGCTATCCTATCACTCGTTTCCATGTGGAACAAGATCCTCAAACTCAATTGGAACAAGCTCTGGGGAGATGGCGCGGAAGCTGTAGAAGACCTGGACAAGCCCATCTCAGGCACCAACGCAGCGACGCCGGCTAGGATGATGAAGGTCAACGACAGACTTCGGTTCTACCTCAGAATGGTCGAAATCCCAGTATTTGGCGCCGCCATTCTAGCCATTCTGACCGTGGGAGAGAGAAACTTTTTCGACGACCGCGTCGATTACATGACGGAGCCCATCGCCAGCGTAGGACAATGGGCGCCCATCGTCGGTACAGGTCTCGCTGCCATGGGCTCACTGTATGCGCTTCTAGCCCAAGGCGGGACCCTTGGCTGGAGCGGGAACAATGAAGCAGTCGCGGAAGAGGGCACGCACCATTGCACCTGCTCACATCACCGAGGCAGTCATGACGGCTCCGTAAAACCCCCTTCGCGAGAAGAGAGCCCCTGCGAGAACGAGATAAGCGGCATCGACAGCGACCACGACACTGTCGGCGGCGCCCAGCCCTCCTCCCCCGAAACAGCATCCACAAATCAGCTCCGGCGCTACACCACGACCGCGGCGCACAAGAACGGCGGGCCCTCCTTCGACCACCGCGAGCGGCGCATGACGCACACCGGCAGCACCACTCCCAACCCCACCGCCCCCAACAGCCCCATCGCCGGTGATGCCGGCAGCCGCCGCCTCGTCGCGCGCGCCTTCGAGTTAATCGGCGACCGCTTCGGCACGCCGGCGCCGGACGCCTTCGATGACTCCGCGTTCCAGCAGGGCCCCGCCGCCAATTTCCCGACGGTGCCGGGCGAGGAGCACCGCAACCCGAAGCTGCCGCGGACCCAGGCGTCGTACATTATTACCCGGGATTTGGAGGGGGATGATACGGCGGCGTCGCCGGGGGGCGGTGGGATGAGGAGGTCGCGGTCAAGAGCCAGGAGTTTTGTGGGGAGTGATGTTTCTGGGTTAGGGATTGAGAGACCGGCGGACGGGGAGGTGGTGGCTGCCAGGACGAGTAGGCCGAGTAGGCCGTCAGTGAGAAGGGAAGGGATAGCGGCAGAAGCAGACACTGGAGTCCAAATTTATAGAACGGAGTCGGCGGCGGTTGCTGGGTCGAGTAGTAGGCCGTCGGCGGAAGGTGGGGGAAGAGTTAGGAGGGCCACGCTTGAGGTGCCGACACCTGAGTATCTTCAGGGTCCGGTGCCAAGGAACTCGTCATCGGTGGCGTCGGGATCGGGCTCTCCGGGGCCTGATAGACAAACCTACTTCGCTGGAGGTAATAACACCCAATGATTATTTGTCATTTCAAGTTGGACCTGAGTCAAGGGCCAGCACAGAGATTGGATCCCATGTTGTGAAAGTGGATACTTCCTGAGGCTTCGATATTTCCTCATCACATTTTGTCGCTTGTGATCGAGACGTAAGCGAGATTTCTAGAAGCACGTCCTGGTCAACATCGGCTATCGTCAAGAGTGTGATCGATCATGGAAGTTGCGCGCAAGACCTGGAGATATCAGCTCTCTCGAGAGAGAAGCGGCAACCGATAGAAGAACATGGAGACGCGTTCATCATTCCCCAAATGGGTTCTTCCGCACCTGGGCACCTGTCAAATCTCGGCCCATATCGAGAGTGGGTCAGTCTGACAGCTGCCGATGCAACAGGTGGGCAACTTGACTGATCAGCATGTGAGTGAAATGATTCAAGATCGACACTCGCCTGTCGACCCGTACCGACCTTGGAAAATTGCCATACTGGGTGTGCCCCTTTAGAGATCGTGCCCAATGATGTGATGGGCAGAAAATTCCTCGTAGCAAGGACTTCACACCGGCCCGACGACCTTTTGCTATCTCACAAACCTTAACGCTGATCAGATTAACGTTTAACGTCTTGATCGCACAACCTAATTTGTAAAGCAAGCTCTCTCTTGGCCCCTTTACGCCCTTCCGCATCGATCAGTCGCCGTGTATAGGCCTGTCAGCAGCAAATCATGCCTCGAAGTCTACCAGAACTCAATCGCAGCGGCTCGAAGACTGCAAGTCTGGGAAGCAGTACTAAAAGTCAAGAAGAACGACCCAAATGCACCGAATACGATGCTGAAATCAACGAGCTAATAGGACCAGGGGAGCGGAGGATGCTGGGGCTGTGGTACCTGCGCTACATGTACCGGCCAGATGCACTGACCGAATATGAAGGCATAGTGCCCGGCCCCTTCCAACAAGCACTCCTCGACAAGCTCCACGGAGGATTCTGCAAAACGGATGTCAAGCTCGACGAGCCATTCTTTGAGTACATGGAAGTGCGGTCGAAGCAACTGGACGAGTGGACGCACAACTTCCTCGTGCGGCACCAGTACGAAGACGCGGTCGTGCTCCAGCTCGCCTGCGGCCTCGATAACCGCTACTTCCGCATGTGCGAAGGCCGCGACGTCAAATGGTTCGACGTGGAGCGCCCGCGCATCGTCGCCCTGCGCGAGCGCCTCCTCCCGCGGCTCGACGGCGGCGACTACACGGTGATCGAGGCCAAGCTCGAAGAGGAGGACTTCTCCTGGCTGCAGGGCGTGCCCAGGGACCTGCCCGCGCTGATCATCATGGAGGACATGCTGTACTACTTCGAGCCGGAGGTGGGCATGCGGCTGGTCAAGCGGCTGCTGGCGCATTTCCCGCGGGGCGCCATCATCTGCGACACGATCGGGAGCGTGGCGGTGACGTTCACGTCGCTGGTGCCGCCGCTCAAGAGGGGCGGCAGCTCGGGCAAGATTCCGCTGAAATGGGGCATCGATGATGCGAGGGACATCCTGCAGTTGGATAAGCGGTTGGTGTTGCGCGACCAGGTATACACACATGAGGAGTTGCCGTCGGGCTGGTTCGCAAAAGGGTATCCGCCGATATTTGGCGGGTGGACGCCATTGATCTCAATGTTACCGAAGGTAAGTCGCCACGAGCTGCTCGCCAGGGCAATTTGTCTTTTTTTACTTGCTCCACTTACTGATAATGCCCATAGTTCAAAAAGGGCGGCCAATTTCTCCACTTTGAGTTCTGAGGCCGTCGCTGGTGACGAGTGGGGCACTTGAGCACCCCCTATTCGATGCAGTATGAGCGTTCCCCGATACCACCATGCTGCGTGAGGTCATGCAGGTGGTCTGACCATTTCAAGTCCTCCGAGAGGACCACCATTAGCATCTGGATTGCTCGGTCACCCCAACCACCACGCTCAGCACACAACTGCCAGATGTGATTAGGGACATCTCAACTTTCGGCGCGCCTCGCCAGAAGCTCCGATGCTTCAAGACGAGCTGCCAACTGGGCCTTCGCCGGGGGTGGGGAGGGGCTGGGCTCACAGAATGGATCACGTCGTTGAAGTCTTCATCGACAGGTCTCCGGGGTGGTCGAGTCTGTCGGATACCCTCGAACCCATGTCAGGTCGGATTTGGTCGAGGAGCACGAATTCACGACCGTTGGAGTCAATGAGGTTGTTGCAAGGATCCTTAGGCTTCACGAGCAACCAGGGGTCATCCCTTCTGTGGACGACACCGTCCAACACCTTGGCATCTCCCGACCATGTCCGTGATCCCAGCGTCAAAGGGCCACCCCAGAGAGTAAAACTGTGGCATCGACCAAAACGATGGATATTTGCAAAGAAGTTGTCGGAATGAACAAAAAAACATGATGCATTTGTATGCTAGATTCAAGTTGGTAAAAAGCAATGGTAGACCACCGATTTTTAGTGCGGGCCGAACGGCCTAGAAAGTATGCGGCGTTTCATGACGCAACCACTTCCACCACGTTTTCCATATATTTTCTATAAAGAAGACATGTCACTCCCCACACTTTCATCACAATTATTACAACTCGTCTCGCGCTCCAGGGAAAATAGTAACATCTTCATATTAAAAATCTGACCATTCCCATTACACAGTGAAACCATTTCATGATGGGCATCTCACTCTCCACAGCGCGTTACCTGAGTCCTCTCAGCTTTGCAATTGACTTCGCCGCCCAGCAATATGGCCTCTTAAGCAGTCCCAACATGAAAGACATCCACGATGCCAACCTCTCCTTCTTCTCGCCCCAGCCCGCCTTCATCGGTGGCTTCTTCTTCCCCCAGCAAATCTTCCAACTCATCTGGCTCTGGCGCCTCTGGAAGTCCATTCCCCAGTCCGCCCTCGAGGACGAGGCCGTCAACACCATGGTTGACTTCAGTCCCTTCTACGTCGTCGGCAACCTGTGCATCGCCACCTGGATGGTCTTCTGGAACGCCTCGAAGCTCGAGACCAGCAACATCTTCGTGCTCATCAACTCGCTCTCGCAGCTGTACTACGTGTTCGCCCGGCTGCCGCCCATGAACTTGAACTCGAGGGCGTCGGTCTTGACGCACATCGTGAGCAAGACGTTTGCTGGCATCGGTGTGCTGGATCTCTTGCACAATGGCTCCGTCGCCTACTTTGTGAATCAGCAGCCGTCTATGGCGGTAAAGGTGCTCACGGGTGTCGGGTTCGGAGGACTGGCCGCGTGCAGCGACTGGATCTTTGGTGGGTGTCTTGTCTACGACCTGGTAGGTCTGGCCGTGGGACAGAGGGCGTACGGGAACGAGAGCTGGAGCAACTTGCTGGGAATGTACGCCGTTGGCGCGGCGGGCATTGTGGCTGTCAGAAACATCATGAAGTGAGTACTCCCTCCCACCAACTACGTGGCTTTATTTCGGCGCTGACTGCGAAATCAGGCCACCGTATGTGAGGCGTCCCAAGTCTGGCTACACAGCCGTAGAGAGCGAGAGTAGACGTTGAATCTGGCAGGGGTATTTCGGCGGGTGCGTTGGAAGATACAATGTGTAGGAAGCGCCTCTCTGGCTGGATGGAGACACCGGATTGTGGCTGAGGCGCAAACTTGTGCACAGGCAGACAGACCACAAAGAAGTGTTCACGTTAATCAGATGTCTTGATAAAATGAGTGGTCAAGAACAACCATGAGAAAGTGCAATCCATGTGAGCTCGCTTGAGGGTCACCGGTCGTGAGGAGACACGAATCTATTTCTGCCGCTGAATTTGATGAAATTTCACAATCTGAGTTCTGTTCCAAAGATTCCGTTGCACTCATACCGTTGACGGCTCCTAATGACCATGGGTTCAGATCAACATGCTCGTCAAGGCTCGTCTCCCGAGAAGGGTCCGGTCTCGAACCCTGTCATTCATGTCATAGCCCCGTCAAGAATCCGGCCATGACGACTTGATATCCGTCGAGCTCTGTGTCCGCCACTCATTGTCGATTCGCTTTAGCCTCTTAAGCTTTGCTATCCTCTTCCTTGGTGACATCCTCGATACTGATGATCCTCCTGCCGGGACCGTGGTTATCACTGCTCCGCAGGCGCTGGCTGCTGTCACTACCCTCGACTAGCAGCGGCCGTCCTTGGGCGTCGAACATCCGCGTCTGTGTGACTGGCGCCTCACCAAGGTTTTGCCTCGTCGTGCGTACACCGGAACCGTCGTTGGTGGAGTAGGCCTCCTGCTTGAATGACCAGCCTTGGGCCTGGCCGTTCGACGATGAGGTTGCCACGACAGTGGCTGACGACTTGAAGGAGAAATTGAACGACATGGTTGCTGTTTGGCTTTCAGCACAAATTATTCAAAAGATGAGAAGTTAGGTCGTCTTCCGAATGATGTTCATTCTGTGGAGTGTCATCCAGTTTTAATGTTGAGAGTCTGATCAGATGTTGCCAAGGAGAGGAGCCCAACTTTGAAACGTCCTCGGGACCATTGAAATGACGTCATCCGCACAAAAGCAATACTGGAGTCTGACAACATCTCCCTCTCAGAAAACTCTATGTACTCCGTAGACGGAGAACTCCGCACGGATCATCATACATGTAAACCGTCCAATCCACAGACTGCTCAGGTTCAACAATATTCCCCAGCTCACACGACCGGAAACTTAACATGGTTTTGTTGTTGCAAGTGAAATTTATCTTACGTTGCGTCGAGAGCCTGCTGCAATTTTACAACGTCTCCAGCCCGGTGCAGTTCAGCCAAAGCTTGATACATGCGCCTTCCTGTTGATAAGTCTTCAACACAACAGAAGCGCTCGAGTTGACCCGCAACGTCGGCGATCATTCGCCCCAGAATCGCCTGATCCTTGGATCCGGCGTAGAGAACGTATGTCTGACCTGGGTCCGCATACACGTCACACAGCTCATGTTCGTTGGTGCACCACATCGTGTAGAACAGCAAGTGCTCCGCCGCCACCACCCGAGCGGACTTATAAGTTCTAATATATCTGTATACCAAGACTTGTCTCTGTGTTCCAACTGGACGAGTCGTGCTCGGCTTGAAAGCGTAGGATCCGATTGAGCGACAGCAGACGAGCGCAAAACACAGCAGCCCGAGACCAAGCTTTCCTTGCTCCGCCGGTATGTCTGATCGGGTCTTCATAATTATCGAAGTCCTGAAAAGTCACTTGTCAAATTTGCAGGTTCATCCACATTATCACCCTTTTCAGTTGTGCAGCGCCCGGCCGTGAAGGGTTGGAGAGAAGGTTGCGAGGCCGTATAGATGAGGCCCGCCCCATGCTCGCCCGGGCATGGCCTAGCTAAAATGGTGCTAGATATATATTTGATAATATAGGGCCGTTGAGCCTGAAAAATAGCGTATACCTTTGGCCCATTCCTGTTTTTAAAGTTTGGCGCCTCTGCAAGTTCCACACAGCCGGACCCGCGCTTGTTCAGCCACTAAGTTCGTGATCAGACCTGCTAGAACGGGGCCTCAAATTTGTCAGATAGTTCGAATTTCAGGACATGATCTGATCGCTATTGTATTCGTAGGACGTATGGGTATCCGGCACAAGTGCTTATTCCTCACCGGAGAAGAACACACTTGGACCTTGCACGTGGTGCGGTACTAGTCCTCCGCAATCTCTGACTGCGCCATTCAGTATTTCCCCCTGACTAACTCAATTGCAGGCGACAGCAGGCCCTTTTGCTTTCACATACGATGAGAGGGCAATCTATTTTCTACATAAAGACGTCGCTCTCGCCTCCAAAGGTCTCCAGGGCTGGGAGCGACAGATCAAGGCTTCAAATAGTATCTAGCCCAACTCACCACGCTCTTCTGGCTTTTATCGAATTATCGCACTCGTCTTCCTTCGGTCTTTTTCTTGACACCCAAACGTTACTTCCCACTTGAACAATGCGCACCTCTTTCGCTCAGCTTTTTGCCTTTGGGCTGGCGGCCTCCGCCGCAGTTTCCGGCCATCAAGTCACCGCGCCAGTCGGTATCGCTCGCCATATCGTTGTAAGATGCCCTCTTGGTGTACCCGCGCAGAGGTATAGTCGTTAGCCTAGTCTTTCCTGCTGAACCTATATCTCCAGGGCTTTGGACTGGCTGTGCATGCTTTCCCGGAAGTGGCACTCGCTGCGCCCATGAACAAAGTCATGGTGGCGTGCGATGACCAAGCTGGAGACCAGGACCCCGATTGCGACTCAGATGTATCTTCCGGAGATCATGACGACTATGACGCCGCCTTGGACGACGCAGATGATGCCGCGGACGTTGCGGCCGATGATGCGGACGATGCGGCCGACGACGCCAGCGACGATGCGGACGATGCTACAGATGACGCTGATGATGCGGCGGACGATGCTAGTGACGAAGCGTTTGATGCTGCAGATGACGCCGAGTAAAGACATGATGAGATCACACAGGAGGAGCACAAGGAACACGCCGAACAGACGCCTGCTGTTGCTCAGTTTCGAATAAAAATCCAAATAGATAGCCACGTAACAGAGCAGTCATAGGTACAGCACTCTCAGAAAAGCCAGTTCGCACCCTCTTCCGGCTAGACTCTCTCTGCGATGCCACCTCCAGCTTGCTTGGATCACGAAGTTCAACATGAAGAGCTAAATTTGAAAATGCTTTATCATGTGTGTGATATTTTTCGTCGAGTCTCAAGTAGCTACTGAAGTACCTAGGCATACATCGAGTCACGCGAATAATTGGGCGTCCCAGAGGCAGGGAGGTTAGGCTGCCTGGGAATGTAGTCTTTGTAATACATTGTGCACAACGGGTCGACTATGAGCGGTACTGTGTCCGGCCCACCTTGTGTTGTATAACATGTCTTCAAGGGATAGTCAGGCATCATGTCTTTACGACCATTAACATTTGGTATTGGCTGCTCGAAAGGGATGGAGAAGATTGTGTTCGGATACCGTGCAGCTAGGAAAGCGATCACGAACTCCTCGCGACCGGAATATTTGTCGTTGGCATCCAGATCGTCAACGGTCTGCATAAAACGAACGCTGTAATTTAACATACCCTACAATGGTGAAGGTCAGCCAAAGTCACATGGGAAAAGGAGTGATGAGTGTATGTCCACCCAGGCTTTGACGTACCAGAGAGCTTCCGACGTACAGACCAGCTGCGAAGCGATGTGCCATCCAAGCCTTCGTAGGGTCAATCCAACACTCGTGGTCGATGTCTTTGACATCCAATGCCGGGTTCTTTGGGTGCTCGCCCAGCGCCATGCCAGTGTCACGGGAGAGGCTGATGGATCGGGCAATTTTTTGAGGGTCTAGATTTTCCCTCAATTTAAGATTGCCCCAGGTTACTCCATTTGCATCCTTGGGACCACCCTCATCGAAAAGTCCCGCGTCCACCCACATCCAGGTATCAGAGCCGAAAGGGTTCCTCATTATGGCATCAAAAGTGAAAAATGCTTTGGCGTTGTAAGCTGCGGAGAGAAACGGACGATTATAAGCCAGCTGCCACGGCGCTATGTCGCCCTCAAAGCGCGAGAATATGGCTGGCTGCTTTTTCGTAAAGTTCTCAATCTGATATTTGTTGTTGGGGAAGTCCCACACTCTACAATACTCCACGTTAGGGTTTTGATCTCTGGATTAGACTCAGAGGAGGTTTTCGACTCACGTTTCAAAATCACTGACGACACACCAGTGTACATCACTGCGCATAGCCTTTACTTGCGCCGTCAACGCAGGCGGAACGTAGATGATGGTTTGTTCTCCCATATCGGCCAACTCCCGGATTCGCCGCATGTACGTATTCAGCGGCCGTTTAGAGCTTTCATCATAGTAAAAAAGATAAATTGTTGTGAGTGCGTTGGGCCTGATTGGTTCGATATGCTTCACCTTTCTGAAGTTTGGCTGTTGTGCCAGGCCGAAAAATTGCTGCATCCAGTCTGCAACATCTTCACCATAGGGAATTGTCGTTGCGTAAGGAAATAAATAATTTTCTGGTCTTACCTTTGAGGCATTCTCAAAGGGAAATAACAGATCGTGTAGTGGCCTGAGGTCATATTTGTTGTCCAGGAGAGCTTTCTCGCGGTCGGTAGTTACTATAGCTGGCAGCCGGGTGGACAGCAGATTTGACCTCGCGAGCCTAGTGCTTCTTCGTGGAAGCCTACCAAGCTGCTTTCGTGGTGCTTGAAGGTGACTGCGTTTGTATTTTCTGGTTTTAGGAATTTTCTCACGAGTATTTCGCTCCATCTTCCGTTTGGGAACATGCAAGTGCACTTTGCAGAAGTCAAATCGAATGTAAAGACAAATCGTGAAACGGAAATTGCAGGGGACGCACTTGACATTGATAAATAACATCCGGTGTCACCTCAGAGGGGCCGAAAGAAAGCTTTCGTCATGATATACATCAACATCACCATCAAAGCCTGGGTGTGTTTGTTTTCGTTCGTACTGGAATTATATAGGTCGTTCTTTGAAGCAGGTCAACGAGTGCCATTCGCAATTTATTTCTAGCTGGGGACCAACAACAAGGTTCTTTGTTCATGATCCGCACTTTGCTCCCTTTCTCTGTCAAAACCTTCCGGGCCCTCAAGTCCAGTCCATCTCCGTAATCTGCGTCAAACCTCACTGTCATCCGGCGAACCTTGAACTCCTCAAGTATGCACAATTCTGCTGGTTTCCGAGACCTCATGCCCGGAATCTAACTCCGCAAACCCTCACCTCCCCAGTTGCATCACTTCCCCCAACACAGCCACCGGCGGCGCCTTGTCGCGGTCCAGAAATACCCCCTCATCTCTCGCAACCCACTCCGCATTCTCAGGCTGCTGTAGCACGTCGTAAAAAGCCTGAAAGGCCGCTTCGTCCTCGAAGGTCATCTCCACCACCGCATCGTAGTCGAAGTCGGCCTGGCTGCCGGCCAGCAGCGTAGCTGGAGTATATGCATTTCGGTCTGTCCCTATGGTAGGCGACGTGGTAGTGGTGCGGTGGACGTACTTGCGTACGTGCGAGAGAGGGAATAGATTGCCAGTCATCTGTTTAATCTTGGGCATGTGCTCATTTTCGTAGTGGTTTTGAAAGTGCATCGGGGAGGTGCCTGGCTTCCTATAAGCCTGATACAGGATCGTGAAGGTCATGATTGACGACAGGCTTCGGCTGTGCTTTGAGATTATGAAAGAGAAGTGTGCAGGCGAATGGTATGGCTCGACCTTCTGATCGGTTCGGAGACTTAGGAGTCTCTAGCTATATATACAGCAGTGTGATGCTGGTGTCCTTGCCGTCCGAGCACGTTGTTGCTGACTGCTGACTGCTGCCTATCCCACAGTAGTGCGCTGCGGCTCTCCGCCGGGAATGTTCTGGACTGTGCTAGAACTTTCGATTCTGTACGGAGACCAAGCTAATCGGAACTTAGAATGGGGAACCCTCGAGTGACTGTCAGATGAGTCAGAATTGGAGATTGCATGAAGGCGCTGGACCATCCCATGCCCAGGTGGCTATCGTCATTTCGATGATCGACACAGTGGCAGCGTCAGGTCGTCCCTGTCGTATCTAGAGAAACTGAAGTGGCTGATTAATATATTTCGTACATTGTTCTAACCTCTATGAATTACTATGTCCACCTGTAAGACAGGCGCGGAGGTTGTTGGTATTGTGCTTCGCACTCCGGGGCTCGGAGTCGTTCCACTAAGTCCCTTCCACTGCCGCAGTTGCTGTCTACCACCCGAAGCTGAACCTGAGCTCAGTACAGGTATCTGAAATTTGGGTTTTCTCTGTCTGTCATATCCTTGAAAGCGGTCTGGCCGAGATCAGGCTGCGCATTGCCCTGGTCGAGTTCCACGTGGTCACGACGCTTGTTCTCCCGGCTCAGGAGCATCCGGAACACAAGAATGGCAGCGAGCTCGGCCAAGTGGCAGAATATCATGCTATCGATTCCCAAGGGATACTCCGGGGCCTGTTCGGTCTTGAAGAAGAAGGGTCCAGCGATGTTTCCTGACGACCATCCGTCAGCAACTTATCAGGGTAGTAGTCAAAGAACCCGGTAGGGTAGTTGGTCTGGACGACCTGAAGGAAGACTCACCAGTGCAATATCCCAAGAAGATGAAAGCATTCGTCACCACCTTTTTCGTATGCCCCGCCGTATTGGCAGTGACCAGACTCAAAATCAGAACAAAGGCTGCATTGTACGGCCCCGTGAGATAGTAGCACCACAACCTAGCTATCCGCTGGTCTGCAGGCACAAATCGTAGCCCAAAAGCACCTGCAATATTGGGCAGTGTGTACAAAATCGTGAACCAGCACCTCGTGTTCTTCTGTAGCCTGTTGCAAAAGTAGTCGTTGAGATACACGCAACTCAGAATCGACAGTGCGATGAGAAAGCCGTAGGGCACTTGCATCAGTGTCGTCACGAGGGTACTGAAGCCGAAGCCCTGGATTATCAGAGTCCCGAAATTGCTAATGCCACCGTTGGGTATGTTTTGCAACACGCCCATGATGAAGAAGAGGTATGTCTTTGGGTCCATCAGTGCCTCGACGAGTTGGTATGCCTTGAACTGCTTGTTCTCCACGCCAGTCTGGTTTTCTCTCAGTCTCTCGACCGCAATGCGCCGTTCTCGTGGTGAGAGCGATGATGCTGTGACAGGCGAATCCGGTAGGAAAATAAAGAGGACGATTCCCCAGACCGAGCACAAGCTGCCGATGATGATGAACTCGTATTTCCAACTGGGCAGGGCTCCCCGGATCTGCCCAATCCCGAAGCCCAGAAGCCCTCCCAGCGCAATACCAAAGCCGTTGGCGGTGTACCAAAGCCCGATACGAACAGGCTGCTGTCTCCTCGTATACCACATGGAAGTGATGAGCATGAAGCTCGGATCTGAGCAGGCCTCAGCCGCGCCGGACAGTGCTCGCAGCACAGCCAGGGTAGCGAAGTTCGTCGCCCCAGCTTGCGCTATCAACAGCACACCCCATAGGAAGATATTGACACCCAGATACTTGGCCACAGGCAGCCGCTGCATGAGGAAGTTCGTCGGAAACGCCCATACTAGGAAGCCAAAGTAGAACATGGAGGATAGCCAGTTGTAATCTGTGCCCACGAGCTTGAGATCTTCACGAATTCCGAATATCGCCGCGTATGAGAGGGTGGTCTTGTCGATGTAGAAAAAGGCATAGCAGACGGCCAGGTAGGGGATGATCGTGAAATCGATTTTGCGCACGAGTCGGCGCTCTTCGTCGGGCGTGTATGGCTCGGATGGGCTGTTGTCGAAGAGCACCTGCGCGGTATCTCCGCCGGCTGCTGCAGTGTAAGGAGATCCTATCACGGCCTCTCCTGTTGTCCCTGGAGCAGGCGTTTCTTGGTGGGTAGCTGAAGATCCATCACCGTCTTTGTATGTTCCGGTCCATTGAGATGAGATTGCACTAGCATCTGGTTGCCGCGAGGCTTCCCCCGGTCTAATTTTGAGCAGACGTTCAATTCCCGGCAACGACATTGTAAATGATTTAACAAGTTGGCAGCTATGATGGCCATTTCTCGCAATCGTGCAGGACATTCGCGACAGGTCCTACCCCACCTGGACATGTTGACTATATCTCCGCAAGCTGTTGGTCCAGAGATCATCCCCCTCTCGGGCAGTAATGACGCGATGTAGTTGCATGCATGTGGGGGATAATTGGTGCCCGCTTCACGTCTACGGGTGTGACTTCTTCGCAGTCACGTACCGAAAGCCGGCTACTTCAGCGATCTCCAGAATTTCAGGCATGCTTATTTCGGCCATGCATCCATTCGTCAGTGTCTTCGGTGCAATACATGCGGATTGTGGGCAGGTAACTTAGAAGTGGCTTTGAGTGGGTCGCAAGGCTGAAATCGCTCAGCTTGAGTATGTCCAAAGCACTTGCATCTAGAACTCGCGACGGGCCCGGTCGGATAATGCTGAGCTTTTATCTTTCTGGAGAGACTCACGGGTTTAAATCAAGCCGAAACCCTGTCAACAGGTCCATTCCACTGGCTCCCAACACCGACGTTCTTCTCACTGATCTGCAAAGCGCGTTTGCAGCGTCCTTGCCGCTCAATTTCCGAAAGTGGAAGGGAGTTTTGAAAAATGGATACCATCAAGCATTAAGGCGGCACAGCAAGCAGCAAACCTGATGAGAAGAACAAGGGGAATTCGAAGCGAGAGCAACCTCGTCCAAAATTGGTTTTGAGCAGCGCATCTTCAGCAATTTGACTGGCTCAAGCACCTCTGCCTGCATACCCGCCCAGGAGCGCGGCTGAAGGCCGGGCTGCCAAGCTTCGTGGTCGGCGCCAACAAGCAACAGTGTGGCACAGTTGACATGGAGTGAATACAACCTTATCTTGAGAGAAGAACGAAACTTTAAATGTCGTTCCTTCTTCTCCCTCTCTTCTCCATTGTCGCCCTCACACTGATACAGGTTATGTTTTGAAAATGTTTACTAGTCTCCGGCTGACTGTTGCCTTTGCGGCCTGGTCATTTTCGCCAATTTTCGCAGCCACATGCTACAACAGCAATGGATATCCTTGGGTTTACAATTCAGATGCGCCCCTCGAAGGATGGATTCCATGTAATACCACCGCAGAGGTCACAAACTGCTGCAGCCCGAGGGATTACTGCATGAATAATGGTTTGTGCTTGGATTCCGTCGTCGACAACGCCATCAGCCAGCAAGGTTGCACCGACAGCGATTGGGCAGAGCCATGCTTCAACTACTGTGCTGGTCATGAGAGTAAGTAGATTCGATGAGCAACCAGACTAAGCAGCCTAGCTGATAACCAAAATGTATAGCCGCTGACGCCAACGGTCTACATTTTCTGTGGCGATGTTTTGGGGGCAACCCAGGCCAGTATTGTTGCGCGGACAACAGTACAGTTTCCTGCTGCGATTGGGAGAACGTCACAACTTTTGAGCTCGCCGTTGGTCAAGATATCCATCTACCGCCCCAGGGCACGGACGCTACCGCCTCGACCTCGACGAGCCCCACCTCTTCAACCTCGACACATGCTTCCTCCTCCACCAAGTCAGCTTCCGTTGCATCGACAGCAGGGGCCAGCAGCAGCTCTACTGTTTCCACCAGCGAAGCTTCCACAAGTGCAACAAGCGTCGCGAAAGACAACAGTGATCGAAATATGGCCATCGGGCTGGGAGTTGGTGCACCGCTTGCAGTGGGCATAATTGGGGCTGTATGCTTCCTAGCTTGGCAGATGCGGAAAAGGAGGAGCGCCGCTTCACTGGCAGAGCCTCAACCAGAACAGCCTATGGATTTCAAGCACCCTGAACTGAGTGAGACCACATCTGATCATCCCTCCGCTCATAATTTTGATTGGGGACCGAGAGAGCTGTCTTCTGTGCGGTATCCTGCGGAACTTGATGCCTTGAGGGGGGCGGAACTCTCAGTTGGTAGTCCGCGCACTGGATACCAGCTACGGTGATTGTATACGCATCTACTCTGCGTAATCTTAGCGTTAGAATATTTATCTTCATCTGGGGTTCCTCGTGGGTATCAATGCGGGCCAACATGTTACTGTACCGCCATCACTCAATATACTGGCCCTGCGATGCATATGTCCAGTCTGAAAAATCAGCCGGCATGGTTCCCATCGCCTCTATGGCTCGTAGTATAAACTTCTTCAAGAGTACCTACACACCGGTCGGTCACTTGTCCAAAGTTTCTGTCTAGCTTTACAACTCGCGCACGGTGCGGTTCAATTACTATATTCAATGTTCCCTTTGAGCAGACCACTGAAACGATATTGAACCGTAAGAGCCCTCGACAAACCGGGGCAAAGCGACCTTGCAGCGCCCAGTTCACTGAGTATAATACCGAGGTCAGCTTCACCGAATTAATTCGAATGAGCAGTACTAAACCACTGTAGACCCGTAATGCCATCGCACAATTTCACCAAACCCTACGGGTTAGGTTAATTTGACCGTGTCCACGGGCCGACTTGACCGTGTACGTACCTTCGTCGCCAGTCTAGCCAGTCATGCTAGGTCGCAGCCGCGAGTCGGAGCCGCCACTACGCTTGGGCGGCATCCCAGATATAGCCCTACCGCATCAACATTACCGCTAGATTTTGCGCGAAATCTGCCATTCATCATACGCGACCCTATACCGCCGTAATATTATTATATCTGAATTGCCAAAGAAGCCAATAAAAATAAAAATAGGACATTAGCTTAATGGTTAAAGTATCTGGAAAAGCGTTATAAGAAGGTCATAGGTTCGAACCTTAAATATATTTCTTTTTGGATTTTTGCTCGTTTGAGAGGCGCGTATGCTATGGAGCGTTGGATCGCGCGCGCATGAGCGGCCCAGCTTAACGCGTTGGGCCGACATTTTTGTGGGGGCGTACAGCGTGCTGATTGGCCGCCTTGGCCAGAAGAGGTACGTACACGGTCAAATCGGCCCGTGGACACGGTCGAATTAACCTAACCCAAACCCTACAACCTACCATAATCACCTGCAATCAAGCACCATCAATCACAATCAAGACCGTTCACCATGACTACCGTGGAACAGGTTCAAATTGTTCTCCTTGTTGATGCCCTCTTCTTCGATACTTGGGTCCCATCTGTGTTTGTTGAGTCGAGCCGTATCGAGTTCGGCACGAAAATGGCGTCCAGGCCGCCCGGGGCCGCTACCCTCCAATCCAACGCACCCAGGGGCAAGACCGTAAGGTGCACGCCACTTCCCTCGCGATGAAGTTCCCTCGACTTGTCGCGATGACGACAGGGTTTCTGGTCCATTCGACTCGCGACGGTTTCTCGCACTGTGGCGTCAGCCTCTGCAAGTGGCTTCGCGGGTGATTGTCTTGAGAAGCGTTCCAAGTGAAAGCCGTGCCTGCTATCTCAGTGCATAGGCCAGTCGATTTATCTCAGAGAAGGATCTACAATACTAGGATTGGCCTTATCTCAGGATTCACCAGAACCCCACACAAGCATCGCGGCGTGCGAAAGGTTTGTCCGGCGCCGACGTCGTACAACTCCCGATGTCTTACATGTATGGCGGAGGGCTCGGTCTCACTCAACTTAGGTACCCACGGTATCCCTTTTCACATACCCAATTGGGTAGCGCCGGCGTTGACGAAAAAAGTAAGCCGCGGGATTGTAATTTTCAGCATTCCAGAGACTATTCCACCAGCCTCGCAAGGCATCATCAAGACATTCCACTCATGTCCTATTCGATAGGCTCCTCAAGATCTACCGTTCTCACAAATTCATCAAAGCACCGAGTCACAGCTTCAATAAACCCCAAAGTCATGACTACCGTAAAACATGATCATATTGTTCTTCTTGTTGATACCCCTCTCTTCGAAAATCTCCCCACTTGGGTCACCAACAACTTCACCGTCACACCTGGGGGCTACCATGATGGCCAACCGTCTCGCAATAAACTAGTCATCTTCGCTGATGGCACTTACCTGGAGTTCTTCAATTGGTACGACACGCCACCATCTTTGAATGATGAAAACTTGCCCATGAGATTTTGGGGGCCCAAAACCCCCGGTCTGATTGACTTCGCAATTACCGACACAACCCACTCCGCCGAGGGAACGGTAGAAGCAGTCAACCAACGACTTTCTGAGGGGCCTGAGAGCGACGCCGGTCTCGGTGTCACCTTTGGCAAGCCAATTGCCGGTTCGCGCAAGAAAGGAGACGCCGAGATCATGTGGAAGGTCACACGACCAATGTTCTCCGAGGGGGAGAAGACACCTAGTCCACAACTTTTCGTCGATGGAAGGATCGACGTCCCATTCTTCTGCCACGACGTCACCCCTCGAACAGGTAGGGTCCCAAGTCAAGACGAGGAAAAGACGACCCATCCGTGCGGTGCCACTGCCATCGCTTCCTGCGAGATCTTGGTACCCAAGCACCTGCAGCGCGAATATGCCTGCCTCTATTCGAAAATCCTAGGCTCCAAGCCTGAGCCTGACGCCGAGAAAAAGATGCATACCCTCGACATTGGTGTTCCCCAGGGATCTGCCCGCTCAACGGTCGTTGTGCGTGCTGCCGAGACTGAACAAGACATCAAGCGCATGGAAGAGAGGGGTATTGGCTTCTCTGATCTTGTTCTAGCCGTCAAATGTGATGTCTCTGGCGGTGAGAAGAGGCGTTCATTGGGCTCCGCAGGTATCGAGTCCACGATCTGGCTAGAAAATGCAGCGGGGCTCAATCAAATGTGAGGGCGTATTCCATTGCCCTAGTATTTCAAGGTCCACTTGTTGCCAACCTTGACATATCAGAGACCGCGCAGCACGGAAGGCGGAAACCTATCAGCTCGGGAGCGGCCTATTCTATTGGAAAGGTCTTGGTGCGTTGCAAGCTGCGGCAAAGCATGACAAGCTACGACACAACTTACAATAGCCAGCCTGCAATCTATTGTATTTAAAGGTCTCGGAGCAATGCAAGTAGCAAAGTATTGTAAGCTACGGCATACTAGGCGGCTTTGTAACGGCCGTCGGCCAACTAGCATTCTTTGTTCTTGGAAAGGTCTTGGTGCGTTGCAAGTCGCACAGCATCACAAGCTGCGGCACAGCCTTCCAGCGGCCAACCAGCAACCTATTCTCTTGGGTAGGTCTTGGTGCGTTGCAAGCTGCGGCACAGCCTTGCATTAGCCAGCCACCAAGCTATTCTGCGAACTCTCCACGTAGCAGGCTGCGGCAAATCCCTACTAGTATTCGCAATACAGGAGAATGATATGGCCGGGGCTAGTCGAACGATCCTACCTCGTGAGCGCTTGTTCCAAACCGAAAGTTGTTCCAGTGTTACAGCGCCTACTCCGCAGTAGCAAATCTTCAGCCAATTATGTGGTGCGAACTGTAATTATAAGCTTCATCAATGTGGGGGGCATTCCGACTGCTCTGAATTTATGGTCGTGGCGTGACAACAACCTCCAGGATCTGCAATCCAACCTACTGTACAGGTAGGTATTGGGGAGCCCCCTTCTTCAGCAACCTTCATACCTGCAACAGGCCCTACTCCTGGTCCAAATTGTCATAAATTACTCATACGGACTTAGTCAAGCGTACGAATCGCATTACTCGCGATACATGCACCCTTTGTTGTTCCCGTTGCCTTCTTCTACTTCCGCAAATCACTAAGTAAACAGGAACAATGACAGCCTCATACGACTTTGTTGTAGTTGGTGGCGGAACCGCTGGGCTAGTCGTTGCGGCTCGCCTCTCCGAAGATGAGAGCCAAACCGTCCTCGTCATTGAAGCAGGTAGTAATCTGGCTCAGGACCCGCGCGCCAAAATACCTATTTTTTTCGCAGCTTTACTGGGCTCGGAGTCTGACTGGGATTTTCGCTCGGAGCCTCAAGTGAGTCATATTCTGACATCTCCTGACCTGATTGAGTTCATTGCTTAACACGTCCAACATAGGAGGCCCTCAACGGTCGAGTGATTGGACTTAACCAGGGCAAGGCGCTAGGGGGATCCAGCGCTTTGAACGCGCATGTCTTTGTGCCTCCTCATGGGAGCGTTATTGATTCGTGGAAGACACTCGGCACCCACGGATGGACCTGGAACATCCTGAGACCATATTTCTCGAAGTCCCACAGCACCCCTACGTTCAGTGTGGATGCAAAGAACAGCTTGGCAATCGACCATTGGCCCGCACTAGACGACGCGAAGGGACCAATTCAAACTTCCTTTGGTAACAACGAGCACCCTATTCGCACAGCCTGGGCTGAGACATTTGGTGAGGTCAAGCAGCAAATGGACGCCGACCCATTCATGGAGCCTTCTGTCGGGTCATTCACCTGCCTGGCAAGCACCGATTCCGTGAAAGGCGAGAGGAGTTACTCAGCTTCAGCTTACTATAAGCCTGCCGAGCACCGACCCAATCTTCACGTGCTCACCAATGCATATGTGCAGCGAATTCTGTTCAGCCAAGACAGCACAGGCAATATGTCCAAGCGAGCAACGGGTGTCCAGTATGTCCACAATGGTGAGAGCAAGACGGTAAATGCGAACAAGGAGGTTATTCTGCTGCCGGCGTCTTCCAATCTCCAAAGATTTTCGAGCTGTCCGGCATTGGTGGCGAGGAGCTTCTTCGGCGTCATGGAATTGATGTTGTCGCGAACATTCCTGGGGTGGGGGAGAGTCTCCAAGATCACTTAGTCTCCTACATCTGACCTCTCTTGGCATCCACACGTACGCGTACTTGCCTCTGCCAGCCAAGGAACAGGCAGCCCTGAGACCTCTGCTCGGGCAGACAATTCAGAAGAGGCCTCGCCCTCACGCTGCAAGCGCAGTGACTCAAGCCGCTCTCTTGGACCGTCAGCAGCCTTCAGCTGCGTACTTCACGGCACTGGGCCAAACAAACTATCCGCTTGACCTTGCGGACACGCAAGGACCTCCCACGCCATCCACCGGGAAATTCATCACATTTGGCGTGATGCTTTCACAGCCCTTCTCTCGTAGGAGTGTGCATATGTATGTTTTCAGATCCCAACTTGGTCTGAGTGTGACAGTGTGGATATACTGGGGAGTATGGAATGAGTCGCGTTATCAACCATGAATGCATAGCCACTAACATGAGCCCCCCACCACAAAGTGCATCGCCCGACGCAACGGACAAGCCTATCATCGATCCAGGCTATCTCTCCGATCCTATCGACGTAGAGGCAATCGCACGCCACATGCTGCGTATCAAGTCCCTGGCCTCGTCGTCCGCCATGCAACCGCTCCTCGCACAGCCTCTAAATTTCCGCGATCCGGCTGCCGACTTCAAGGACGAACGAAGCTGCTAAACGGTACGCGCGGGCGAACTTGGTCTCGATGTGGCACTTTGTCGGAACGTGTACGATGTTGCCTCGCGACAAAGACGGTGTGTTGGATGCCACGCTCAGGGTTTATGGAGTGCAGAGGATCTGAGTGGTGGATGCGAGTGCGATCCCGCTGATCAGTACTGCCAACACCCAGGCTACTGTGTATGCATTGGCGGAGAGGGCTGCAGATTTGATTAAGGAAGACTGGGGGATGGCTCGGGGATGAAAGAACTGCCTTCAGATATGATCAGTCTTATCCTGACCAAGTCTCACGTTTGTTTCTTTCTTCTTGTTCTCTTCCCTTTGGTCTTAATGTCTTTGATTAGATGTAGTATCTGTTCCTGACACTATGAAAGGTGTTACCAAACCCTGGGCCTCTCACCAATTCTTCTCCCTTTGGTTGCTGCTCAAGTGGTCCTCTGGGGCTTGCGTCACGGCTGGCGAGCAAATTTGCCACACCATTACCAGGGAGCACGGATTTTCACCTCGTTCATCTTTCGTTTTCATTGCAGTCTTGGGCTTGTTCTCCAGGTGCGAAGAAGACACCATGTCACGGCGCTGACCTACTGCAGGTGGTAGCGGTCGTGACGGGTTGGTACTGATAACACGTCAGTGGACAGCTCCTCTCTGAGCTGTCAACACCTCTTTTGTGGCCCAGTGGTTGTCACACATCCGCTCTTGCTTCCAGCCCAGGCTGGAAGGGTCCACTTTTGTATAATACGCCATTGGTCAGATTTTAGCGCAGATTCTTGCACGCACACCAAATTCCGCACCAACAGCACTAGGACCACCCCAGTTGCCCAGTTGATTTGCTGTTCCGGCCTCCGAGTTGCCGGATGCTCCTATTAAGTGTTCTGCAGTCCGTTTAGTCCGGGATGACGCATATGACGAAGCAGTTCGCAACCACGTTCATCAAGTACAAGATCCGATTCAATGTGATAGCGCCCGGCCGTAGATCTCAGTATCTTATTATTGTTGTTGACTGTGGCATAGTTAACAGGACCGCAGTCTACCGTTCCGAGTTGACAGCAGGCTTCCTTGCTGCCACTGGGAAAATGACAGACGAAAAGAAGTCGACTGTTATGTCACATTGCTGAGGTCGGGAAATACAGAGGATATGGCTGGCGTGATCATATGGCTTGCATCAAGTGCCGGTGTATTCGTTCACGGCGACGTATCCGTAAGTATAAGTAGTTTTGATCGAGGGCGGCAAGATCAGCTGTCTCCCTGCAGCATACTAGAACGCGAAAAATTGGCCGAGGTAAATGCAGGACATACTGCGTGCATTTCCAGCATTTTGCCGCCGCTCGTAAGAGTACTGAAGTGATCGCGGAAATGAACGTATACATTCAAGGTCGTATATCTTCCTCAACTTGATAAGATACATGCAACTGAAAGCATTGCAAGCAACACTTCTATTTATCAGAACCTTGAGTAAACAGCACGAGACGATGTGGTGCTTGCACTACTGAAAGTTGTACCCGCGTAATCGCACGAGGGACCTCGGGAGTGTGTACATCAAAGTTAAGCACATGCATAACCTGGCGTCCCAATTTCGAGAAGATGCGTCATTTCTCGTGTATCTCCTCTGAGAATAATCTAGCTCTCTTTATAAGCCAATTCCATGACTACGACCTGCCTCTTAGCACGACATATTGTTTGCGATTGGTCTTCTTTTCTAGGCGGTATGTGCTCGGTTCGAAGTCATACGAGATGCCTTTGGAGTTCATGGCTGAGCTTGAAAGCAGACCCGTGCAGTGAAAGTGCAGCTGAGAACTTCTTGATACAGATTCGATAATACTAGATTCGTTGCCAGCTACACACCGAATCTGAAGACAACAACCAGTTCTGAAGCTCATGGCCGACTCTGAGCTTGAAAGGCTCCCTCACACAGCATTGAGTTACCATTCAATCTCCTTTCCGTCGTACCTACCCGGATCATTTTCATGGCCAGGAACATGGATGTTGAGGAACTTGCCATTTTGAGCCGGAGTACACTCAAGCACGATTCGTTTGACCTCGGCAGCGCCAACATCGGCAGTGAAATCGCCATAATCGGTACCAAGATCAGTCTTGAGCCACTTCGTATAATATTCTGTCAGTTGCATTCGTGTCTCATAGCAGCCCAGGTTTCACTCACCCCGGGGGATATCAGGAACGTCGTGAAGCCCTCTTCGGCCAGATCCAAAGAGTATTGCTTGGTGAGCATGTTGACGGCTGTCTTGGATACTTTGTACGCGGAACCTCCGGCTACTTTCATCGCCTCCGCCCATGCAATAGAACCCATAGTTGAAGAGCTGTTTTCACGCCGTCAGTGGAGATCACAATCAGAGTGTCCCTCTTTTGCCAAGGCTGAGATAAAGAGGAATCGCAAAACACTAACATATTTACTATTTTCTTCTCTGTACCGGCTCGCAAGAGAGGCAAGAAAGATTTAGTCACTCGGTGTGGGCCCAGGAGGTTGGTTTCCAGAATTCGGGAGAAGTCAGCGCAGCTGAAGTCCTCCATCTTGTTGTTGGGGGTGTGATGCTGAATGGCGGCGTTGTTGAT
Source organism: Ophiognomonia clavigignenti-juglandacearum (assembly GCA_003671545.1). Taxonomy (NCBI): domain Eukaryota; kingdom Fungi; phylum Ascomycota; class Sordariomycetes; order Diaporthales; family Gnomoniaceae; genus Ophiognomonia; species Ophiognomonia clavigignenti-juglandacearum. The sequence goes on along the minus strand of PYFS01002180.1, from coordinate 99,020 downwards.
CAGCACATCCAGGCCCTTGGACCCGAGATGACTCTTGACCTCCTGTGCCGCGTTCTCCACGGCTTGGGTGTTATCAACTGAGGCAATGATGTTGACGATGCGTCCTTTGTTGTGGCTGATGAGATCGCTCAAGGCCGTTGGTGGGGGCTTGCGGGTTACTGCAAAAATCCTGGATACCTGTGATTCTGGCATCTCAGAGAGCTGCTTCGTCAGTTCGAAGCCAATTCCCTTTGCAGTTCCGGTGATCAGATAGGTCGCCATTTTTGAAGGAGACTTTAATATCATTAAGTCGGTTTTCTTGAACAAATGAAAGGAATTACCCATCTGCAAATTTGACGCTAGCGCGAGTCTGACTACTTATACGTTTTATACCTGTTAGTACAGATGCCAAACTGGGAATGGATTACGTAGATACCATTATGCATAACCCCTCACGTAATCGTCAGCGACGTGAAGCCGCAGCGCCTGCATTGAGATTATCTGCGATGTAACCTCATGATCGGCGTCCATCTACACCAAACCCACATTTACAAAAAACTGTATAGTAGATGCAACTGCGCAGGCGCCTGGGCTGGCTGGGCTGGCAACGGCATACGACCACCGAAGCCCCGAGCCGGCGGTGGCTCTACGTACTCGGGGTCCGGCTGCCGGTCTTCGTGTTGCGAGTGCCGATCGAACCGGCAGCTGTACTGGTAGAGTAGATGTGCGAGATGGTGGCCGGAATGTTCGATTACTGACAACACCGTCTTGCTATTTCAGGCCCATAGATACACCAAAATTATCCAGCATAAGCCTCGCCTATTGGTTGCCCAGGTGTGTTTTGACAGATCATATGCACCCGTCAACTGTTAATTGGTATGATACACGATGAACAGCACTTCCACCCCAGACCAACTAGCGCAGCAGTTCGAGAAATTCTGCGTTGAACTGCCCACCAAGATCAAGGAGTATTCGGAAGAGCAAAGACTGGCCGCAATCAGAAATGCTCAGCAGGCTATCCGCCTACTCCAAACTCCAGATGAGTTCGCAACGCAACAGACATGGGCGGTCAGTCGCTTCCTCTTTATGCATTATCGAGTTTCATTCTGATTGTACTGGCAGCCGCTCGAGATTGTGGGGGTAGCAATCGCCTGTGATCTTGGGATCTTCAAGATTCTCTCCGACTCCACGGGTTCTGTGAGCATCAAACACATAACTGCCGAAGCCAAAGGCGATGAGCTTCTCGCCGTTCGCGCACTGCGATTTCTGGTCGCCCACGGGATGGCCGATCAACTTGGTCCCGACTCGTTCGCGGCCAATGACACCACCCGGGACTATGCTACAAACGATCGGGTCGCCAACGTGTGGGCCATGCTGTTCTGCATGCGCTCGTACGCGGCGCTGCCTTTCTTCCTGCGCGATGCAAAGCTCACCAGCCCGGCGGATCCCGAGGACTGTGCGTGGCAGTATGGCTGGCACACGAGCGAGAACTTCTGGCAGTGGCTTGAGTCGCACCCGGAGATGAACGATCACTTCAACGTGTACATGACTGCTTCTCGCAGTAGATTCGATGACGACGACTTGTGTTCGGTGTATCCGTTCAAGAAGCTCTTTGAGGGTTCCAAGCGTGAAGACGTGTTGTTTGTTGACGTGTATGTATTCCGATCCTCGCGGGGCAGTATGCGTCGAGACCAGAATTGCAGCTACTAACATTATGAAATACTTACAGGGGCGGAGGCTTTGGCCAGCAGTGCATAAATCTTCGCAAGTCCATTCCTCGAGCGTGTGGTCGGGTTATTTTGGAAGACCAGCCGCATGTGGTCAAGGGCAAGTATATCGACGGGGTTGAGATTCTGGCGATGGACATGATGAAAGAACAGCCAGTGAAAGGTCAGTTTGGAGGTTCTCCCATTGTTTCGTCTTCTCCGTGACAGCCTGAAATAGGGAGGCTGAGGCATCAAGATGCTGACGCAATATGTGCTCTACATAGGCGCTAAGGTTTACTATTTCCGTGGCGTGTTACACGATCACAGTGACGAGGTGTGCCGAAAGTTTTTGACTCACGTCAAGAAGGCCATGGTCAAAGAATCGAAGCTTCTAATTCACGAGAAGCTCGTAGCTGAGGTTGGACCGAGCGTTATGGCCACCAAGTCAGATTTGTTAATGATGGCTGTGTACGCCGCTATGGAGCGGTCGGCGAAGCAGATGACGACTCTGTTAGAGTCTGTGGGGTTCAAGGTTCTGGGTGAGTACGGGTATGGGACGAGTGAGTGGCGAATTGTGGAGGCCTGTTTGGCATAGAAATGCCTACACTATAAGACGATTGTAAAATCTACAGGATCCTCAGTTCGTGATACGTCTCAATTTCATGTCGAACGCGGTTCTGAGAACGAGATATCATGACTTCCACCTGGAATGTGCCCCGGAACATAGAAAGGTATAGAGTGGACCAGACATTTATTGACATTCACAGACAGTGATAGGCTCCCTGCCAGAAACTTTTCTGTTTCCTCCTTTCATGTGAAATTTGAAGGAAACCTACTTCTTTCGACCATTGACCTGCTGCCTATACGGAATCTTCACTAGATGCTGATCCAAACCCGTGTTGCTAAATAAGCTTGCCCGTTTCCCAGCGCTCTGCCCATTCATGGGTAACCACCTGTGGCTGTTATCACCTGGCCTGTAGGCGAAGAAGTTAGCTGTCTGATCACCATGAATATCTGGACCTTCACGCATGCGGCACCAGTACTCACCATTCACCCAGCCACCGTCTTCAGATGCAAGGAAGGCTACCACTCGCGCAATGTCTTCAGGCTCAGCACAACGACCAAGCGGCGTGCGGTTGGCAACAAGCTGCTCGATCTTCTCTGCGGGCCAACTCGGACTCCCACCGGGGATGTAGCGCCAGCAGTTCTCTACAAACATGTCAGATTTGACACCGCCCGGCGCAACAGCATTGACCGTGATCCCTCGGCTCCCAAAATCTGTGGCAAACGCTTTCACAATCCCTTGCACAGCCAGCTTCGACGCGTTATACAAGGCATGGTCCTTCACACCGAGGCTGCCAGCGGCCAGGGAACTCATCATTATCACGCGGCCTCCGTCTTCCAGGTACTCCCAGGCCATCTTGCCCGCGAAGAATTGAGCTTTGGTGTTCAGTCCGAAGATGTGGTCGAAATGCTCCTCGGTGATGTCCTGGGTTTTATCGAAGCTCTCCGCTCCGCTGTTGCTGAAGACGATGTCAATTTTGCCAAAGTGTTGCTTGGCCTCCTTGAAAAGGCGCTCGATTTCGCTGACTTTGCTCACATCCGCCTGGATGGCGAAGGCGTCTGCCCCGCTGCCCTTTTTGCCAATGCTCCTAATCATGTTGACGGTCTCGTCCGCTGACGGCTTGCTCTTGGCGTAGTTGACGACAATACTGCATCCGCGTCGGGCGAGCTCGATGGCAGTTCCTCGACCGATTCCACGGCTTGCTCCCGTGATCAGAGCAACTTTGCCGTGGAGCGAAGCTGTGGGTACGAGCACTGGCGTGGTGGATGTGGACATGGTCTTGACGTAGTGATCGGTGAGAGAGAGTGGTCAATAATCTTATGAAACAGTACGGGAATTTTCCTGGATTCGTAGAAAATGTGCTTCCTTATGGATTGATTACCACCTTGTGAAGCTATGTGCAAGACGCTCGTTCTGTTCCTGAGAATATTGCGCGTCGGTTTGGCGGCACCCGAAAGCCGTCAAGCCACAATTTCGACAAAACCTCCAGCTCAAGTGCCTGGTAAGGACGAAATGCGACTAGAAGCACTGCAGTCTTCAGAATAGTCCAGCAAATTTACCGAAGATATCCAACTGAGAGCTCCAGTGTCGTCAGCCTGCAGGTGGCGCTCTTATACTTGCCGATTGGACATCCTTACGTTGGAAGCATATACCTTCATTACCCCACCTCCGAAGTCCACGGTTCCTCGCTGCTCAAGTGCGGCTGCTACAATCTTTCACTCATCATGCCCGGCGTCAAAGTTTTAGAGGGAGGGACGGTCATCACCTTCGACGACAAGTCCAAATGTGTGAAGGTGCTCCCTGACACATCTGTCTTGATCATACACGACCGCATTTTGGGCTTCGCCGACTCCGCTGAAGCCCTATTGGCGCTTCTTGAGGAATTTGGCTGCACTGTCGAGATTGCTGAGGTAATCGACGTCAAGGGCAAGATTGTGTGTCCGGGTTTCGTCAACACGCACTTCCACTCGTGGCAGACAGCATACCGGACCATCGGCCCCAATGTCGTTCTGGCCAATTATTTCGACTGGTTGAGCCAGATGTCACCATCCGCTGTCAAGGCGTTCACACCCGACGACGTCTACATCAGCTCGCTAGAAGGGTACCTCGAGGGGGTGAATGCTGGCGTGACGTCTTTTGTTGAACACGCTTCCAACAACTGGGACGAGTCTGTCTTCGATCCCGGATTCCATGCTGCTGTGGACAGTGGAGCCAGGGTCTGGTGGTGTTTTGATGTTGCACCGAGTGAGAAGTTTCCGGAGCAGCGGCAATACGGAAAGCTGAGAGAAGTCGCGTCTCAGATTGGCGAAGTTCCAGCGTCATCGGGGCGCGTCTCGCTGGGCCTCGCCTTGGACAGTCTGGCGCCGACACTTTCCAGCGACAGCGGGGAGAATGAAGAGCTCATGCACTTCAAGCAAATGTGCGAGGAGCTCAACCTCACGGCGCTCACCATGCATCATATGGGAGGTCCCTGGCCACAAGCCGGCAATGCGTCAGCACCGTCCCAGTTCTTGCAGTTCGGTCTCCAGGATACAGGCGTGCCAGTCATCTTCTCCCATGCTCCCTTCATGACCGAGCAAGACACGCAAGCCCTTCGCGAGCACAATCACTTCGTCTCTATAACTCCAGAGTCAGAATGCCACTTCGGCCATGGTCAGATCTCCGGCCGGTTTCTCTCCGACCAGGCGTCACTTGGGATCGACACCAGCTGGACGTTCTCCGGCGACATCTTGAGCCAGATGCGCTTGTGGTTGCAGACAGTGCGGAATATCAGCTATACCAAGCTGCTGACGGATGGCACCAACCGTGTTCCAAACTCCAACCCCATGGATGTGGAGCAAGCCTTTCTACTCGGTACCCGACAGGGCGGTCGAGCTCTCCGGCGTGATGACCTTGGCGTGTTGAAAGCTGGTGGGAAGGCTGACATGGTTATTTTCAATGGCGAGTCACCGAACATGCTTGGTTGGAGCGACCCTGTTGCAGCAGTCGTCTTGCATGCGAATGCTAGTGATGTGGAGCACGTTCTCGTTGACGGGGTATTTGTGAAAAGAGACTTTCAGTTGATTGTACCTGCTGTCTCGGGCGGATGGGCTAGTCTGAAGGATCGATTCCTGAAAACAGCTAAGCGGATTCAGGCCCAGGTCAAAACGCCCCCGCCATTACCGGACAAGCTTTGGGGATTTGGCGAGTTTGGGGACATAGAAAAAGCCACCACGATTAGGACTGGTTGATTAAGAAATTGGTTATGTACCGTCATTCTACAGAAATACGCCCTTAATTAAGTAGGTATGCTAGCAGCACGAAAGATGCTAGGCAGGAGCTGCCCAGGTGGATATCAGATTGATCGTACAGTTGTGTATTTTCTATGCTCATACCATTACACGAAAGCACTCTGAGTGGAAAGCTCCCCACAATGGTCTATGTTCTCCGACTCTACTGAAAGACTCACACCCAGAGATGTTTGTACTTCTGGGCGAATGACTCAAAGCTTGTCGGCGGTCGACCGGTCATGGTTTGTACCGAGTTTGGCGCACTACCATCATCAACCTTCTCTGCAGCCGTCAGCTTCTCCAGAAAAACCATGAATGATGCGTAGTAGTCATCCAACCCCAGTGCCTTCTTCATGTGACTCAACCGCTCCTCTGGTGTCAAGTTCACATGCTTGATGGTACGACCCACGACACTGCTCAGTTTCACGGCCAACTATTCGAAGCTTGGTTAGCTCTGCAAGGAATATTTCAAGCACATTCACCAACATTTGGTATGAACGAACCTCATCATGCGAGAATGCTTCTGGGCCAACTATACGAAGGCCAGTGTTTGGCGCTTTCGGTGCGGTCAAGGCGGCGAAGGCAACCGCCGAGATATCTTCAACAGCGACAAAGGGGATCTTGGCGGTGCCCGTACAGGTGTAAATCTTGCCTTCGTCCCGGATGGTCTTGAGATGGTACCCTTCGCTGATGAAATTGTCTGCGGACATGTCAATCATTTCTCATCCGTCTCACAGCATCCGACTTCTCTGCTGGAACAAGCAGTCACGCACCCATGAACCAAGTTGGTTTGCAAATGGCAAACTCCAGTCCTTTTTCTGCGAGATGCTCCCAGACCTTGCCCGGACCTGGACCTCCAAGGGTGGTAGTTGTGCCGGCCATCAGCACAAATCTCTTGCACCCTTGGTTCGAAGCGTGGTCAATGAACGCGTTCATGTGCTTCTCAAGCTCGGGAACACGCGGCATGATCATGTAAACCGCGCTCAACTTCTGACCACCGGGAAATTGGTGGGAGAAGCAATTCGGATAAGTGCTAGGGTCCGTCCAGTCAAACCTGACATCAGGTGAAGATGATGGATTGCTCCTGCGAGAAGCAAACAGATAGGAGATCCTGGCTGCCTCGCACATCCGCGCAATCGTGACCGAAGTCTGGGCAGTGGTACCACCTGTGAGGAGAATAGCCATGATGCCAGTGTCCTAGTGTTCCTAAGCTATCAAACCATAGAAGGTCTGTTGAGTCGTGATCTTGTTTCGTTGGGTCAATACTGATTATCGGTCAACGTGGTTGTTCCAACATCTAAAGCTCCAGCTTGTGTGAGCAAACATTCCACGTAGGGTTGGTACATACCGTGTCGTCATGTACGGATATTGCAGTCGTCGGCGCGGAGGTGCCGAGCTCGGATAATTAGAGTTCAGCATCTAGGGTTACCGGTCCCCGGGCACCGACCCGTGGAGAGCAACATACTGACCGAAGTGCTCACCAGGAGGTGTCTCTATCGGTATCAAATTCAGTGAACAGTTGTACAAAAGCATAGATATGAAATTCGAACGGACTGAATACACTTTGGATGATAATTTCTACAGAAACACATTGTGTCGAGCTTGTTATCTGCACGGTGTAACTACATCGCAGACAAAATGGCCACCATCCAGGAACTGAGCGAAAAAATAGCCAAGAATTCGAAGATCATTGATCAATGGCTCGCGCAGAGCAATCACAAAACTCCTTCATTTGCACAAGATGCGGATGAGGAGTTTCCCTCCACCGTAGGAGCACCAGAAATTGAGGCCACGAGATTAGCTGTCATCGAGGACACCAACGCCCTTCACGATCTGCTCTTGGGCCCTGGTGAGGTGCTGCGTCGTATTTGCTGGGGAGTAAGTCCTCCGTAACCTACCTATTGTGCGCTTCTTTGTTGACATTATATCCAAAGTCTATCGATAATTCCGTCCAACAGTGCATTTATCACTTCAACATTCTCCAGGCCATCCCTCTGGGCGGCACCTCCACGTATAAGGAGGTATCCGCCAAAGTTGGGCTCAAGGAGCCCCAAGTCAAAGCCCTCATCCGCCAGTCCGCCCTGAATCGCGTCCTGCGCGAAGTAAAGGGTGGCGAGTCCGTGGAGCATACGGCGTCATCCGCGCTTCTGCTTCGAGACCATGTCATGATGGACTGGTACGGGCATTGCGTGGAGGACATGTTTCCTGCCGGTGGGCGGTTGGCTGAGGCGCTCCGCAAATACCAGGGTAGCACCAAGGCTGGAGACAGTGCTTTTGGCCTGGCGTTCGATACTAACGGTGACCCGGTTTACACGTACTTCGAAAAGCACCCCAAGCTACAAGCCCGCTTCTTTGGGGCCATGGAGGGTGTTGGACGCGATCCTGGCCATGACCTATCCCACATTGTCAGAGGCTATGATTGGAAAAAGCTGGGAAAAGGGGCGACGGTCGTCGATGTCGGGGGCTCCTCGGGTTTCCTGAGCATTGCGCTTGCGCAGGCGCACCCTCATTTGAAGAAGTTGGTGGTGCAGGACTACAAGCACACCGTCGAAGAGGGCGCCGCTCGTCTGCCCAAGGACTTGGCGGGGAGAGTCGAGTTTTTGCCCCACGATTTCTTCGATTCGCAGCCGACGAAAGGCGCTGATGTGTACATGATGCGCCACATCTGCCACAACTGGTCCACGGAGAACTGCGCCAAGATCATTGGGAAAATCGTCCCAGCCATGAAGCCTAGCAGCAAGATTTTGCTCATCGAAGTTGTTGTCATGCCGTCAGGCATGGAGGAGTCCAAGATCGCTGAGAGGTACATGAGGTAAGTGAACTCGTCTTTCTCAGGCTCCTTGGGGATCGCGAAGCTGACATTCCTGTCCAATCAGAAATGTGGACGTCACCATGCTCCAGATGTTGAACACTCAGGAAAGGAGTAAACCCGAATGGGAGGATGTCGTCCGAGCGGTCGGTGATAGTCGACTGACAATCACTGATATTGTCAAGCCAACGGGTAGCTGGGACTCCATCATAGAGATCTCCATGTGCGTGGACCAGAATTGAGATAGAGCACAGTGGCTTTCTGGGCCCTGGCCTTCTTGTGCTAGGTTGTCCGAATGGATGTAGAGAGGTCATGTCAAGCTATCAGTATTATAGATTTATCGCGAGTATTGCTGCAAACTTAGAGGTCCGACCCTAGGTAGTCCATTGTCCCTTGTCCAGAATCCAGAGCCTGAGTGCTCGTGAAGGACAACTTGTGCGTGCGAGAACGAAAAATATATTCTGCTAATACGGAGCATGTTGGGGACTAGAGAGCAACAAAGACATGAACCAGGATTGGGAATCAGGACTCCAGGAGTGTATAAATTGACTTTTGAGCGTTCCTATACCAGTGAAAAATGACTGTTGTTCTAAACCACGACCTGAATTCGTACTGCACGGTATTCTTCCGCCACATCAAGCATTCTGGACACCAATGAACCAGTAAAGATTTCCAAAGGGCGGGAGGACCTTGGTTTGTCCACTGTGAAAGGTCCACCCACTACAATCGAGCTTCCCCTTGCTTTCCTCCTTTTGGATAAGCTCCCCGATCTCAGATGGGGTACGGGTTCGTATGCAAGACACATATCCATCCCAGGCGAAGAAGAGGGGCACGATCGGGATAACGTAGGTGAAAATCATGTGCAACGGCGACCACCAAAACCAGGCCAGAGTGAGAACGAACGGGGAAAAAATGACAACTGAAGTGTTGAGAAGCGCCGAGATATTGCGCTGGGTCAATTCGAAGATACTGGTTGTTGTTGCATGACAATGTCAGTCACGCATATTTCCAGGTGCCAGTACCACCCGGCGTGCTGAGGAAAACCAACTTACACAAATGCTTCTGAACCTTCAATTGAGCTTTTCAAAACCTGGGCCGCCATTCCATCATCGAAATGATGAAAGCATAGGTTGAAAAGCCTGCATTCAAGCGTGTCTTCTCCCACGTATCTGACTGTCTTGGTTGCATCGACAGCATGATCAACAGCGCTGATCATCTCCGATCCAGCCATGATCTTCGCCCACGCCTCCCTATCAGGATACAAGTCGGCCAACAGAAACTTTGCTGGCGGCTTCCCCACAGAGCGAAGACGGGAATTCAGGACTTTTTCCAACAAGGGAGTTGGTCCGCCGGCACCAGCACACGCGTCTACGAAGGTGTAAGAATGGGGACTGCGCGGCAGCTGGGAAACCAGGATGTCACACGCCTGAGCCGCGGTCGAGGTGGTCCGGTTGGGGCCCACGGTGTTCCACATCTGGTGGAGCGAGCGATGCGCGTACTCGCGTAGCCAGGCGGGACACCAGGGCATGTCCTCGAATTCGAAGAGCTGAAAACGTGGAAATAAGGCCATGATTGGAGTCGGAATCCGGAAAACGAAGAATAGAAATTTGGCGGACGTGTTTAGAGGTGGATTCGGTGGGTTTGCTTGGTCTCTGCCACCCGTTGTTTTTAAAAGAAGATGGCAAGGCGATGAAATTCATCAGAAAAGGTCTTGATCAAAAGGTGTTCAGGTCGTGTCACTTCTACACTCCAATTTCACGCGAGGCAAGGGCCATGAATGTTTGCCGTCTTGGAAAGCCGTACGAGGTGCATGATCAATCTGGTGGCTGATACATGGTCTGCGCGAGTGGGTCATTGGAGGACCGGCGCCCGAGGTGCGACATCAGGAATTACGCTTCCGGGTTGAGGATGCTCCCGCCGGTCACTCCCCCGATGTCTATTGTGGTCCGAAGCACGGTTCCTTACTTAGACGAATTCTATCATTTTTACCAGCTCTTGCATCTGCGTGCAGAGACTCAGTTAGATTCTTTCCTGCTGCAGCATTTCACATCGCATCGTTTGCTTACAACCTCTTATAATTCCAGCTGTGCGCAGCAATCATGTCGTACACAATTCCAAGTTTGGTACGTTGGGAATCACTCGCCCAGGGCATGGTTCCATTAATCGGCGCTGTGGCTGTCATTCTGGGCGTTATATCCATCCGTTACTATGCCTTCCGTCGCAAACTCCCGCCCGGACCACGCGGTCTGCCCTTGGTTGGCAACCTGCTTGAGATGCCAAAATCGCACCCTTGGCGGACTCATACCGAGATGCACAAAAAGTACGGCCCGATATTCAGCATGCAGTACGGACTGAACACGGTCATATACCTCGGCACCTACGACGTCGCACGCGAGCTGCTCGAGAAGCGCAGTAATATCTACAGCTCCCGCCCGCGCATGGTCATGGTCGGTGAGTGCATCAGTCGGGGCAACCGGTCCCTGATCTTGCCGTACGGCGAGCAGTGGCGCTCGTATCGCAGGTTGCAGGGAGCGTTTCTCAGTCAACGGATGAGCAACACGTACCGCGAGCTGCAGGATCTGGAGAGCAAACAGCTGGTCAGCGAGTTTCTCACCAAGGACGACTTCTTCAAACGATATCACCGCTACTCGTCGAGTCTCACATTTGCTCTAGCCTATGGCAAGCGCATGCCCACTGGGCAGGAGGAAGAGGTCAAGGGCGTGGAACGCATCATGGATTCGCTCAATAGGGCCTTCATCACTAACTGGATTGTGGATTCGATCCCCATGCTAAATTACCTACCCAGGTTCATGAAGCCATGGATGAAAACGGCAGACTTCCTCGGAGACGAGGAGCGCGACTTCTTCACAGACATCCGGAAGCCCGCCACAAGTCGCAGGGGCTATAACTGGTGCAAGGATGTACTAAGGATGAAAGGGCAGGAGCTTCTGACGGACCTCCAACTGTCGTATGTCATCGGTAACACGTACGAAGCTGGTGCAGATACCACGACCATGACACTGCAGGTTTTCACCTTGGCCGCTGTGCTGCACCCGGAGAAGTGCAAGATCTTGCAGAAGGAGATCGACAAAGTTGTGGGACGCGACCGCTTGCCGACCTTTGAAGATGTCGGGAAAATGCCTTACCTTGAGGCTTTCGTCAAGGAAGTGCATCGCTGGCGACCTGTGCTACCTGGTGGGGTCCCTCATGCGGTGACGGCAGACGACGAGTTCATGGGATACCACATCCCCAAGGGGGCCACGGTTGTCCCTGGCCACTGGGCCATATCTATGGACGAAGAGATGTATCCGAACCCTGACAGCTTTGAACCGGAGCGATTCCTGGAAAATCCGGACCTGCCTTACTCCCAATTCGGGTTTGGTCGCCGCAAGTGCATTGGTGAGCAATGACTTCCTCTCGCTCTCTCACACACACACACAGAGACTTCATGTGCAACCGAAGATTCTAACTTGTATCCACAGGACAATACGTTGGTAACAACTCCATGATGATCAACGTTGCCAGGATGATGTGGGCCTATGACATTCAGAGAGGATGGGAGACCATCAATGGCAAAAAGGTCCCGGTCCAAGTTGGCCGCTTGGATTTTTTCTCGGGGTTTAACTCTCCGCCGTTGCCTTTCAAGGCAGCTTTCATCCCACGGGACTCCAAGGTGCCCGAAATTCTGCGCCGGGAATTCCGAGACGCTGAAAAGGATTCCGGTGCGATCTTGGAGCGGATTGAAGAGGCTCAACGCACTCTGATCCAGGGAGACAGCGAGGGACAGCAGTGAGGATCAACGTCTTGTGGCATCCACGCAAAATGGCATTGGCTTTAGGGATTTATTCGACTATGATATGCACGAATATGCGGGTTGATTGAGATAGACCAGAATATATGAGCAGTGCACCCGTAAATGGTGGGTTGAGCTATATCAACCGTGCTACTCGCTCCAGCGACCGTGCACCGCCATCACCACCAATTTTTTTTATGCATAGTAAGTACATCTGTACCTCCACGCAACGCACCCGCACAAATTCAAGAAAATATTACGCCCTGACCTTAACGCTGACCCTGATCCTAGCCCCAACACCTAAGCCTAATTAATCCTAAATGCTGCTCTAGCTAGCTTATCTTCCTCTCCTTTGCTTCGCAATTCGAGGAAAACAGCTGGTTTCCGCTTTGTATCGCTGCGCGACCTAACCCGTAGACGTGGTAGTAGCGGGCCCGGGGGCGTGGCAATAACATGACTCAGGCGAAAATGCGGGACCCACACGGTCGCTGGAGCGAGTAACACGGTCGACATAGGTCAACCCTAAAAGAATATATGATCAGTGCTCTCGTAAATGATAGATCTTGAACTCTATTCACTATAGCGCCCTCAGGCCTGTATCTAGGTATTGTAGCTAGTCTTCGCTAAAGAATTGTCCCCATAGTAGCACTCCCTGCTGGCTTTTCATAGAGCTGTAATGGCTTACACTGTATGGACGCAGAATGTGTGCAGAGGTTCATAATCGGGACTGGTCCATCATTTTTGTGTAAGCTGAGGCTCCGCATAAATCTCAAAATCAATATCCAAAATCTCTGCTAAACAGGTCCACATATTAAATACCTCTCCAGCACACAGAATTTGGTGGTGGCTCATGTTCTAGAACCATATGTACAACTCCCGGGGGATCAATATTATCTCTCCACAGGCAGAGCGTATAAAAATGGGCGGGAAGATCGGTGAACTCGAAAACAACGATTGGCATGCAAGATCCGGAACCTGAAGCGCACCCAAATGTTGGATTATGGGGGAAGTCCTGAATCGTGGGCCACGCGGTGTGCCACGCGGTGGCGAAGTATTAAATTAATCCCTGGGAGTTGTATATTGAAATGCCTGTAATTTAATCCTTTGAGATGCCTATGTCCACCCATTTGCTCCTGGTCCGTGCGGTGGCGATTGGGAAGCTTAATCCCCTGAGAAACGTAGATTGGCTTTATTCCTGCATCATATATGGCTGGCCAGTCAATGCTCCGGGTTACGGTCACCGGTTTCAAGTAATATCGTCGACAGCTTCCTCATGTTGCCTCCACACGAATGCAACGGCCGATCTTTTTAAGTTTTGTATCAATCGTCTCAGCTTGACGAGGAGAATCGAATGATAGCTACTAGACGATTGTGGGGTGGATATTCAAAAATTTCAAAAGTTGAGCGACGTGAAAATATGCTTTGACAGGGATATGACGTGAAATATACTACGGAGTAAGGGGAACGGATTCACAATTCAAGGTCATGTTATGATAAACTTTAGCCCAGCACAATGCTCCGTATTCTTGAATCTATTCTATACCTTTCAGCGCCTTCTGCCGTGCAGGATAACGATGTCAATGCTAAAGGCTTGTTCTCAGAGCGATGCTGCCTGCTGAAGCTTCAGGGTGTGATAGTGGGTGGCACCGTGTATACGCAGACTATGTGCACAGTGCTCCGTAGACCATTGGGACTTGGCTATCAAGTGTAAATGCGTTCTACACAAGGTACGGAGTAGATACATGTTTTCAGTCCCTACTGCAAATCTTATGTGCACAGGGCCACCCGGGCAAGCAATATCAGCACACCAAATTTGATACGCAGTGGCGGACTTCTGCAGCTACTGTACTTTGTGTTGCCTGTAGGTATAATACACCCCTAGTTTGTTTGCTAGTTCCAAGTCCGTCCAATAGTCCAGTTTGACCGGAACTCTATTTGCACGAGTACTCACGTATTAGATTTCAGGCAACCACAGTGCTCCCGAGCCCTCTAAACCTGCAAAACTTGTTTCCCAGTGATGCATTCTGTTGGCCCTCAGGTCGTCCTAGTACTGGTAAATAACGTATGTGCGCATACTGTACAGAGAGTGTATCGTCGCAATGATACAAAGAACTCGTGCAAATAGAGTTCCGGCCGCAACCGGGAAACCCATAGCTAACGAACGAACCAGGGGTATATCGTATAGTTGCCAATCAAGGCGCCGACCTACTACTACTGCTCAGCGCTAGTATAGATTCTGTCTAGTGCATGTGAGCGGGAATCCGTCTTGTAAGTAGATTACGTGGGCATCTGTCACTGCGGCCTTCGGCCTCCGGGCAACATTAGAAGTTAGAAGAGCTGCGAATTACATCTGATGATTTGGATCGTTGACCAGGAAACTTCTCAAAGCACCTATGATCCGCAATCGAGGATGGGATCTACACAATCCGTGAAGTCACCAAGCCCTAGAATAGGAAAGGTTTGAGAACGGGCCATGCTTACCCAGACAACAAGTATAAGTGCCCAAGTACATCTCATATCCTTGCAAATTTGCACTCTATCCGCACTTTGAGCAATCTGACTCCCTCTATTGTGGCCGCCCCAATCTTTGTGCAAGAGCTGTACCCAGGTCTCTTCGAGCATATGTGCGGTACTTGACTGTGCCCTTTATCGGTCAACAGCACACAATTTTCTGTGCACGAAAGGCATGAAGAGATATTTCATGGGATTATGTATACAACGAATGCATCAAACGTACCCACCTCGCTCTCAGCCGCATCGTTGTCTCGCACCCGGAAAGGTAGAATCCGATTTCAAATACCTGGTCAGTCAGGTCTACAAGTGTCGATCTCTGAGTCTCGTCTCTCGAGGTCTCGTCGCAATATTGATACCTTGAATAACCCTGGCCCCTGTTAAAGCAGAAGTTTTTATCGGAACCTTGATAACCTTTTTCTTCCTGGCACATTTTGAATTTCTACGAAGATCTCAGATTCACCATCCTGGTATCCCAGCAGGGTAGCAGGTGGCAGAAACAACGGAGTCATTTGAATCGATCTGACTGTCGTCGGAAAATGGTGAGGCAATTCCAAAGTCGAAGACCAGATGGAGGTCTGAGTACTTCTCGCGAGTACCTGAGCTGCAAATGCATTCAACCTTGAAGACTGAGTCATGGTACGATCGATTGGAGCAAAACAACTAAAAAAGACAAAATTTAGAAAATTCAGAGCACCCAGTTGTTACATTGCTTTGTCACCGAGCTCTGTCGAACTCTCGATGTTGACACTGGAACATCCGTCCAACAAGACACCAGTGCAATCGCAGATATTGGTCTTCATTCTTGCCCCAGCTCTCCGATTCAGCTGGCAGTCTGAGGACGCCAGCCGACCTTGAAGATTGGGCTGTCCTTCAGCGTGTCCAAATTGCTAGCAGATACAGCCTGCTCATAAGACAATGCCACCTCTCTGGTGCCCCTCGGTTTCATCTCTAGTTCGTAGTTGGCAATAGCATCCTCGAGTGTCTGTTCTCCAGCGCATGCCGACTTAATAGCTTCCACGATGGCACTGGCATCCCTCATTGCGTTGTTGAGTCCTTGGCCACGCTCTGTAACATGCTGTCAGATGATGCGATTCGAGCCAGTAATGGAGTGTTGGAGGCACATACGAGGCAGCATCGAGTGAGCGGCATCGCCCACAAGTGTGAACTTGCCTCCATGGTTGTCCCATGGCATGGAAGGTGCCCACTGCTGGCCCGGGTAGATTGGCAAGCTTGCGTTGTCCTCAATCTTCAAACCAGCTGTGCGGAAAGGCTCGCAGAAGGACTGGATCCATGTCTTATAGAAGGTCACTCGGGTGTTCATGTCCTGCAAGTCCTTGGCGTACGGCGGCCCCCACCATCCGACATAATTCTGGAATTTCCACGTCGTCGGGTCGTCCGGATCCACTATGTCGAGAGCTTCACGGTACAGAAAGTTAGATACAGCGTGAAAATAAAGTTAGTGTTGAATTACCTGCTAGTATGGCATTGCCCGCTACATTGGGGTGTGATGCGACCTTGAATATCGGATGCAGAGTCTGCAGTAGGCGGGCCTCGTCTGCCGTGTATCCCCCGAGGGGGAAGTTGATCATGGTGAGGTCCACTGGTTGCAGCTGCGCGGCTTCACGCCCAACAAGAAATTCACGCACTTTCGAGTGAGAGCCATCAGCGCCTATGACCATGTGTCCTGTCTCCGATGATCCATCTGTGAATGTCACGCTGACTTGTTTCTCATTGAGTACCGTGATTTCGTTGGCGCCTTTCCCGAACTGCTGGTTTGTTAGCGACATAATTGCATGTCTTCTTTTTCGTCGCTGCCTCCACTTACTTGTATGTCCAAATCTCGGCCAACAGTCAAAAACCTTCTCAATTTCATTCTTGAGACGCGATTCACACCCTGCATCGGGACCTCTGCAATTATCTCTCCAGAAATCGCGTTGACGAATGGCACCTTGCCAACATCAGCAGCATTGTCATCAATGTGCGGGACACAGCGAATCGACCTCATCAGACTTGGAACAAGATGAGATGGGAGCAGTTTTTCTAGGTGCTCAGCTCCCCAGTGTAGGAGCATACCTGGTGATCAAGGTAGATGTCAGCAAGGGTCATATTCTCATGATTTCTTGTGTAGCTCGTGGAAGTTAAATCATACCCCAGTCGCGAGGACGATTGTAAAAGTCATCCTTCGAGTCTCGTTCGAAAATGGTGCAATTGATGCCGGCCTATTGAAGTTGACGTCAGCCTGTGCACATTTCGTATCGTGGAGCCAAAGAAAGCATCCGTGGAGAACTTCCGCAGTTTGCGTCGAATTTCTTGCCTTCTTTAAACCTGTAGCAATCGCAAGCCCACAATTTCCTAATTTGTACACAATGTGAGCGGAATATTAATGAAAAACTCTCCATCTCATCGTCACTTACCACCACCGAGTATCAGTACTTTGAAACCAGGTACTGCCATATTCGCGACGACCTCCAGCTTCAAGCAAACTGGCCAAGTAATCTCAATGGAGCTCTCAATCTCGAAACCCACTTCAAAGTTACCTTAACGCGCGGCTAATGATTGCACATGCCGTCGCGTCAAAGTGGCGTGATTACAAGAGTTCCCTAACGGCCCCCTTGTTTGACTTATAAGTGGTACGATCTGTAACTTTAAGAAATCAGTGCATCACGCCACTTTTTTCTTGAGCTGCGACGCACTCCCTGTTGGGCCCAGCGCTGTTGCCGAGGACCGAGACATGCGATAGCACTTGACTATCAGCGACGTGGGACCGATTAGCTCGAGCGGTGCCGATCCGATGCGGCAGCCTTGGCTTTGCCAGGCTGGTCATCAACTACTTTACGGAGGAGGTCAGAATGTATCGATTTGAGGCCGGGAGACCATGGGTTGAAATGAGGGCCGTTCGAGCGCGCGGGCCGCTGACAATCAACACTGATGGTGTAGTTGCTATCTAGCAGGTTGATGATCAGCCTGGTCTCGGTGGTTCCTGGAATTTCATTCCCTAATCCCGGGCGGGTGCAAGTGATTCTAAGTGCCGACCGGAAAAGAGCCATGACCAGGCCAAGAGCTTGAACATCAGTACTTCGCTGCTCTGTACTGCGGTTTCCCATTGTTGGAATTCGGCGCCCGTCGACATAATAAGTAGTGCCTACGGAGTACGTAAACCGAGAACCGAGCGTGTACACATGGATCAGGCTCGGATACAAGCGAATGCGAAATGAGTTTATGTACGGCATCAAGTCCTCTATTGTCAAGGAAGTCCTATCTCTTCCTTCAGATTGGGTTGGTCAAATTCCAGGCTTCCTTAGCTTACCTCGATAGCTGTTTTGCCTTGGACCTTTCTGAATCGTAACTTGTGTCTCGAATCCACTTCCGATGGATGCTCAACACGAAATTTACGCAGATACGCTCGTGATCAATCACTTCAAACCGCAGAATGTAGCATGGAGGCGAATTGGCCAATGTGAGTACATCTTTACACTGAGAAGACGAGCACCAAGCCTTGGATGCCAAGACGTGATGCTGATCAGATCCATGGCGATTGCACTGAAAAGATTATTGGCGTCCCATTGAGGATGGTTCAAATACTCAGTACAGACTATCAGTGATCGAGAGTATGATCCCTCCCAGAAGTGATGGCCCAGTATTTCATTTTCATGAAATGCACGATGAAGGGTTCTATGTCACGGTTGGTCATCTCATCAGACTTCGGGAGTCAACCAATCACACGTTCATAACTAACTGTTTATAGAAAGGACGCGTCCGGTTTCATGTGCCAGGAAGGCCTGATGTCGACGTCGTTGCCGGCGAGATGGTGACAGTCCCTGTGAGACTGCCTCATAGATTCAGCAATCCCTTTGACGAGGAGGCCGTCTTCATCAACACTGCAACGCCTGGCTTTTTTATCAGGTATTTCGAGCACCTCGAGAACATGATTGGGGAGGGCAAAGTTCTTACACCGGAGGTGAATATGGAGGCTCTGAGGAGGTTTGCCACGATTCCACTCACGCCCGAACAAGTTCAGCGGGCGGAGAGCAGGGCCAAATAAGTTATACGATCCATCGAGTACATTGGTTTGAAAGCACTTGCGCGCATTATAGATGAAAATACATTTCCCATATATACGCTCTGAGATACCATCTGCCTGTTGATACATAAAATAGTTAAGGGTACCGGTACAAGTAAAAAGTATACGTGGTTGAATATACTAGTGAAAGGGGTGAATTGTCTAGGACTGAATGGTAGCGCTAGAACAAGTTACCAGCTATCTACAGTGAGGAACGATTCCACAAATCCCTTGTTGGTACGCCGAAATAATAGTGATTCGTGTGTCTGGCACCCTCGTCACTACTATTAGGCTGGTCCAACACTACTGTGTGGCCTCGCTTTCCAGATGTCGCTTCCGCTGTCGCAATAGTGCCAGTGGCAGACCAACCGATCATTGTAATGCGACTCAGCTGGAAGAATATCCTCGTGAGACTCTTGGACCGTTATTCCTGCCCACGCCAGGCGCTGTTCGGTGGTGACGACATATCGAGTTTTCTCTTGTCCGATTTGAGATGAGTACCGGCACCACAGTTACATAACTGTGTATTGCACTAGAGTCCAGCTCTTGATGTGAGCACGAGTAAATCAAAAGGTGTACAATAGGTATCCCCACAGTCTGTGCGGGTGCCCACCTTCCTTGTCAACGACTTGAAACTATACTTGCCCCAATACTATCTTTGCCCAAGCACAGTGCTCCTGCAATTTCGAAAACTAAATCCTTCAGCGCCCCAGCGCCCCAGCGCCTACGATATAGGGGTGACGAAAAAGCTATAGGCTCGTCCGCCGCCAAAGCTCTGGGCAGTGATTGGTGTACGTACTGTAACGAATGCAAATTTGCTTACAATGTACGGGGTATCATCACAAGAGTAACCACTCAAATAGAGTTCACGACCGTCAACAAGGGCTCCTGGGCACACACGAACGAACTGGGGGCCAGGGCATATTGTAACTTCGTGTTTCATTGGCGACTGAACTGACGCGCCCTACACGCGCGCCTGTAACCTGATGGTTCTAATTGCCCGAGTAATAATATTCCCTGTACCAAGGTTGGTGACAACCATATCGCACTCGGACCTCGAAGTTCGGCTGATCTTCGGAACAGGGTTGCCCACCAAACATTGGTTATAGAACAAGGTTCTCACTTGAGCATCCACATCCACATTACGTTATCTCGCTGGTGCTCCGACGCTCAAGTGGGCCCCAAATCTTCCAACATTCGATTGCAATCGCACCATATATAGTATCGCAATACCAATATTGTCAGTACCAAGGTTGGTGACACCCAGGTGCACGTGGCACCCGAAGTTCTGCTAAAATTCGGAAAAGTGTTGCCCACCAGAATAGGGTTAGAGAGCCAGGTTCTAGAAATCGGTCATGCACTTATTTCTAACCAACCGGCTACAGGGTGAAGTGCCGGTAGATTCACTTTCTAGGATTACGCACTCCTCCAATTCAAATTTGGCAGCGTACACGCCGGAAGATTACTGAAAATTTGGCGACCGTCCCGAGGTCGGTCTGTACAGCAAATTTCGACCCCGGAAGCTGTGCAAGCGCCTGCTTCATTTCAAAGTCCACAGCCAGCTGGTTCGAGATAACAGTTGTGCACTCAAGCAGCCTCACCTCGAACGGCGAAATGTATTGATAAAGCTACGTAGGTACCCTTCTAGCAGCTGCATCATAGCATCTCGGTACGGTGTATAAATTCCTACATGCGGTACTTCAAATAGCTACCGAGGCACTTTGCAGCTGAATAATTGGCAAGTATATGAACCCTGTGCAATTGGTGACCAGGATTTTTCTCTGCATGCAAATGAGTCTGCCCTGCCTTACCAGCCTTCCGGATTGGGTTACGGTGGCGGTGGAGCCTCCGGTCAAATACAGCTAGAGGAATGCATCGACATAGGCTGACAAGAGCGCAGGACAAGTACTTGGGAACCGTTATCGAAACTTGCCACGGGGTATATAGATCCAAGTATATTGTGCATTGAAGAAAGCTTAACTTTAAAGTCGAAGTATAATCCTTAATCCAACCCTCTAGCTCGATCCCAAAACTGCATATACAGACCATATTGGGCACTCAAACAACCTAAAATGTAACGATATCATCTGGATAGGCCGAATCCATTTGTGCATGTGCAGTGCCCGGCCCGACGGCGACGGCGACACATGCAGCTTCATGCCAGTGACCCATCGCAAAGAGACTCGGCCTATCTAACCTACTGCGAAAGTCAAAGGATGTCGAGATCAAACAAAATAAGTGAAGAAGTAAGTCGAAATCACAGTCTGCAAACTCAGCAAGTGCTCAACTAACCAGGTCTGTGCTGGTGGACATTAGCGATCGATATCAACGTCCAGTCGGCAAGAGCAGCAACAGACACAGTCACACGATGGTGCCTGTGCCCTCTGCCGCACACGAAAGATCAGATGCGATCGTGAAAAACCTACGTGCGGTGGCTGCGCCCGTGACAATGCTCAGTGTCTCTATTCGACACCTTCCAAAAGAGTCAACCACGTAAAAGTGCTGTAGGTGATCACTGCGGCCTCCTCTGTGCGGGCCAATTTTGACCACGTGGAAACATTGCAGGTGCCAAGGCTTCGACGACATCCAGCAGCGGCTAATTTCAGTACAAGATGAGCTTTCGGTGCTTACGGCTGCCTTCAAAAGGGGCAAACTTCAGGATGGCTTCCGGACTGAGTACGATGGTACAGGAACGTCAGTGTCATCTTCGCGATCTGTTGAGCAGAGCAGGAGAACGTCAGATTCAGTGGGCCCGGTGAAATCCCTGTCCAGTCCAGGCTACGTGACTCGCGACACCAAGACTTCGATCGAGCGATACCACGGGCCTTGGACCTTGGAAGAACAATGCCGACTTCTCAGTGAGGACTTGGTCTCAACATTCCATCAAGATGGTGCTCATGAAGCCGACGATCATGTTGATCGTCATACCGCCATTCTCTCAAAACGACTGCTGGATCACAATGTTGAGGTCAAGATTCCAGCAGTGGATGGCGAGGATCTTCTGCGTGCACGACGTCCAGATTTCGTTTCCCTCCCGCCGAGGCAGTTCCTTGAAGTGACGCTGGAGTCATACTTCAAGCAGGTGGATTTTGCAACAGATATCTTCGCCCGTCAAATGGTTGACAGAGCCATTCATCAGGTCTACAATGACCACACTGAGGAACCGTACCAGGCGTGGACTGTCTGCCTCAATCTCATCACTTTGCATGCCCTCGGATCCAACGGTCCCATCAAACTCGACGACCCGTTCATGAGTCCCCTCTTCCAAGCTGCACGTTTCATAAAAAGGAGTCCCGAATTCTTCTTGACACCAAGACTAGTCGTGCTGCAAGCTCTTACACTGCTTGTGAGTGAACATGATTTTCTGCCTGCTGCCGGTCACTTTTCGGTGATTTACGGCGCTGACACTTCAGAAACAGAGCCTCTTCACACATGAATACGACGAGGAGAACTTGGGCGATGCTTTCTTTGCCCAGGCCTGCCTTCTGGCGAGAATGATGGGGCTGGATCAATGCAGCCATCGCTCTCCGTCCCAGCATCTTTCGGCTGAAGAGGTGGAAGAGCGACAGAAGCTATACATCTCGCTTTACATACGTGATCGCTTCGAAACCACCATTCGAGGATCACCGTGCTGGCTCCCTTCCATCGAACAAGATTGTTGCTTTTCGCCTTCGCAAACGCCAACCCTCGATAACAACCACACCTCGACGGGGATGTCTCCGTATCCCGGCTGCATGCCTACCGAATATGCAGCTCAACTAGCTTTGGCCAGGATCCAGAGCGATTTGCATCACATTGCACTGCCGACAAATTCCACTCGGCTCGGGGTAGATTACCGCGGGTCCTTACTGGGCCTTCAACGAGACCTATCGTCCTGGTCTCACAAGTTCAACGTACCTGCGTCATTTCGGCCCACCTCGTATAGAGATGTGACCCTCCATCTAGCGTATCTCAGCACATGCATACGCCTACAGCCTTTACTGGACGCAGACAGTGAAGATGATGGAAACGGTTCATGTCTTGCTTCGACACGGACTAGGCTGCTTGACTACTCTCGTCTATGCTGTCTATTGGTCGTGTCCAAATGTACCCCACTTGATCAGATGGATATCTCGCTATTGTCAAAGCTCGACAGCCTCTTGAGCGGTATGTCCAATGGTGTTGATGCCACCGCGGACGAACTTCCGCCACTAGGAGGCTCGCCAAAGTCTCCTTATATGACAGTTGGAAATCCTGCTCCTGAGCCAATAACTAATGGCCAGTGGCGCGACAGCGGCGTCTCAGTGTCGCCAGTTCATCGAGTTGCAAGATTCTTACCAGCGATCGCCATCTTTCTACTTTCACGGGAGATCCTAGCCACAGGTGACAGAGACTCGCACCAGTATCACGAATGCTTCGACCATACAGAGGACATACGCCTGCTTGAAAGTCTAGCAACCTGTTTGGCTTCGTCACCGATCCTGACGTACAAGAAGGACACTTATCCTGCCAAACTCTGTCGCATTACGCAACTCATTACAGACACCATCAAGGCCATCACAACACGAGACGTGGCCGGAGCCCCAGTCACTGACGACAGCATCACTTGTCTTCCGATTTCTATGGATGTGGACGGTGTGTCCAAGAGTGCCGTCGACGCAGTCGACGTCTTTCATTTCTCCAATAGTAATCACAGCGAAGCCCCTTCCGACTACACTACAACTTCGACAATTTCCACCAGTGCTACCTGGTCGGATCCAGCATCCTGGACGTGGAATCCACAAGTTGCGACTCCCAGCGCCAACCTACCACTGCCAGGTTCATGGTTCAATTCATTTGACTTCTCAAGATTCGTCGATACGTCTCCTACGAGCAACGAGAAACCCATTACGCAGAATTGGGACAGTACTCCTCCATCAACGGCCGACCTACCTGAAGCGCAGCATATCCAGCCCGGCACACACGAGTTGGACAGAGGGAGAAAGAGATCGCGGCATGAAGTGCTGCTGGACGCTTGAGTGATGCATTGGTTAAAGGACAGAAACTGTACCTCAGAAGCAAGCTTGAATTGACTAGCATATACAAGTGTTGGACGGAAACCCGCGAGTGGAAGCCAGAGGCCTTAGAGCCAGATGATTTGAGAATAGTTCGGATTTTGTGTGCGCATTAAAGTGGGGACAACGCTAGTACAAGTTTGGGAAGGTTTAGCTTGGCGCTAATGACTTACACGAGGCTGCCAACAAACCAGACCCAGCCCAGTAAGAGCTTCGTCAGTGTCAACACTCGTCCTCAATGCCGAGCTAGCCTTCTCGAGCTAAAATCATTGTGCATACATGCCACCTGCACGAATCTAGATCAAGAACAAGAGAAACGATCGGAACATAGTACAGTAGTTGTACTCTCGTATCGGCCCGATCTAACGTCTGTTTCCTGATCACACTGACACGGCAATGCGTGGCAGCCAGGCGCGAAATCTTGCCGTCAAGACCATGTCCCCATGTCCGCTCTGCGCACCGATGCGACTAGAAACGGCCATGTGGGTGTAGGCAATAAAGACAGGATAGATGCCGATACAAGGTCTAAAATATTAATCCACTGGCTCTGGAAAACTTGCCCAGCTAAAATTAGCCAGCTTTCGAAGCGGTAATTGTAGTAATTACCTGGTTGCAGACAGGAGATATCATATGTGCCAGGCTTGCAGGAGATTTTGGCGGAAATTGCCGATGGCCGGAGAGCACTGTGCGTCCCACGGTGTGGCGGCCTTCACGGAATCAAGATTGCATTTTCCACACAGAAGTTCCAGGATTTCAAGCTTACCAAGCTTCAGTGTAGCTACTGTACAATGGTCCCCCCAGTTCGTTCGTGTGCCCAGGGGCCCTATCGACGGCTGTGAAGTTTATTTGAGTGGCTGCCTTGTGATGCTACACTATACACGGATTGGAACCTTCAATATTGGTTATCGTTAAAACTGCCTAAAGCTTCAGCGGCACAAGGACCTATAATTCTCCCAACCCTTGTATATTATAGGGTCAGTGGCGCTAGAAAGAAAGTGTCCGGAATCTCTGGAGCACTGTGCTTGGGCAAAGGTAGCATTAAAACCAGTAGAGTTTTAAGTCGTTGACAAGGAATTTAGAACGCGGATGCACGAACAAACTGGGGGGGGCCACTGTACTTTCATTCGGTACCACCTAATCGGTAAACGCTGACAGCCCCACGTGGGCTTACGGGGAAACAAAAACAGCGTTCAATAATGCTCTGGTCTGCCATTACTTCTGGTGAGAGTCGCAATCCAGTCGGAATCCGGACTCCGGTTAACAGGGCGAATAGGACTTCGGACTCAGTGTGTTTGCATAACTTCAACGCGCGCGTCGGTGCGTTCCAGGGTACCGGAAAGTTCAGGCCATGTCGCTGCGATCTTCTCCAACGTCGACGCATGAACCAATACCTTTGCGGATGAGGAGGCAAAACCCTCAGGCTCGTTTTCAAACACAAGCGGGCGATGAGTGCAAGTGGGTTGGTAAAGTGCCCGTCCGCGACACGACTTTCAAATCAAGATGGCGAAACTCAGCAGAAGTCTTGTTGACTGCACAAGCGCCCCATTGGCTGGCCTCTGGAAACCAGAGTCCCACCTTCAACACCTCTACTATGGTTCTGGCTGCGTGGACCAGCATCTCGAGAAGCTTCTTCAATCCTTGGACACATCCCTCTCAGACTCATCCTCTGGAAACGTATTGATCATTACCGGTTCTACACTGAATAACAAGACACCACTCATCAGACATTTGGAGACTCTCCTTGGCCAGCGCCATGGAGGCACATTCGCTGGTGTCACACAGCACGGTCACATCAATGAGGTGGACAAGGCATTTGAGCAGCTCATCGATGCCAATTGCAAGATCAACACTATAATCTCAGTTGGTGGCGGTTCCCCCATCGACTCTGCCAAAACCCTTTCCCATCGGTTCAACGAGCGCCGGGGATGCTTTCTGACCCACATCACGATCCCCACCACTCTAAGCGCTGCAGAGTGCACTGCTGGCGGCGGCTACACTGACCGGGACGGGACCAAGCTCGGCTTTATGTCCCCGGGCATGGGCGTTGCTGCGGTGTTTTACGACGCGGAGTTCACAAAATACACCCCGCTCTCTTTGCTGTTGTCAACTGGTATACGGGCTGTCGATCACGCTGTCGAGACTTCGTACCATCCGAACTCATCAGAGATGCCGTGGAAGGCCCTCTCGTGTTGGGCGTTGGGAGTCTTGTTTGAGTGTCTGCCGAAAGTGGCCTTGATGCGGGATGATGAAACAGGTGGAACTAAGGCAGATGGCCATGATGTCTTAACCCGCCTACAACTTGCGGCGTTTGCTAGCTCCGGCTTGAGAGGGTCCAATTTTGGTGGGGGTATGGGATTATCACATGCTTTAGGCCACGCACTCGGTAGCCCGTACGGAATACCACGTAAGTCCGCCCACGCACGAAACCAGAGTTGACTATTTGAGAAGACTGACGTTGAGAGAACAGACGGCGCAACTAGCTGCCTGACTCTCGCTCATGTGGTGAGACTTGTCGCACGCATCGATCCAAATGCTCGGGAGCAGATCAGTCGACTGCTGCTCCCGAGCATTGGCGAGAAGCTCAGTGGAGACTGTCTGGAAGACTCGCTGAGATTTGCAGATAGAGTCGAATCCCTCATCGATAGCATGGGACTGGGGGGTAAGTCGTTAACCGAGTGGGGTGTGGATCGGAGCCAGCTTTCAGTTATCGTGCAGCGGACTTTGAAAGGATCGAAAGATCAAGTTCTCACTCAAGAAGTGACTCGCTTGGTTGAGAAGCTGTTCGATTCTGCTAGATAGGAAGTATTATTCACAGAAAGGATACTTCTTAAGTACGTCGACCACTTTGCTAATTAGCTCTACCTCCTAAAAAGCTAAGCCTTTGCGAAACTCTTATCTTTATTTCGAAACCTCCCTTTGCTTTACCTTCTCGTTAACAATCAGCCAGAATTGCCAAAAAGCTTAAGGCTAATTAAAAAAAGCAGAAATTCGTATATCGCTTTAAAGCGCCATCGCTTAAAAAGAAATATTTTTAGAAAAAAAGCGAGGCTAAATTTATATTTTTTAATTTAATAAAAAAAAAAGGAAGAAATAAGAATTAGGGTAGAAAATTATCCGGGATAATGATTAAAGTAATAGATATATAATAATTATCTTTAGATATACCCAATATTATATTTTAGAGCGGAGGTAATTTTAGATTTTAATAATTGTTAATAATGATTTTCCTTTTAGGAGCCTTTTTTTCTTTATAAAATGAAATATTTCGATTTTAATAAAAAGAATAATTTAGAGAATATCCGTTTAAATTAGGTCGTAGCTTATATTGATCAGAGCAGCAAAACAAATAAAAACGGGTTATAAGAACTTAAAGCAAAAAATAAAAGAAAAACGATTATATTTATACCTTTACCCTTTAATTAGCTATTTTTCGTAATTAGCGCCTAAAAGCTAGGGTTCCTGTTGGATATTTTGGTTTACTATTACCCGTAGAACTCCAGCTATTTCCGAATTCTTTTAATTTATTATTTCCCAAACCCGCTTTTATCCTTCAATATAGCACCGGCCCGTAATAGGGTAGCTACCATATGCTCCGTTATATAGGCCTTAATCGAATCTCCTACCCTTAAAGCCCCTTTTATCTTAATCCAACGAAAGCCGTTAAACCGTTTAATTCTATTAAAAAAATCCTAGGTATATCAATTAAAGCATTTTAGAAATCCCGTAAAAACCGAATATATTATCATATATCTTTTTCCCTTAATAGTCTATTAATAATTTTAATATTTACAAGGATTATATATAGATATATAATAGCTAAACGATTAAGGTTCTACTTAATATTAATATAATATAGGTCGAAATTGAAATCGCCGTATAATTCTTTTATTCGAATATTCGTTTAAATAATCATTATATCTATTTAGGCTAAATATCGTAAAAAAGGGGATAAAAGCTAGCTATATATAGCTTTACTTCTTTTTATAGTGGTTAAAACCGAAAGACGGCTATAATAGGCGGCCCTAATTGGCAAGTTAATTAAGACCGATATTGGCTTTTTAAAATCCCTGAATAAGCTAATGCCAATAAAGCCCTTTAATCAAAGACCTTCCTTACCCTAAAAACGATCCTCCTAATTCTGCCTTGGCGTTTTGGCCGTACAGCACCATTTATATTTCGGCGGGTAAATAAGAAGATTATCGTTAGTGCCGACGTTAACCATAGGGTTATCGTTGGGTATCTCGATACTATAAATATTTTCAAAACGATCGTATATATTAATATACCGACCTACTCTAATACCGGCGGATATAATAATAAAGAAATCAAAGGAGAAATTGGTGCTAGGCCTGATATTAGCCTTTTCAACCCCTTGAACGGGCCAAAATTAGCAAGGTTCTTTAATCAAAGGCATTCTTTACTTTAAAAATAATCCTAATATACCTATATTTGGCAAAAAGAAAAAAGGGTAATTAGCTTAATAAGCCAGGATCGCAAAAAAGAATAGATTTCGTAACGCTTTATAATAACTAAAGCTACCTTTTATCGGAGCAAACCGAATATAATGGTATTCCCAAATAATTAATATTTAGCTTTATCGGAGCGAACCGAATATAATAATGCTTTTAAAAAAGGTAAATCGCATAAGGAAATCAAGCCAAAAAATTAAAATTATTAAACCTAAAGATTAAAGTCATTAAGGCGCTAGCCAGAGCTTTCCTCCCACCCCTGAAATAACGGCCGGCGGAGAAACTATAACGGAGCGGAGCCATTAATTCGCCGTATAGGAATAACCACCGAGAAACCTTATCGAGAAAATATAAAAAATTTAGGGTGGAAGGCATTAACTTCCGCTTAATCGCTTTTAATCAAAAATTCGTTTTCGAGGGAATTTTATGCATCTGCCCAAGATGATTAAATAGCTTGAGCTTTTTTTATCTAATGCTTAAATTACTATAAAATTCGCGATCTTAACGAAAAGGCTGATTAAACCCTTCTTAAAGGTCAATTATACGTATATACCGATTATAAACAAAAGCGAAAGATATTATTATCTCGGGCTTTTTTAAATAACGGTTTCGCATTAACGTTATTAGCCGATCGCTAATAAAAAAATTATATTAATTATTATAAAAGACAAAAGCATTTTTTAGACGGGCTTAAACGTCTTTTCAATCCGTATAATATTATAAAACCCTTTTGACCTTAATGCCTAGGGCTATATCGGTAATTTATTACCATAAAGCCGAAATCAGGTCTTTATCATTAAAGTAAAAGCGACGTTTAATAATATCAACCTTTAAAAGAAATTCGATAATATTATAATTATTAAAAAAGTAGGTTAATTCGTTCGTAAAAATCTCCCGAATCATATACGAATTTTTAATAACTCTATTTAGAGTTTCGGCTATATAAGCGTTAAATAGCGAATAAACCCGGATAAAATATCTAATAAATTGGCTTTTAGCTAAACGTCGGCTATAAAGAGGGATAAAAGCATTATCATTATCTTCGTCCTTCTTATAGCTAATAAAAAGGTGTTAAGGAGGTAGGTCTTCTATAGATAAGGTATCTTTTCTATTAAAGGAAGATCCTTATCGGCCAAAGCAATATTAAATAACTTAAACTATTTCCGGCCAAAAAGGTCGTCGGCGATCTCGGGGATTTTCTAATTAAATATAATATAAAAAAGTAAAAAATAAAATATAAAAAATTATATAAAATTCGCGAAAATAATATTTTTAATACCGAAGCTTTTTTTTAAACGAAGATATTCGAATAAAAGAATAAGCAAAAACCAAAAAGAATAAGCAAAACCTATAAAAATCGGTACACAAATGCACTTAATTAGCAAAAATATAAGATCGAATTATTAGATATATAAAGAAGGGTTATTAATAATATAAAATTATAATCTTCCGAAAGCGATAAAAAAAAAAGAAAAAGGGAAAATATCCTTCGAAAAATAACCCAATATTTAATTCTTTTTTATACCACCCTGATTAAAATTATAGCTAATTGCCAGCTCCTATATCTTTATCGTTTTAATATTTTATAAAATTCCGAAATAACGATCCTCCTCCTCTTATATACGAAGGTTCTTTAATTCAAAAGCCTTATATAATTTTAAATTTTAATAAGGTTTCCGTAAAGCCTATATTCTTCGATACATTATACCCGTAATAAATATAAAAAATAAACCCGGAATTCGTTTATTTCCGATTAAAAGAATTAGGTTCGTTAAGATTTATACCCAACCTCTTTTTTTTCCACTAAATCGGCGGCGTGACCTTTATAGCCTATATCTTCGTGATCCTTTAAAATCCGTCCTATGCCGCGGCAGATACACGCTATATCCTTAAATCATCTCGATAAATAGTATTATATTAGATGTACTCTTTAATCTATAAAAGCTATCCCGAATTATAATAGATCCGCGCTATATTCTTAAATTATTAAAAACAATACATCTATCCCGTATATTAAATAATTATCGTTATATATATATCATTTTAATTAAATACGGGATTATACCGGAAAATCGATAAAACGCCGAAAAAAGCCGAAATAAATACAATACGAGAAAAGGGTAATTATTACGGGAATAATAAGCTAAGGAAAATACTAAACATTAATTTTAAAAAGAGGATATCCAAAAAGCTTAATATAAAGATATAGCTACCGAACCGTTAAAAAGAGCTCTATAATAAGCTATATCTTGATAATCGTTAAAAGAAATAAATATAAATTATAAATCTATAAAATAATAATCCGGTTCGAAGGATTAATGAACTAGAGCATGGCCAATAGGGCCTACATAATAAATTCGCTAAAAAATGTTATTAACGTTTGATTTAACGGCGCTACTAAAGCCGGTAAAGAAAATCGGAATCGGGGTATATATAAGCTTAAAAGCATACAAAAGTTGTAATTTAGAATGGTCACGTTCTAATTAGAGTTGGGGGCATTAAAATTAAATTGTGAAAACGAAAAGGAGAAAATAGATGCTAAAAAATTAAAATTAGGGCCTAAAAAGAAAATCACTATCCTGACTGCTTTATACCCGTGATCCTACCCTGATCAGGGCCCAAGACATCCTATCCCCACCCCCAGGTACTCCTTCCACACCTTGCCCCAGCACAACGGGAAAACTGAATTTTATACATTTTAGTAAAGCAAAGATAGATCGCGATATAAATACTACCGGTACCGATATTGATCTCTATTCGAATTGATGATATAGGCTTATAGCCGGAGTAAAGAAATTTGGAAAATATATCGCGAGCTCGATCCGGGACCGGTCCGTACGCAGCTTGATATCTAGATATATTACTAGCGAAAGCGCTATAGGCGGAGAACGGGGTATGTTATAGATTAAGCTTACGGCTATACTTAAGCTTTATATATTAATCAAAAAGACTCTCTAAGTCCTTTCTATAATCTCCAATGCACAGCCTATTCGGCTTCCTTATTATTACTTAACATCTTCAATAATATAATCATTTAGCACCTATTCTATTATCCCTACATATTATCGTATACACGCTTAGGTCGGATCATAACAATTTTTAGCCTATAACAAAAACTCCGTTAAAACCGAATATAATGGAAATCTCGTCGTTTTAAAGGCTATATAGCTTTTTATATAGAGAAACGAGCTAAAAAGCTTTAAAAATAACGTTAAAATAACGTTAGCGTTGGAAATAAAGATTTCTAATATTTTCATTATAATTTAAAAATTCGCTAAAAATAAGATTTATCTATAATCTCTAATTCCTCGATATTAACGGTTTATATAAAAGCATAAAAGCGTTATAACCAAAGCGGGCTCATTCCGTCTACGTCTTTATTAATTCGATTTAAATTTATATTCAGGCTAAGGACTCCGCCGCTATAACCGCCGGCCGCAAAGTTAATGATAATAGAAGGCTCGGACATTAAATATTTAGAATAATGCTATTGTTAAATATAATTTAGATAAGCGTAGTAACTATAATAAAATTTTAAAGAGCAAACGGAAAAGCGTTTCCGGAATAATTAAACAAATAATCAATAGCGGTTATATTTAATAGGGAAGGCGGTAGTAATAACATAAGACTATAATAGCTTTAGCGAGGTTAGAAAAACGAATATATAATGCCATTAGCGTATAGAAGCGATATCTGTTCGCAATGCTAATAATGATAGTTGATTCTCAATCCCTATTATAATTAGTAAAGGGGCAAGAAGGCCTTATATTTGTAGCACATGCGTGAGGTAGGGCCATCCTTGCTGCCGTCAAACATACACCCAAGTGTGAGGCTCCGACTTTAGAGTAACTAGGCCAACACCACCGCTCGATGCAAGGCTAATGCCCCATGATACCTCAATTTGTTCTGAAATATCGCTTTCAGATTTGTCTTCTGTCCTCAAAAAAAATAAGGACTCCCAAATCAAATTCATCGACTTAGTAGTCCGGGAGCGGAGTATCCACGCGATAGTTGAACTCCTTGCTGGGGTCAATAATAAAATAAGAGACTGTCAATAAAGTCAGAACTCAAAGCCATGATCTTTAGCGCAGCCGGGCTATCCAGGCTAGATAGAACACACCTAGCGTAGCAATAAACATGAAGGGTAAAGCAGTGATCCAAACATAGCGGTAGGCGAGTACCTGGATATTGCGCAGGGCTGTGATGCCAAAGTCCAGGATTTCAGGCGTCACACCTGGCAAAGCTGCTGCATCTGAAATTCCCGCGCTGTTGCCTAAAGTTGCATAGAGAATCGAGGCAAGTTGCTGGGCTGTGTCTGTCGGTAAACCGGCCTGGGTAACAGCTGATGTAATTGCCGCTGGAGCAAGTCCAAGTTGGCTGTTGAAGACTGAAGTATCTGATAACGAGGGTTAGTTGGTGCAAAGATTCGCATCTGGTACTGGTATCTCGGTTGTTTTCTTACAGATAGGAAGACCGACACTTCCTCCAAGTGAGCGGACACTAATGATGATGCCGGTTGCACTCGCGATCAACTCGGGCGGGGTAGAGAGCTGTGCAGCAGTCACAACTGCGCGGCATAATTTCAGTCGTTAGACTCTTACCGGATATTGTAGGATAGACTCTCCGGGTGAAAGCAACAAGAGGAAGTCACTCACGTGTAGCGGTCACGATCCCGAGGCCCAATCCTGAAAACAGTGGGTAGGCCCAGACGCGTGTCCTGTCCTGGCTGCCTCCAGCGGCTGATGCCATCAGTGCGAAGAAAACTGTGAACACGACGAAGGCGACTACGGTGACCATCTTTGAGATTAATTTAGCAATAGAAAGGTATGCGAAAAAGGTGGAAGGCGATCATAATGACCGGCCAAGATAGGGATCCCGGATCACGTGGACATACCTGGACTTTTCGAAATTTGGCAGTATAAGCCCCGGCCAGGACACAGGAGAACGCGGCTGCCAGCCACGAAATACCGTAATTTATGCCAACGGATAAATCATCCGCCGAGTATAAAGTTGAGACCTGGGGGTATCGCGATGTTAACGATCGATAGGCATATTGGTGCGTTGGTGCTGCTGTAATGCATCATGCATGTACTTACCTGGGAAGCAAAATACCCGTTCACACCGTAAAATGCCAGACCCTCGCAAAAGAGACAGACGAGCGTCAGAGGAAAGTTCCGTGAAGTCTGAAAGAGACCATGGTGGAACATGCCATCTTTCTTGAACCTCGATTCGTAGATGGCAAGGCATGTCATAAGGGACAAACCGATCGCGAACGGTGCTGAAACAACTGGGCTCAACCAAGGGTACGGATTTCCCGAGTAAGAGAGCCCCACACAGAATAGAACAAGACCACCCAGCAGGAGCCCGTACCCAATCCAGTCCAGCCTGGCAAGCTTGTCTCGCAGGGGAAGCTTCTGAAGATCGCGCGGGCTGGGATGGTAGGCAAAAATGAGCAGCGTGGCAGCCAGGGCATAAAGACCCGTGCCGATGTAAAAATAGTTGCGAAACCCGTCAGGACTTCCGGACCGAGTAAAGAGACCACCCACCACTAGAGCGACGAAAGCACCCACGGAGCTGAAGAACATCAGTGCCCCTTGCGACCATCCACGCCACCGACGTGGGAGCACCTCGGACGCCACGGCGTGCAGAATCGGTTGGGCACCAAACGAAGCCCCGACCAGACAGGTCCCTAAAAGAACCATGGTAATGTTAGTGGCTCGAGACACGAGCAGCGAGCCTGCGGCGCCGATGTAGCCGCCAAGAAGGACCATGAGCCACTTGCGTCCCCAGAAATCAGCTGCCTGGGCGCAAATAGGCCCGAGGACGACAAGTGAGATTGCAATCGAAGTCGTCAGCCATGATGTCTGCGCACTGGCATTGAATCGCGATGCAATGGCGTAGCCTTGCTGAATCATGGAGAACGAGACCAGTCTCATTAGCAACCAAGTTACCATAACAGTATCGTGGAAACGGTGTAGCTTACTGCCCCGGCACCGACGAGACACCATGTCTGGGCGAGATAAATCATGTCGCAGGCGAAAACAGCGACGTAAGTTGTGTTGCGTATCCGTGACTTCTCGACCGTGCCCTCGCTCTCGATTCTAGATTGGTCGTCGCCGCCCGCTGGCTTCTCCTTTGGCGAGGACGGGGGCGTCGCAGTGACAGACGAATCGCCGACAGTTGATGACTGAACGTTGGTCAGTCTGTCTTGAAGAGGCTCAATTGCGAATGCTGACTTGTTAGCAGATCCTTCGGGTACTCCACTCTCAATATCCACAACTACTTCCTCTGCATGGCGTGTGGACATCGTGAAATGGTCGGAGCGGTGGGCTTGATGTGCATGAGTTTACAATTGAAGATTTCGGTATTAATATCAGATCAGGTAGATCAACTGGAACTGGAAAGTGACTGGATGTACAAAGGTATTAAAAGAATTACAAAATAAATATTTATACAGCCATAGTCACCTTACTACCTACGTACCAAGTATGTATACTCAAGAATACGTCGAAGACGAAGACCTAGGTACCCAGTGGAATCAGCACTGCCGAGGAACAGACATCTGGAACCGTAGGAGCGGTACGGAGTACCTTGGCTTTCATGCTCTTGGACCTTGGTATTTACTCGGTCATCTGAGATGCCCGGTGGTATATGCGCCAATATCCTGAACGAGCAACATACTACAGTAAGGTGATCACCTGGGCATGCATACTACAGTACTAGCATGCCCAGGGCGTACTTCTGCTACCCAGCTGACCGGATAGGTATATGCTATGGTCCTTGACTTAATGTCCCATGGAAGAAAGGAAACCCTAGCGTTGCAACTGTTGAACCTTGAATTCAGTTTACTTGCTTTGCCTAACCCACGAGTGCCCCGCGGCTCCGGCCCTCCACCCTATTATCCAAATATAGTAGTACGAATAAATCCCTATAATTCGTCTGCTAATGCTGGCAGACGTCGGCTATAGCCAACGGCCTTACGTCAGCACAAGCTTTAGTGCACATCAAACTTTAGAATGCGCCCGGCTTGGCCCAGGTTTAAGAAACATTCAGTAGTTGCTCCAGCTAATATACCTAGGTACCTAGGTACTTACAAACCAACACCGCTGGTACCTTCAACTCGTCTTAGCTGGCTGACTTCAAGGTTGCTCCAGGGTATAAGCTTCAGGCCCGTCTCTTTGGCACTGGTGCAGTGTTTATCCTCTGCACGTAATGTCTCAGGAAATGATGATTCATGACTCTTGATCGTCTGAAGTTGACATCAGATTCACCAGAACCTCTATGTAGATATCTTAAATGTCGTCACTGTCAGAAATCGTTTCCATTATAGGACATGCTGCCGTTCACGACAGGTAGGTAAGGCGGGCCGAACCGACGGCACCCGACGTCCGGAGAGTCAAGACCGATCTTTTTGGGTCACCTCTAGATGTCCTATGGCTTTGTGATTACTTGCACAGTAGTATACTAGTACGCATTATGTCTATCCATGCAGATACGCCATCTGCTCGCATATTGTGGTATGATGACAGGGCTTCTAGAACCTTCATCCGCCTACATACTGTCCGTTGCATTCTCGGGTCATTATTCCCCGAACAGGGTGGTCGAATGAGATTTGAACACTGTATTTGTGGCTTTCCGCGTGCAGTCCAAGGACTTGAATTCTGCCCGAAGATCGTTACCCCTTGATGCACGTGACCCAGTTCACTCTTATTACTACACATATCGAACTTGAAAATACAGGCGGTATCCCAAAGCAGGTCGACGACCAGCAGGGCAGGCAGAAATGCTATCAGTAACGCGGTCACCGGCTGCCGAGATCACTGCGCATTCATCTACGATACGCGTACGTTCTTCGGAGTGTTTCAGAATTTCTGGCGTCTCGCATGCTGGATCCTGCATGCCTGAACTAGAATTATGTGAGCAGTGTCATTGGCTCTCTGTAGTATTCCATGCTCTGCTTCAAATCCAGAGGCCTTGGCCGAGTCCATTCGGTGTCCAACAAGCTGATCTTTGGGTGGACTGCAACCTCCACTAACATCGCCCTTTCAAAATGGTGGCCGACATAATTCGTGATTCCTTCTTTGGCGGACTATGTCGCTTTGTGACGGGCAATAGGGTTTTCAAATACCCCGAAGAAGTGAACATCACTATTTGCCAACGTTACCTTGCCGACGATAACGTTGAGCCTGTCCATTACCCCGAGCCACCTTTGAAGAGCCCAAACAGGAGTTTACCACATGAAGACAAATTACCGACTAACGATGACATTCCTACTGAGGAAATCCGACAATTACAACGTCCGACTATGCCTCTGGAGACCCCAGAGCCACTCCATCTTAGGGAATCGGTGCGCCTTAGTGAAGAAGAGAGTGTGACCGGGTCAGCATGGACGAAGAGCAGACCTTCAGGGGCGACACTGACGCAAGAAAAGATTGCACGCCCGTCCTACACCACAGAAACAAAATATCACATTAAGCCGGCCCTACGCCTCAGCCGCTCCACTGGGACACTGATACCACCCGTCGATGAAAGTGCCCCGGTGAGCCCTAGAATCAGGACCACTAGTAAGATCAATGGTGACGGTGATAAATCTGTGTCATGGTGGCAAGATAACGCCGAAGGCACTGTACCCATTAGGGACCACGATTATGGTGTACGTGTACTCACGCACCTTCCCGGGACTTGAGACTACAATTTTCCAACACTCTAGCTGACAATTTGGGCGGATAGGGAGTGAGACAATCTGCAGACGTCAAAAGATACTTCATCGGATTTGAACTTTTCCGTTACATCTCAGCTATGATTTTCGTTGGGACCGATCACACCGTCACAGTGACGACCAAGAAATATCAGCCTCGGGCAATTGAGCGGCCAAAATTCACCGGAGACAGGCGATCGAAAAACGTCAGACACCAGAGAAGCGATGAATATCTTCTGAACGAGATGCAAAGACCCGATGTTGAACAAGGACTCGATGACTCCCGAGCGCTGTCGCTTTCTGACGACGGGACAGGAGTTGGTGACTGGGAAGTCGAGCGACAGGGAGGGCTGTACATAGTTGGGTGGTATGGCCCCAATGACCGCGAGGTGGGTTCTATCAGATCATCCACTTTCAGAATCAGGGACGCAGCTAACAAAGTAGCTTGGATAGAACCCACTGAACTGGTCGACTGCGAAGAAGTGTTTTGTAACCTTCGAAATCTGCCTGTTGACCTTTGCAGTCTACGTTGCAGCCGCCATCTACTCCTCGGCGGTGGTGGATGTCGAGCGCGCATTCAATGTATCACGAGTGGAGTCGCTCGCTGGACTCTCACTATTTGTGGCAGGATATGCATTGGGGCCGATGCTCTGGTCGCCAATGTCCGAGATTCCGGCCATTGGGCAGACCAAGATCTACGTTGTTACTCTTGCTGTCTTCGTCGCGCTACAGGTGCCCACCTTTCTGGCTACACATTTTGCCACGCTCCTGGCCATGCGTTTCCTCGCAGGGTTCATCGGAAGTCCGGCCTTGGCGACTGGCGGCGCAAGTCTTGCCGAGATGTTTAATCCGACGCAGGCCTCTTATGCCATAGCCATGTGGGGTATTTTCGGTGCCTGTGGACCAACTATGGGACCGCTTGTGGGTGGCGTTGCTGTCGAAGCTCGAGGATGGACTTGGAGCATTCTGGTAGTTCTGTGGACCTCGGGGTTCACGCTCGTCATGTTGCTTTTCCTACTTCCAGAAACATCGGCCGCTAACATCCTGCACAAGAGGGCGCGTCGATTGAGGAAGCTCACTGGGAACATGAGGCTCGTGTGCAAGGCCGATATTGCCTCCCACGGGTCACAGAGGAGCTCGATGCAAGTGCTTAGGGATACGCTTGTCCGACCGTTCACCGTGTCATTTACGGAGCCGATTGTGTTGGTGCTCAATCTCTACCTTGCTCTGCTATATGGGCTGCTATACCTGTGGTTTGAGTCATTTCCAATTGTGTTTGGTGGCATTTATGGCTTCAGCATGAGAACATCCGGCTTCATGTTTTCAGGCATATTTGTCGGTGGCGTTGTGACGCTACTCGGGTATTTCTGGTGGCTGCGCACATTTCTTCATCCCAAAGTCGCTAAGCATGGAGGTAAGTGTTCCTCGTGATAAGTACATCTTGATTGTTGCTAACCCTTCGATACTTCAAGAGTTCGTTCCGGAATGGATGCTGCCACCGTGCTACGTGGGTGCGCCAGCTTTTGCCATCTCGCTTTTCTGGTTCGGATGGACTAGCAGAGACGATATACACTGGATCGTCCCCGTAATCGGAACTGCACTCTTCGCCGTGGCCGTCGTTCTTCTTTTCAATGCAATCTTAAACTACCTGGTTCTGGCGTATCCGACCCAGGCGGCAACGGTCCTGGCTGGGAACGACCTGACACGATCGCTAGTGGCGGCCTCATTCCCGCTCTTTGGGACGAATATTTACGAGAATTTGGGCGTTGGTTGGGGTACTTCTGTCTTGGGATTCATCGCGACTGCCTTTATGCCAGTCCCTTTTGTTCTCATCAAATACGGGCCATGGTTGCGAAGTAAAAGTAAGCTGATGGGATGAACTGAGATACACGGTTGGCTTTGATACAGGAGGATTCAAGACACACGGAACAGCGCAATCGATGTATTAATATACTATACTTTTGGAAATAAGTCTCACTTGAAGGCCCGTTGATGCAAATATCAAGGTATCATGTCTACAGGTCACAGACGAGCTAGCTGGAGAGCATCAATCTAGTTCCAGATCACTCCCTGAAACCCGGGCCATTTGAAACTGACATGCATTCAATGTTCATTCTGGTACAGAGTCTGTGTGTCTGCTACCAAAGCTTTTACTTGGGCCATGACTATCTCTTCCGAATGGCTATGGGCGTGTAGCCTCAAGCTTCTGCATGTCTAAGGGACGCAAGCGTGAAGCGACTCAAACAGAAGTATCGCGGCACAGAATGGAGACTTCAAGCCGAGCGGCGCCTGAAAGTGGGAAGCAACCTTAGATGGTCCGCCGCGATGGACAAAGTCCGGCCGCCGAGCGCCGAGTACATTACCCGGGCTCTGGTGGAGATCCCGAAATCGTTCGGGGACGTTCATCCTGCCGTGCCTGTAAATAGGCCAACGCAGATGGTTGCTTTACCGATGCCAGGCTGTGTGCTCTGTGGTATATTATGTCTCCAGTCAAGGCACGCCCCCAATCGTCGTTTTCAATCACCTAGGTCCTGGACCTAAACTACTCTACTACTCGCCTAATAAGCCTGTTTCTTTGACCAGGTAGTACAATACAGGAGCAAAATGGGGAACGGAAAACGGGAACGCCTTTTCAGCGTCACAATTTGTGCCACACGCAAGCCTGGCATGAGCGAAGACGACTACCACCAGTACATCAGCGAGACCCACGCGTCCCTCCTCAAGGAACTGTTGATCAAAAAGAAAATCGTCGACTACACGATGGTAAGCTGTCCATGTAAAGAGTATATCCAAATTCTACCCAAGCTAATATAGGACGGACGGACTAGCAACACAATACGTCAGCGTTGATGAAGGATATCGATAAGTTGTATCCAAATCTGCCCGCGGTCAACCGCACACCTTACGACGCCTTGGTCACCATCGTGTTTCGAGATCCTCAGGACTATATCGACATGAAGAATGACCCGCACTTCGTCAACGTTGTCAACCCGGACCACAAGAACTTTTCCCATCCCGAAGGAACGCATATGGCGTATGGGTGGTTTGAAAAACATGTAAATGACGGGGAGCTAGTCAACTAAAACATCATAGTCCTATTATTTCAAGATTTTTCGTATCCTGTGAGGCTGTGTCATGTGCTTTGTTCCCAGGTGACATGCTCTGTGGTCTTAGAAGCCTGCAACCTGAAGGTTCTTTTAGCAAGAGTCAGGTGATTCTTTTGAAGTTGCAAGAGTGTTGCAACCTTTACTGAAGTATACTCACAGCAAGTGCGGGAACAGGATCCCCAACTATAATAGCTGTACTCTACGCTGCCTACTGCTTTAATCAAGCTTCATGTAGGAGGATAGAAGGGGTTCATCAGAGTCTGTATTTCACTGCCGTTTTCGACGTCATTGATCCCTACCACCTTAGTTATTACATTAAAAAGGAGCCTCCTCGTAGCTATTCCGACTTAGAAGGTGAAAGAAGTGGACTTCGCCAGTGAAGTAGCCTATGTAGGCCCCATGAGCCGCACTACACTCTACCCAGGTACTGCAGTTCTCATCAATAATTATTGGGGTGTGTCAGCTGGAACTTAAAATATGCATATTGGAGGCCAAGGCTTGGTAATTTTGCAGTCACCTAGAGTAGTCAGGCGAGCGCACTGGGCATGATTTCATCGATCACAAAATTACTATGCCTTAGAATCCCTCTAGAGATGTTTCATTGTCCGGTGATGTAAGCCCGATACAATTTGGCTTGTCTCGTTTCCTGCGCAGGTGCCGATCCTCGGATTCCGGGCCTGAACCCAAACATACTAGAGACTCTATAACCCATGCTCGGTGGCTTCGGCCCCCTAACCAATATCAAGGGATATTGGCAGTTTCTGACCACATGCAATCAGCGATATCGTGGGTTAGACTTCGGCGCGATACTCTTCTTGGCCTTGCTCATATACTCGGCTTCTTGCAGTTGTTGATAACCTCGTGCCCTCGATTTCGCTCGACCTATCAGCGTTGTCCCGAGAAAGCTGCGACTCACATCCGTTAAAATACAACAGTCGACCCTGGCGATCATTATTCTTTTCTTCATTTCTGCTGCCCACCGTCTGTCATGAAGTACAGCATAGCTTCCATAATCGTTTGCGCCCTTGCCACCGAGCGGGCTCTGGGGTTGGCTCCAATTTCCTCATCCGAATACGTTCGCAAACTGGCACGCAGACAAAATGGAACGGATGCGGCAGACGCATTCGACTACATAGTGATCGGAGGTGGCCCAGCGGGGTTTGTGGTGGCCGAGCAACTCTCCGAGAACCCCAATGTGTCGGTCATGCTCCTCGAAGCCGGGCCGGAGAACGCTGGGGTAGAAGACATCGACGTCCCAATGTTCGCACCGCGACTCCTCAACACCATTTATGCTTGGAACTACACATCTGCTCCGGATCCGAATCTTGGTGGTGTGGCACCCGTGCTTGACCAGGGCCGTGGGTTTGGCGGAGGCAGCGCCATCAACTACATGGGCCACTGTAGGGGGGCGGCATCGGTCTTTGACCAGTGGGCACAGATGAGTGGAGACAACGGGTTGAGATGGGAGAACTTTGTCAACAGCTTCAAGGCCGTCTACAATTACCAGTCGCTCTCAGCGCAGAGTTTTGCTAGCATCAACGCCAGCGTATACGGCGACGGCCCTGTGGACCAGGTCTTGCGGAATGATGACCTCGGTTCTGAAGAGTTGGTTATGAACGCCTTCAGGGCCCATTTAAATCTCCCGCTGGTTGACCTTAATGATGGAGTCGGTCTGGGTGTTTCGGCAGCCACGCTAGGTATTCGTCCCAACAATTTGACCAGGGACTTTGCGCCGCAGGCGTTTGGATGGCGCATGAGCGGCCGGCCGAATGCACACATGTTGTTTGACGCGGAGGTCACGAAGATCAATTTCGAAGGAACTCGGGCCGTCGGTGTTGACTACACCAATCCGTTGGAGGAGGGTACTGAAGTCCGGACAATGAGGGCGGGTGAGATAATACTGGCAGCGGGCGCAATTAGCAGCCCAAGGGTATGCTTATTACATAATGAGCAAATACTCAAGGGAAATTCAGCTGACAGTCTTTCTATGTCAGGTTCTGATGCTGTCTGGTGTGGGTCCCGGAAACCATCTACGGCAGCTGGGTATTCCCATTGTTGCAGATATTGAGCAAATCGGGAAGAACATGTGAGATCTTGCTGCCATGATATCTTCTGGCCGTTGTTGAATGTTATGCTGATGTTGTTGCATAGGTTCGACCACCACCACTCGCATTTGGGATTTGAGGTCACGAGTGCGGTTGAGACCCTTTTCCAGTACGACAACAACGAGACGGCCAGAGCAGAATACGAACGACTTTACCGGCAGGATCCTCCCACAGGACCGTTGGGCATGCCGAACGGAGCAGCATTTGCAATCTACCGTGCCCCAGACGACGTGTTTGAAAGTGTGGACAGTACCTTTCACGTCACTCTACCGGCCGACCGCGGTCAATTGTTGATGCAGTACGGAACCGCCAATTTCCAGCGTGCGCAGGACAACACTACCAACATCATATCGCCCTTTGTAGCACTTGTTCAGCCCGAGGCTTCTGGTGAGATTTACTTGGCCTCGGCAGACTACCGTGACAACCCCATAATTTTCTCAAACTACTATGGATCTCCTAGTAAGTTGAACCCATATTGTTTCGTGGAGAGCTCAGTTCTGACACCGTGTTTCTTCTCAGGTGACAAGGCCGCCATTCTCCACGGATACAAAGAGATCCGAGCTGCTTTTAGGAGACCAGAGCTAGACTCGATTCGTATAAGAGAGGTTTTCCCTGGTGAAAACGTCACTTCGGATGAAGACTTGTGGACAGCTATCCAGCAGTCGGCCAACACCTTCCATCACCCCGTAAGAATATTCACCAAACTCTACTGTCAGCGCCGCTGATCAAACACTGACACGTGAAATAGGTTGGTACTGTGGCGCTGGGAACCGTCCTGGAAGGTGGCACATTCCGAATCAAGGGGCTGCAAGGCATTCGTGTCGTGGATTCCGCGGCCATGCCCTACTCACCAACTTGCCATACAATGGCCAGTACTTACGCTCTAGCCTACCACGCAGCGCAGGGCATCAAAAGTCAGGATTCAGTCGTGAATTCCAACTCTTCCAGCAGAGGCCCGGTGACTCAGACGACTCAGGCACCGCTTGAGGTTTCGGGATCGTGGCAGTTACTTGCTAGGAATATATGGCTTGGTTTGACGCTGGCGGCGACATCAGCTGTGTACATCAACTTGTGATTATGGTTCTTGCTTCTGCCTGGGTTTTCTTCTTTTGTTGACGTTAAGATGTTGACGGCGGACTCGAAGACGGAAGGTCTATTTGAGCAGGCGCATTTTGAGCATCATTGACGCAGAATGGTGCCATACTTGTCTGCGGCGCCGCTTTGCGGCTAAAGTAGACTATGCTACTGCTACAGCATGATGAACAACAAAATTGGTAAATAGTGTGATGATCAATGGCGCGGTACAGACTTGTGCACACAATACCTACCTAGGTAGTTACCTAGGTATGGGGTGGAGAGTTTGCCCCGAGGAACGTCAGTGATTTCAGCGACAGGTTTCCCTTTTGTCCAAGATGGATCCAATATATAACACCATCACGAAATATCTCGGGATTTCTACGTGAGGACTTCAGGACCTAGACATTGATCATCTACAAGAATCATCTCAAATTGGGTATAGAGTGACAATTGGGTACCATCCGGTTGCCTACAGACATCTTTCACCTGAGCATTCCCGATGTCGGGGGCCGGCGACCGATGTCTGGAGTCGGCCGATCTTCTGCTCGGGGGGG
Source organism: Ophiognomonia clavigignenti-juglandacearum (assembly GCA_003671545.1). Taxonomy (NCBI): domain Eukaryota; kingdom Fungi; phylum Ascomycota; class Sordariomycetes; order Diaporthales; family Gnomoniaceae; genus Ophiognomonia; species Ophiognomonia clavigignenti-juglandacearum. The sequence goes on along the minus strand of PYFS01002180.1, from coordinate 55,282 downwards.
TGCCTTACTGTGTAAAACTTGAATGCGGGCTTGCTTGCACCAAGACTGACAGCCACAATGCGCTCATTCTTGATCCTCGAAAAGATATCACTATGAATTGTCGCACTTGAACCACTCGGATTTTCCAAGAATGTCTTTGGCCACTTTCGTGCGGAGCACGTTCACAACGACCGGTCGGGTTCCTTTGTCAAGCTTCATAGCTCACCATGCGCACCTCCGATGCTTCTCCTCTACCAGGAACTGGCAAACCAGAATCTACAAGCCCGAAGACATCAAATTTCCCCCGTACCAAGGTCACTGCGCCAAACTCTCGGTCATCAACGGCGGAACGACACGGATGCTATCCCAGGTCCTCGTGCACCCAGTGCCAAAGGAGCAGAAATACATGCGTCTCGCATCCTACAGCTTTCTAGTAGAGTCAGCACACCGCAGCAAAAATGTACTCTTCGATCTAGCTTTCATGAAAAACATGCTCACACGCATGCCTCCGGCGCTGAAAGCCATGCTGCTTGGCGAAGGCAAGGCCGACCCAGCGCTGTTGATGGATCACGTCTGCGACATCCCTGACACTCTTGAGGAACATGGGTTCGACCTCGCTGCCAGCGACAGTATTATCTGGTCCCACTCGCACATCGACCATGTCGGCGACCCTTCTGTCTTTCCACCTAGCACAGATCTGGTGGTCGGTCCTGGGTTCAAGAACAGCTGCATGCCGGGATATCCAACCAATCCTAACGCGATAGTACTGGACAGCGCATTCGAAGGCCGGCGTGTTGGAGAGGCAACATTTATGGGGCCAGGCACCACGTTGATCGGTGGTTTTCGAGCTCTGGACTTCTTCCATGACGGCTCTTTCTGGCTTCTCGAGTGCCCTGGACACACGGGCCACCATATAGGAGCGTTGTGTCGCACCACGGAGAACACATGGGTTCTGATGGGTGCTGACTGCTGCCACACGGTTTCCCAGTTGCGGCCAAATCCTTTCCGACCTTTGCCGCACAGTGTACCATCGAGCGTTCTGTCCTCGAACACGGCGGCACAGACGTCTCAGGGAAGTTGTGTTTGTGGTCATCTCACCCGGCTGCTTCAGACAGAAGCGGAAAATGGAGAGCTTGGTGCGTTCCATAATCTCTCACCCTTTCTCCAGGAGGATTTCGAAAAGGCCAAGGTCACACTGGACAAACTGAAAGCTTTTGACGGCAGAGACGATGTTATGATCATGTTGGCTCATGACGCTTCGCTGTTGGACGTGATAGACTTCTTGCCGCTCAATGTGAATGATTGGAAGTCTAGGGGATGGGCTGATGAGGCAAGGTGGAGGTTTCTGAAGGAGATCGATCGACGAGAGGCCACCAGTGCTTAACATATACATGCTCTGCAATTGCACGGATACAACTAAAGTCTGAGAACGATCTTTTTTTTTTAAAAATTTTATGCCACAAAGATCAATGAAGGATTCTACCAGCTGCTCTGTGATCGCAAAATGCGAACTGTTCGTTCAGGGGGGGCGTGAAAGCATCAACTATTTACACTGTTTCTTGTGACTATCAGCACATTCTGCGGTTAAATGCACTGGACCCCTGAATGATTGGTCCCTGTACTACCGCCACATGCGGATGAGAGGAAGTTGCGTGAATCAAATTTAGCGATGCATTTCTTTCTGAAAGGAGCATTTGACCCACTCGTTCCTCGCCTATTCTACCTAGGTCGCAACTGGTGTTGATGCCTCGCTCGCATGTCCGTCCATCGGCTTGAAACCGCGCTTGAACACCGGGCTCTCCTGAACTTTGTTCCAATCGTGAAGCATGATGCCGTTCTCGACTGAGCAGCTCACCTCCTCCCTTCCACGAGGAATGACTTCGGCCTCATAATCACCGATAGCTTCGTCAAGACGCTTTCCCCCATGCCGGACTGATCTCAACCCTTCCAGAAGAAGCGAGACGTCCTTGATACAATGATTCAGGCCTTGGCCACGATCTAAGAGAAACGACAGTGAGCTCATTTGAAGAGTGTTTAGGAACGAAACTGTGCGGCTAAACACTCACAAGGAGGCATCGGGTGCGCAGCATCTCCAACTAGCGACAGCCGTCCTCCGAAGTTGTCCCAAGGCCGAGAGACCCAGTAGCTTATCTCAGCCTTGTGCACCTCCGTGTCGTCTGGGATCCACAGAAAGGCCGAGCGAGACGGATCGGCCATGTGTTTGGCGCGCTCCTTGATCAGAGCCAAACGGTCTTTGTAGCTGAGTGAATTGTCCACATCTCCCATCCAAGCCATGGCCATGTGGAAGATCCACGACTCAGGGTGGTCTTCTCCGTCAGGCATGCTTGAGACTACACGCGGTGGTTTAGTACAGGTATAGGCCCACAATCACGGACACGGAGACAAGCCTTACTGGACTGGAACGCATGAAGATTCTGTGGACTCAGCGCCAAGTAACTCGTTGGGAATTTCTTCCGCACGAACCTTGCCTTTTCAGCATCATTATAACACACAGTCATGTTGGTGTGGAAAATGGGAAACTTCGTGACGGCCGCCTCTTGGGCAGATACCATCGCGATCTCTCTGATCTTCGACCTGGGGCCATCGGCACCTAGAATGAGAGAGCCCTTGATCCTAGTGCCGTCGGTAAAAACTGCAGTTACTCCTGGTGATTCCTTTTCGTCACCGAAGAACACATTGGCTAGGGTTTTGCCGTACTAATTCATCTGGTCAACGACCTCGACTGCTGATGTCGCATGACTTCGGACTGGAACGTACCTCAACGTCGATACCCTCAGCACACAAGGCTCGCATCTTGCTGCGAGCGACCCGCAGACCATTTTCATAGGGTACCCCTGTAATCAAGTCGCCTGTGGCGCCGTTGATGATGGGGTAGTGACCAGAGTGGATACCAACAGTGGGATTGCATGCAATATCTGGGATCTTTGAAAAGATGCTTGGCGGCAAGATGTCCTTCAGAAGGGGCAGCGCCCAGTGAATGGCCATGGTCCACTCATTGCTTCTATAGTTCATCGCCACATCTTTCTCAAAACATGAGTACTTGATCCCCAACTGCAAAGAAAGTTAGCAAGATTCCGCGCGAGTGTCATCTACCCTCATTAGGATGACTTTCCTGTTTCAAGCCCTGACAGACTAGAAGACCCGTAATTCCTATTCGCCAAAAGCAGTGTTAGCACGTCGTCCTCAAAGTTGCGCAAATACTTGGGCATGTTTTCGTACCAGAGCCTATGACGATAACGTGTTTCATTTGGTTGGCCATCTCGGAGAGCCTTCTAGGTAAAGCGATGAAACAAAGAGTAGAAAGGGCAGAATTGGAAAACAAACGTATATTCTTGTCGCGGCAGAGGTGACGGCCAGTTCGGAAATTGCCAACCCGAGCCTTAGGATTGTTACCCAGAAAGGAACAACAGAAACTTTGCCGGGGGTCCGGAGAACCACACGGTGCCTTTCAATACCTATGCATACTTTGCGAAGCAAAACTGCCTCCCAATATCTGTCTGTCGGGGCTCGGCTTCCGACGCTCATCAGCAACGAACGTTCGGAACGAGTCGGTCTCGGATTCGTGAGCCGTCACGGAGTGCAAGATCTTGGAAGTCAACATTGTGGCAACATTGACGTCCATGGAATTGACGCGGAGCAGATGGGTGAGAACTGGTTTAGCACGAGCATGGGCTTCATCGCTTATCCGAAACCTTTCAGAAATTGTGAATTTGGACTGTTGAATTTGTTCGGCTCTGGGCCACGAGGGTTAGTGACAGCCGCGTGCCAAGCAAATATTTTGACGTCAACTGTTCAGCGTTGAGGAGTTCAGCCTTGCGATAATCTCCCGTCAATCTTCACCCTGCCTGGAGTGAAGAAATCTGGAACCATGCCCAGCAGTTCGCCAACCAGCATGATGGGCGAGCTTTTCAACGCAGTCTGCATTCCGTCGATCGCAGTTCCCATCATTGCAAGTCTTGTAATATTAGTACGTTGTGTCTAGTCATCAAGCAGGGCAAGTAACTCACATTTGACAGACATGCCTGGGAAACGCGTTGAGGAATGTGTATTTCCATCCTTTGTGCAAGCACCCCGGTCCTAAGCTGTGGGCAGCTTCTCGCCTTCCGTGGTGCTGGAATCAGTACCAAGGGGTCTTGAGCAAACGTCTGTCAGAGCTGCACCAGATCTACGGCCCCGTTGTCCGTATCGCTCCGGACGAGATTTCATATGTCACGAAAACCGCATGGAAGAAGATTTACGGCCAGCGGTCTGTCGAGATGCCCAAAGATCCGAACTTCTCACTCCTAACGCCGAGTGGTATACAAAGTAAGTCCAGACAGGAGTATGGAGAACAAGTATTGCGCTGTGCTTAACCTGGGAAATCAGACTTGCTCACGGCAGACCGTGTCACGCATACTAGACAACGGCGAGTTATGTCGCATGCGTTCTCCGAAAACGCTTTGAAGGAACAAGAGAGTATCTTGCAGTCGTATTGCACGAAGTTGTGTGCGCATTTAGAGGATCAATGTGGTCATGGGCCAGTCAACTTGACCGACTGGTTCACATTTGCGAGTGAGTTGTGTCATATTCATTTGCTGCCCATGACAGTCAGCTGAAGCGATTCACAGCGTTTGACTTGATCGGAGACCTGGCCTTTGGCCAAAGCTTTGGCTGCCTAGATTCCGGGCGGTCGCATCCGTTTGTGGAATCAATCAAAAGTGGTTCTCGTGAGCTTATGATGAGCCAAATCCTTCGATACTACGGCGTCCCTGCGCGGCTGAGTCCGTTCGTGCTTAGATGCATTGTCCCCAGCAGCGGCGTTGCTGGGTCGCGAGCGGCCAACATGGGACGAGCTATCAAAACGGTCAAAGACCGCATCGCCCGGGGCCCAACTGCTGACAGGCGAGACTTCTGGCACTATGTTCTGAAATTTGTTCAAGAAGATGCAAAAGAGTCGGGAGAGGCAATTGACCGTGGCATGAGTGAGGCTGAAATGTACACAAACGCCTTTTCCATCAGCATTGCAGGATCCGACGGCACAGCAACGGCACTCGCAGGCGCCATGTTCCTCATGCTACAGGGACGTGGAGAGGGATACCATCATGCCGCCGCCGAAGTACGGAAAGCCTTCTCGGCCGAGTCGGATATCACGAGTGGCAGCGTCTCGTCTTCCACGCTTCCGTATCTGGACATGATCCTTCACGAGGCTATGCGAATCTATCCGCCTGTTGCAATCACACTTCCGCGGCGAGTACCCGAAGGAGGCGACACCATCGACGGCAGATTTGTCCCCGCCGGATACACAGTTGGGGTGAACCACCTAGCTTGCTATCGATCCGAAGCCAACTTCGAAAACGCAGATCAGTTCATCCCGGAGCGATGGCTCAATGGTGTTGCTGCGAACGAGTGCTTCCATCCTTTTTCTTATGGGCCCCGGAGTTGTCTGGGCAAGAATCTGGCATGGGCCGAGATGAGACTCATCCTCGCTAGACTCTTATGGAGATTTCACTTCGAGCTTGTTGAAGATGGCAGTAGTCTAGGTTGGCTTCATGGTCAGAAGATCTGGGGTTTCTGGGCCAAACCACCTTTGTTGTGTAGACTCACACCGTTGCACCAGAAGTAGTACTAGCTCCACACTTACTAAACCGTATGCAGTGATTCGGGAGATTTTGTAGCATATTACTTACTAAGTAGGTAGTATTCAGTTTTAGATGCCAAACCTTGCAAACCTGGGAAGCACGACCAGTCCTAATTTGTCTAGTATTGCGCTACGCCCCGCAATCGCTGCGTTGACCATGGGTACACACTAAGTACTTAGTAGGTAGGTGGGTACACATGCAAAGCCGTCAGCCGTGATTCGTTGAAGCAGAGACCATGAATCTTCAATATCCATAAATAGTACTTACATATGGACCCTGCCAGTGGGACGCGCCGAGAAATCGGCCGCAGCTCGGCCACGGCACAAAGCTTGATACCTGGTTTTATGTATGTGAAGGTTCAGGGCGTGGCCGATTCGCACGGTCAAGATTGTATCCTCTACCGCTAATTGCTCTTCTGGATTTCATGCCCAAAACCTCGAAATTACACTGAAATCGGTACTTACCTCTCTTCAGAAGTGCCGGGACGATGTTAACCACGTCATCACTACGTGAATCAAACTGTACTCTCCGGGAGCCGGGTCCCGGCCGATATAAGGAGCTGGGCATATCCGGGGAACCTCTGGTGGCACATAGGTATATGCGACAAGAGGTTCAAATTCCCCCTTCCAAATTTATATATCAGTTCTGTGGTTAGACCCAACAATCATACTTTTTAACAGCCACGGTTCTCTCAAAACACCTTGACTTTCAGGTCTTTCTCGGCTCGCAGTAATTTTCTTGTCGCAGATCACTAAGGGTGTTTGATCGTAACTGGTGCAACGAGGTCCACAGGTGGACGCAATGTCAACCACACCCCCGAATACGATTGTAGACACTGCCAAGGCCCTACTTGCAGAGGCCACGCGGCTGACCAATGAGCTCGAGGCTCATTGTATCCGCCAGCCTGGCCTTGAGGTGGGCTGCAGCACGGACCTATGGACGACACACGACGGCACCATCGAAGACGCACGCGCAGCTATTCTCAAACTCACCCAGCGCCTAGAGAAGCTAGTTCTTGGCCCACATGGCTTCCTTCACGAGTATGTCTCGACTAATTGGGAGTACGCAGCGCTGTATGTGCTTCTCGACCACAACGTTTTGGAAGAGATTCCTCTTCAGGGTCCGCCCATGTCTATCACGGTGCTTGCGGAAAGGTTCTGTCTCGATTTCGAAAAGCTCCTGCGTGTCTGCCGTCTTGTTGCATGCTGTGGTATACTGCAGGAGCCTTCTGAGGGCTTCTTCAGCCACACAGCGATATCAGAGACGTTAGTCACCGACCAAGGATTCAAAAGTTTTGTTGGTTTCCAGTAAGTGGCGCCCAGACATTCAAGGACTATTGAACAAGCAAATTTGAATTGCTGATTCTCTTGTCTCCGCCTTAGATTGTTCGAAACGAGAGCAGCGAGCACGGCGCTGTCGAACAGCTTCGGTACTCGAGACCCATATTGGACAGGGCCGGCGGCCTTTGATTTCGCGTGGGGAATGCCCATGTATGACTGGCATGCAAAGAACCCGAAATATGGCAAGCGATTTGCAGAGGCCATGGCATGCGTTTCAAAAGGTGTGCCAATCTCTGTTCAGACAGGCAATTCCACTTCATCCGCGGAGATGACGAATGGCTTACACGCTGTCAAGGTCTCGATCCGGGAAACGGCATGATACTCGACTTTCTCGCCGAGTACCCGGACACACAAAGCCAAGATGGAATGCTGCTTGTTGAGGTTGAAGGCAAGACGGGAAGCTTCTCAAGGCAGCTCGTGGCAGAGTTCCCTCATCTATGCTGCGAGGTGCAGGACGCTTCTGAGGCCTTGCTTCAGCAGGGTCAAAAGGAACTTCTCTCTACATCTCCGGAACTCACTGACCGTCTCACATTTCGCAAGCACGAGTTGTTCGGCGAGCGATCAGTATTTCAAGGCCAAGAAGCGTGCAACGGCAGGAAGACGAAGGACAAGAAAGTGGGCGTGTTCCTCCTGCGCAGCTGTCTGTGGAGTCGTCCGGACGAGGAGTGCCTGAAGGTTTTGCGGACCTTTGACGCCAGCCTACGGCACCGGCCGCGAGACGGGAGTTTACCAACTGTTCTAGTCATCAATGACTTAGTGTCACCGAAATACGGGACGTTCGAGCCGAATGTCGAGAGAGTGTACCGGAGGCGCGATGTGACGCTGCTGACTATGCACAACGCCAAGCAGCGAACGTCTGTGGAGTGGATGGATATCATCAAGAGAGCATTTCCCGACTTCAAGGTACGTTGTAAACCTAGCGCTTCTGGTGCTTTCGTTCTAGAAGTAAGCTGACGAACCGCAAAGATTGTGTATCGGGAGAAGGCTTCTTCGCACAGCTGCCGTGGCCTGTGGTCCGTCCAGCTGTCCTAGTGACTCTTGCTTCAGGCCTCGTTTTGGAATGTTGCCACGGTGATGGATAGTCAGAAGACCTTGAGAATGCTTCTTGAACTCTGTCGGACGGAAATCTAGTACGTAGAAAAATGGACAAGTTTGTGTGCTCAACTACACTCTTAAGCACTCACAATGCCAGAGCCAGGAGCTAAGGCCGACGCTAACCCGAGCCTATTGTATTTCGTAGAAGCTCGACTGATCTCAGCAGAGGTAGGTCATTGCGGGATTAGCTAACATTTCATGTGGTTTCAGTCAAGAGCAGATGAGTGGCCCCACTAGGGAGGTACCAAGTTCCTTCTTCGGTGGGTTATCACGATCAGGATCTCGTTTGTGAAGACGCGTTCTCGAGTGTCAATGCATCCTCCACCGATATCCCCGCAACTGATATCTTTGACATGGCGATATGGTTAGTAGATGATAAGGTTTGACAATTCAAATCAACACCAGCGATAGGTAGCTTGAGGGCAGAACGGAAGATGGATCACAGAATAGCCCAAAGAGGTCTACACAGTAATTATCGCTTGTTTCTGGTCAACGAATGCGACCGCGCCAAATTTTTAAATCACCATAATTTGATCCGGCCAGTCCTTTGACAATTTCCCTCTCCGAGGATCTCAATCCCCCGAACTAGACTGCCTTTCAACCCTCTCGAGGTGCGTAAGGGCCGCCAACAGTCTCCATTTCCAGGGGAGGTAGGCGACGGAGACGGGATTTAGATTTGAGATAACGCCCCGAGCTGTGACGAAAGCCTTACATTGTAAGAATGTCGGCGAGAGTTCGAGAGTCGCAACTGGTCAGTTTTTAGTGTTTGTGGGGCTGAACAGATGGGCTCTCACGGCCCACGGTTTCCGAGCTGCAGTATATGTGATTCTTGTCGAATCCGGGCCCCGATGCGCGACGTTCCACTGCATGTCACTATGCCAGGTTCTTCATAAGCTTTCAATATCCGACCAAGTTAAGTGAGAAAGTTTCTGGAAAGTTCTTATATAGAAAGTTCCTGCATAGTGTCTCAGCCTGATCGTAACCTCTTGGCGTTGCAGACATTCAACATGCAGTCTGACGTACGGCAACTATTGCTCTTTGGCGATTTGTGCTCTGGGGCACAAATTGAGCGTGAGCTGCGCGCCCTCCTCCACGTGAGAGCAAATCCGCTCCTGGATCAATTCTACGCTCAAGCCGCCCATGATCTTCGCAATCACATCGGCCAGTTGAGCACGAAGCAACAAGACCTGTTTCCACGATTCACAAGCCTCATAGATCTCGTTGCCAGAGTTGGCGAGACCGAAGGCACGCCTGTGCTCAAGTTCTGTCTCCTGACCGTCTATCAGGTCGCCGAGTTCATCTCGTCAGTCATAACCTTTCCAAATTCCTAAACAAATAGTGGCTGACCTAAGTCACGCAGATATTATTCAACGGACTCACGGCAATATCCGTCACCCAGTGATACATCTTGTGTTATTGGCCCTTGTGCCGGAGGATTTGCTGCCGCAGCTGTCAGCAGCGCTGCGTCTCTAACGAGTCTCATACCCGTTGCGGTCAAGGCTGTGATTGCGTCGTTCAACACCGCGCTTCACTCGTTTGACGTTGGTCGGCGCCTCGTGGGCAACGTGGCCCAGGATGTCAAACCGGAACCCTCTTGGTCGGTGTGCATTCCCGGTGCGGCCACGGATGGAGGACTAGATGAGGCTGAAGTGAATGAGCTTGCTCGGCATTTTTGTATTAGCAAGGTATGCCGCTCAGTTGTGCAGTTGTGAATACGGGTTTGAGACTGACCAAATATGTTCTCATTCAGAATATCCCAGAGTCCAGTAGAGATCCACTTGTCTGGGTCAGCGCAAGCGGAGGTTCGTCCGGGCACACCAGTGTCAGTGGCCGCCCAGATCTACTGCAGGACTTCGCCACCTTTTTGGCCATGCCACAAATCGATGGCAGGAAGCCCATCACAACCTTTGATCTTCGTATACACTCGCCGTTCCATGCGCCGCATCTCTTCGATTCGGCCGATGTTGACCTGGTCATGTCCTCCGTCCCAACAGCAGATTGTGAGCTGATTCCATGTAGTTTGCGCACCCTGTGGCCAAGCACAAATTCTGCGGAATCTCGTCCTCTTTCCGCGTTTTCCGACGCCTTGAGGAACGCAGTTCGCCATTCTTTGATCGAGCCGATTGCCTGGCGTCCCATCCAACAAGCTCTACTTCCCGTTCTTACCACCAAAGACGATCCTGCATCGGCCGTCTCGATCATCTCCTTCGCTTGTGACGGTCCAGCTCGGGATGTCTCATCTACCCTGTCTCCAGCAATCAAAACAAACATCCTACACCCAGCCAAAGTCCCCTACTCGCAAACCTACACCACAGTCCCCGACACAGTCCCTGGCCGCTTCGATCAAAGCAAGATCGCCATAGTCGGGTACTCGGGCCGCTTCCCCTCTGCGGCCTCCAACGCAGCCTTCTGGGATCTCCTGCGCAGCGGGCGCGACGTGCACCGCGAAATTCCCCCGGATCGCTTCGACTGGGCTGCGCACTACGACCCCACCGGCAAGACCAAGAACACCAGCCGCATCAAGTACGGATGCTTTATCGACGAGCCGGGTGTCTTCGACGCGCGCTTCTTCAACATGTCGCCGCGCGAGGCAGAGAACACGGACCCGGCGCAGCGGCTGGCTATCATGGCCACGTATGAGGCGATGGAGATGGCCGGCTTCGTCCGGAACAGGACGCCGTCCACCCAGCAGGATCGGGTGGGTGTATTCTTTGGGACAACAAGCGATGACTGGCGGGAGGTGAATAGTGGCCAGGACGTGGACACCTATTTCATTCCTGGAGGCAACCGAGCATTTGTGCCGGGACGCATCAGTTATTTCTTTCGACTCTCCGGTCCGAGTCTGAGCTTCGATACGGCTTGCTCGTCCAGCTTTGCTGCTATACAGGCAGCTTGTACGTACTTGTGGAAGGGCGACATCGACACTGCTATTGCAGGGGGAACCAACGTGCTCACCAACCCGGACAATTTTGCTGGACTGGACAGAGGTCACTTCCTTTCTCCCACTGGTAAGTCCAAGGCACCCTCCTCCCCACCTCCATTCTCTCCAATGACACCTTCGATAAGCTGCTCACACTACTCAGGCAACTGCAACGCCTTCGACGACGGCGCCAACGGCTACTGCCGCGCCGACGCTGTCGGCGCGGTGATCCTCAAGCGGCTCGAGGACGCCGAGGCAGACAAAGACCCAATCTTCGGCGTCATCGTCGGGTCCAACACCAACCACTGCGGACAGACCGAGTCCATCACGCGCCCACACGAGGGCGACCAGGCCAGCGTGTTCAATCGCGTCATGCGCTACGCCAACTACAACCCGCTGGATCTCAGCTACATCGAGATGCACGGGACGGGCACGCAGGCCGGCGACGCGACCGAGATGAACTCGGTGCTGTCCGTGTTCGTGCCCGGGCCAGAGCAGCCGAAGGCGAAGCGCCGCATGGGGATGAATCCGCCGCGGCCGCTGTATCTAGGCTCGGCCAAGGCGAATATTGGACATGCCGAGAGTGCGTCTGGGGTGTCGTCGTTGATCAAAGTGCTTTTGATGATGAAGCATAGTGAAATTCCGCCTCATGTTGGGATCAAGACCAAGATCAACCACAACTACCCTACGGATCTGGCTGAGCGAGGCGTCAACATTGCTCAGCAGGTCACTCGCTGGGCACGTGAGGAACACGGTCGTGGTGCACACAAGAAGCGATCCGTCTTTCTCAACAACTTCAGTGCTGCTGGCGGCAACACGGCCATTTTGTTGGAGGACGCTCCTCTCCAAAACCATCAGCCGAGCACCACCGATAGTGCCGCAGTGGAGCCACGCTCCACCCACCTGGTCACACTGACCGGAAGGTCCAAGAAGTCTCTGGCCAGCAACGTCGCTTCGCTGATCACCTGGCTCGAGAACCACCCTGCTACGCCTCTGCCAGCCCTTTCGTACACAACTACCGCTCGTCGAATGCACCACAACCACCGCATCGCCGTGAGAGGCTCAAGTATCGACGACGTGGTTAAGGCTCTGAACTCCCGCGCCTCAGTAGCCCAAGACATTCTACCCATCCCGCCGCCTGCGAAGACACCAAGCATCGTCTTCATGTTCTCTGGCCAGGGAAACCTCTACGCCAAGCTCGGCAAGACCCTCTTTGACGCCAACGCCACCTTCCGCGCCAGCATCCAAGCCCTCGATCGCAGCGGCCAACGGCAAGGCTTCCCGTCCTTCAGCGGCCTGATCGACGGGTCCATTGGCCAGTCCGACATTGAGAGCAATCTTGTCAGCCCGGTAATCACCCAGCTCGGCCTCGTTGCCATCCAAATTGCCCTCGCCGACCTCCTCGCCAGCTGGGGCATTACCCCCTCAGCGGTGATCGGGCACAGCTTGGGCGAGTACGCTGCCTTCTACGCTGCCGGCGTGCTCAGCGCTGACGATACGCTGTACCTCGTTGGCACGCGGGCCACGCTGCTCCAGCAGCGATGCACCGCAGGGACGCATACGATGCTGGCTGTGATGTATAGCGCGGGGGTGGACAGGCTGAAGACACAGGAGAAGCTCATGACGAGCATCCCGGCTGCCGATGCACAGAAGTGCGATTTAGCCTGTGCCAATCAACCGGATGTTCGTGTCCTTGCCGGGCCGGTGGATATCATGGCCGCGATAGCACGGACGGCACAGGCATTTGAGGGTGTCAAGACGGTGCCGCTGGTGGTGCCTTATGCGTTCCACACGGCGCAGGTCGAGCCCATCCTCGCGGACTTCGAGAAGGCAGCTGCTGTCCGTGGCCTCGTATACCGGCCTCCGACTGTGCCAGTCTTGTCGCCGTTGTTGCCAGGCGTGGTGCAGGCTGGCGTGGAGCAGGTGCTCAATGAGTCGTATCTCACCAAGGCGTGTAGACAGGTGGTCAAATTCCAGGACGCCATCGAGGCCGCCAAAACTGCGCCTGGCCTTGTCACTGAGAAGACCATATGGCTCGAAATTGGGTGCCATCCAGCTTGTTCGGGGATGGTGAAGTCCATTCTCGGCGCCCAGACTACCACACTTGCCACTCTCAGGAGGGGTGTCGACGCCTATGAAACTCTCGGCTCTGCTGTCGAGGCCATGTACTTGTCTGGTATCCCAATTGAATGGAAGGAGTACCATCGGGACTTCCCTGCTGCACATCAAGTGTTGGAACTTCCACACTACGCTTGGGATCTCAGCAATTACTGGATCCAGTACAAGAACAACTTCTGTCTGACCAAGGGGGAAGGCACTGTTACTGCACTCCCTCAAACAAGTGCCACTCACCCAACGAAACTCTCGCCATCACTGCAGCGGATCATCGAGGAGCATCATGGGCCCAAGGACTCGTCTCTCGTCGTCGAGTCGGACCTTTTTGACGAGGACCTACTTCCAATTCTCAAAGGCCACTTGGTCAATGGAGCCGCGCTTTGCCCCTCTTCACTCTGGGCGGACTCGGCCACAGCATTGGCACAATACATGATCACTCACCAAGACGGACCACGCTTTGTCCTAGACACTACCGGTCTCGACGTGGCTAACGTCAAAGTTAAAAATCCGCTCATCGCCCGGCCAGACGAAACGACGCACCTGTTCAGAGTAACCGCGAAGGCAAGATGGTCACAGGGCGGAGACTCGCACACCATCGCCGTCTCCGTGGCCAGCGTCACAGCCCAAGGCAGGACTACCACTTCACATGTAACTCTCGATGTTCACGTCGTCCCTGCCCAGACATGGGATCGCGAATGGAAGCGCAGAGCACATTTTGTGACTGCGCGCATCGACGCGTTGGCCGAAGGTGTGTACAACGGCACGACGCAGAAAATCAAGCGCGGCATGGCGTATAAGCTCTTCGCGGCGCTCGTCCATTACAGCCCCGAGTACCGCGGAATGACCAACGTTGTGCTTGACACCGAGAGGCGAGAGGCTGTCTCAAGCGTCAACTTCCAGACCCAACCCCAACTCGGGCGCTCGAAAAGCTTTGTTCTAGATCCCCGATGGATCGACAGCCTGGGTCACATCGCCGGGTTCATCATGAACGCGAGCGAGGCTCTGGCCGACGACGAAGATGGACCGCCGCAGGTGTTTATCAATCACGGCTGGGAGCACATGAGGTTCACTGAGCCGCTGAAGATGGACAAGACGTATCGTGCGTACAACCGTATGCAGCTTGTCGAGAAGACAATGTACGCTGGGGACACTTACGTGATGGACGGGGATCGTATCATCGCGGTGTTCGAGGGCGTGACTGTAAGTAAGCCTGTCCAGAACGTTAGTACCATTCGCTGACGACAGATGTGACTCAGTTCCAAGGTGTGCCGAAACAAGTCCTCGACAGTCTGCTACCCAGAGGAACCCAAACGCCAGCCAGCAGGACTATGCCGCCGCCAGCCGCTAAACCCAGCCTTTCTGTGAAGACCGTGGAGGAGCCGGCCACCAAAGTGGAAAGAAAGCGCGACGACTTCGGCAAGATCGCAGCTATCATTTGCGAAGAAGTCGGCAGCTCGCCATCCGACCTAAGGCCGGATACAGCCTTCGCGTCCTTGGGCATCGACTCGCTGCTTGCGTTGAACGTATTGTCGCGGCTGCGCGAGGACCTATCCCTGGACTTGGCCCCGACGATCTTTCTCGACCTCGAGACTGTGGGCGAGTTGCGCGCCTTCATCGGTAGCATCGACGGTGATGAAACCCGGAACGGAGTTACTTCCAGTGGCGACTCATCCGGCGCAGTCTCTGCCCACAGCTATGCATCCAGCAACGCATCTTCCACACCCAGTTCCCCTCCTCAAGCCCCACTCACGCCAATTTCCGGCTTCCCGTCACCGCCCACGTCCCAAATTACGGCCAACTTGGACAAGTGCCCGCCCGCTACCATCTCCCGCCTCCACGGCAACCCCGCGACCGCTGCCGCCACGCTGATCCTTTTCCCGGATGGGGCGGGGTCCGCCACCGCCTACGCCGCTCTCGCAGCCCAACTGCCCCCCTCGATCCTCGTCTACGGCCTTAACTGCCCATTCCTCAAAGCCCCCGACGCAATGACCAGCATCGAGACAATGGCGTCCATGTACCTCGCCCGCATCCGCGACACCCTTCGCACTCACAGCTCCGGCGGCCGCCTCGTCTTCGGCGGCTGGTCGGCGGGAGGCGTGCTCGCGTACGAAGCGCTGCGCCAACTCGGCGGTAAAAGCGACGCCGACGGCGACCTCGCCGTCGACAAGCTGCTCCTGTTGGACTCTCCCAACCCCGTCGGCCTGCAGAATCCCCCGGCGCGCATGTACGAGTTTCTCGCGCAGATCGGGATTTTCGGGAGTCGCGACACGGTGCCGGCGTGGCTGTTTCCGCACTTTGAGGCGTTTCTGCGCGCGCTGGATGGGTACAAGCCCGTTGCGCTGCCGGTTTTGGATGTGGCGGCGGCGCTCGCAACGTTGATCGTGTACGCCCGGGGGGGAGTGACCAAAGACGGCGAGGATGGTGAAGGGCCTAGGCTGGAGATTCGGGAAGACGATCCTCGCGAGATGGTGTGGTTGTTGAACGAGCGAACAGATTTCAGCGCGTCGGGGTGGGCGAAGTTGCTGGGCAAGAGTTTGCAAGTTCGCGTGATTGACAGGGTAAACCACTTCACGATGATGAGTGATGGCACGGCGTTGGAGGAGATTGGACAGATTGTAGGTGACTTTATTCTAGATTGATGTGTTTAGGTAGTAGATTGTCTCGGATTGTAGACCAAGATTGCATACTTAGGTAGGTAGGTGAGCGGTTCTGGCAGGTGAGATAGGAGATTTCCCATAGGTACAGTACCCGTGCGTTCCTTGTAGAGAATACAAAGACAATGTTCCGCCACCAACCTTCAATCCCCTTCTTCCTGGTCTGCAGGGTACTTGGCCAACCTCGACTGGGAGTAGTGTACAGAGTATAGCCAAAAAGCCAATCTATTGGTTACGGAGGATCAACGAATATGCTACGAGGTAGATCACGATGCGAAAGTGATTCATCATGCAGAAAGATGATTGAATAGAACTATCCGAACACTAAGCCAGCGAGACCTGGCTGATAATAACAGAATCCCTGAAAACACCTGAAACTGCTTAGACAATCCCTGGCCTACCAGTATCGATGGATACCAGTGCTCTCTGGGAAGTGAAGTTAAAGATGACCTTCAAAGGGAAAAATACATTTGAGAAAAAGCTTCCCTCCAGTAATTTTGAGAGTGAGACGAACCAGAACCGTTTTACTGTGCACTAGCCTCGTACAACTGCTTGTAGTGATCACGCTCTTGCTCTGTCTTCTCGACCTTCTGCTCCAACTCTTTGACAAGCGCTTCCAGCTCCTCGATGTGGTTCTGTCTCCTTGCGCGAGACTTGCGAGCAGCCAGTGTGTTCCTCGCCCGCTTCATGCTCTTCTCATCGGCAGCATCGCTGACGTGGATTGGCGGGAGGGGTTTTGAGCGACGGCGCGAAGCACTCACACCAGACACAGATGAGAGACGGGCAGACGGCGATGCGGGAGCGCTGGCCTTGCAAGATGTGGGCTTCTGCTTTTCCAAGGTCTCCGGTTCAACAGCAGGCGTCTGATCGACGACAGGGGCGTCGGCAGTCTCTGGGAACAGGGACGACCAGTTGGCAGTGTCGTTTTCAACCTCGAACAAGGGCGACTCCCAGTCAGAGTACACTGGAGAGGGCTCAAATGCTGAGGTAGGAGTCGTCATGTGTGTGAGCGCCGTGGAGTTGGGGGCAGACACGTCGGCGGGGTCCATGAACAGCTGCTGCGGGGACAGGTAGTCGTAACCAGGAGACGGGAAGTCGGAGAGCGAGCCCGGCCCTCCGAAGGCAACGTCAGGCAAGTCGATGTCTGGCGGAGGATGTGAGTAGGGACGATTGGCAGGATGGTGGTGAGGGTTTAAATTACCTAGTTCCATGTTTGCGGTCTGCTGGTTGAACAGGGGAACTGGTGGACGATTGGATTGCGAGCGGTGTCGTAACTGATTCACAGCGAGAGCAGAGGACGGTGCAGAGTTTGAGTAGAACGATTGGGCAGAGTTGTTGGCGTTCGGCGGCTGCTGTTGCTGCTGGCGCTGCTGCAGTAGTTGTTGCTGCTGCTGACGACGTTGATGCCGTTGGTGCAGCTCGATATGCTGCAGTTGGTCGGGTGAGAAACCGGGGTTGGATAACCGATGATTGTTGACGTTTGTTCGCTCAGGATTTACCCTGGTATCAGGGGACGAAGCGGAGCGGTTATGTGGCGGAGCGAGCAGTTGGTTCGAGGGTTGGTCGAAAAGAACAAAATCCTGACCGAACGACTGGCTGGATGGTGGTTGTTTCGGTTGCGATTGCGGTGCCGGAAGGCTGGGGGTACTGGAGGGAAGCCATGGTGATTGTTGGGAATCCGTGTTGACGACTGGAAGGCCGTTGACCAAAGTTGGTGCAGAATTCAGTTCACGGGGAACTGAAGAGGGTGGAGTGGGGTTGGTTGGGGAAAAGCTGTAGAAAAGTGAGGAAGTAATTTTGACTGTTGGTAGAATGCACGAGGCCAGCGATGAGGGGGAGTTGTTTAGAACATCTTCGTTGTCAATTCGGGGTGGGCTTTGTCCTGTGTTGGTTTTGAGTTGAGGAAGGAGGGAAGAGGAAACAGATGGCGGCCTGATTTTGGGGGAGTAGCGTTTTTTAGACCTGAAAATCCGAAATCCGCAATCGCCGGTGACTCACACCTCTAACCCCTGTATCCCTGCTCAAGGGGAGAATGCTGTGCCACCGTGGCTACTTGATTGATAGAGATTCGAGCTACCTAGCGCTGTCAAAGAGAATGGGTGCTTGGAACAGGCTTGCGCCAGCCGATATCAAGCAGCCAATCAGCCGAGATCTATCGAGCTAATTTCATTTTCAATATAATATAGCTCAAATCTATACAAGCCAAGTGAACACGGCCTGCCACGGCACAAATCTGCCCATGGCGCTAAAACACGGCGGACCAGACTAGGAAAGGCGCGGATCCATTTCCAATCCAGCCATCCAAAAAACGACCTCCAAGCCACAATTCTGTTGGAACTCTGCACCGGGGCAGTGTTTACCAGCGCATGGGATTGGCAGCCAAAGACAGCCTCGTTTGTGATGAGAACTCTTCCGCGCGGTAGCAATAACCAAGTGACCGAAGTCTGCAACATGCTGGCCGCCTGGGGGTGAACATTGCGCAGTTGCGACAGGCCTACGCACATCGTTGCGCGTTGCGGCAGTGGAGTCTCGACCTCCTTCCGGGGTTCGCGACCTTTGCGCAAGTGCGCTCCAACAGGAAACCCAATTCGATTTTTCAGACAACCCTGAAACTCATCCTTAGGACTGCTCATGATCCAGCAAATCAAACAGTTCAATTGAATTAATCCCACAATCAAATGTGAGTCACCCGCTTCTGCCAACTGAGATTTGCCAAATGCATCACAATACCCTTGCTGCTGCAGACGCCCTACCACGCTGGCAGGCAAAGCGAGCGTTTTTGGCCTCAGCGGAAGACAGCCTTGCATGTGGATTTACTCGACCAACTACGAGGTGAATAAATTTCGCGTTGGCTGCAGTCTTTTGGGGCCGGGCTTGCTTGGCCGGCGTCTGGCGCAGGCGGCGCAAAGACTGGCCGACCCAGTGTCAGCACTGCAGCAACCCAGCCCCCGCTTAGTGCTGTCGTACTGTCGTACTTCCCCATGGTCTGCATTGGGTGTGGTAAGCACTTGGCGAGAAAGGGGAAAGTTCAAACGAGGGGTCCAAGGCGAGGGTATCTTGTACGGGGAAAACCAGGCAGCACACTGGACATGTGCTGGTCTCGTGCTTCTCGCGCTCCTTGCTCCCACCAGCCAGCGGAATGTGGCCACATGCAGAGTTGCTGACTACCTAGTACACAGAGCCTACCAAGTGCTACGTGTCGTCCGTGCTATGCAGTGTCCTTTCAATGTCAGCCGTCCCCCAAAAGGACACATACGCATTTGGGAACCTTAGATAACTGCTGCCCAAAGTCCTGCATTGTTTTTATCCCCGGACCTGGGCTCCTGTGTCGTGGGCTAGTACGACGAGCGCAAGCATTGACGCGTCCATGGGTGTGGCCGGCGGGCCAGCCAGCCGAAATCCTGTACGCAGCACAACAACCACTTGTGGACAGCACCCTAGAATAATTTCCACTCAGAAAGTGGTCAGTGGGGTTAAGCGACCATCTTAGGACGCCGCCATCTACAGGCCAATGTTAGTTACAATACCGAAGACACCCATTGCTCGTGTGAGCTGCTACAAAAGTACACATGGAATCTCGCCCCCCTCTGGGGCCCTCTCTCCCTCCCACCTCCCGCAAATCGCACATCGTCTTCCTGGAACCTTCTTGGGGAGAGCTCGTAGAATTACAGGGGGAAAAAACGAAGACACTCGTCTTGATGAAGGAGCTGGCGAACAGCTGCAAAAATTTCGATTGCAGTGGCGTGACTCCCCATCAGGATGCCGATGTTCCTAGTGACATCGGCAGCACCAGCACCACAGCGAACCGCTCTGGTGACGGTCAGTGCAATACATTTCTCCAAATTGATTGGCAGGGGCTACTTTGAGAATACATCTGAGGACAACTGCGTACTACATGTTTAGCCACCGTTATACCAGAACCCAGAGTCCACCTAGAATGGCCAGTGTCGACCTCTCCCTGTACCACGGCCGCCGCCACGACTCCCCCTGGAACGCTTGCTGCCGCGGCCCCATTGTCCATCACAACGCGACAACATCCGGTTCATAGTCCCAATACTTTCGGCGACGCTCGTGCTTTCGTAGCCAGTGGCGTTGTCCCCGCTCATCTTCCTCCCATTCTTATACTTGGTCCAGGACTTCACAAGCTCCCAGTCCCCCCACTTCTTCTCCTCACTCACATCGATCAGCTCAATCGTCATCGCCGGTCGCGACCTACCTAGCTCCCGCATAGACTTCAAGTCGCCGCACCACTCCAACCCAATCCGGAGCGTCTTTAGTTTCGGCGCCCACGCGCCGCCCTGCGACGCGCTGAGTCTCAGCGCATCCAAGCCTTTGGCGCCGCCAACAAGGCTGTCGCCGTTGGCGCGAGAAGCGGGTGACATGTCTAGGTACGTAGGTCTGGGGCAGTGCTTGAAGAAGGCGACAAGGGCGCGGTGAGTGAGGCTGCCAGCGGTAGAAACTTTGATGCCTGGCAGCTCGACACGAGTTAGGTTGGGCAGGCTTTTGCCAGAGCCTCGATACCGGCGTCGGTCAGGAGGCAGGCGTTGTGGGCGTCGTAGGCAACATCACCGTAGTCGAAGATGAACTGGGAGATAGGATGCTCGGATCTCGTACTCTGCTAATACAAAACCATGCCCGAAGACAAGCTTGTTTGTCTCCGTGCCGAGGCCTATCGAATCCTGATTGCGATCCCAAGCCTTTATCGTAAAACTTGACCTCCTTGTCTCCCGTAACAGGTCGTCTGCTACTGAAGGCGTTGGGCTGCCTTGCTTCTGGACTTGGATTGCTTTCGCTGGTCGTTTTGGTATCTAGCGACGCTGGGGTACCTGTATGTCCTCGGGGCTCGCTCAGGTGTCCTGGTTGTGAAGGCGCCTGGAAGGACTCTGTATCGATTGTAGCAGACTTCACTGAAGATCCTTCTCCGTTTGCAGGTTTGAAGTAAGACGAGATGCCCTTGGCCTGGCGGACTGGAGCCATTTTGCTGATGGCTGTGCTTTGTCCATCGTTGACATGGAAGGGGAAGCATGTCGCGCTCGACTCGGAATAGCGCGTTCAAGCGCGATGAGAGGGATGTGGATCGTTATCTAGACACAGACCGATAAGCAGCTAGTCTGAGATTGAGATAGCTGCAAGGCTCTAACAGTGCTCGTCAGTGACTGTGACCCAAGTCAACCCAAGTAAAGGGGCCCGATCTGTGAGTTGCTGCTCAATATACCATTTATGATTCGTGATTAGGAATAGTTGCAAGTTACTTGCCTGATCTGGGCTGAAGAGCAAGGGCAGGCTTGGGAATATGAGTCAGGCCCGGTTTTTTCAAGTCCGGACCCCGGGGCCAGCCTACCCGGCTCCGGTCCGCTCGGTTTCGATGTCCGACCTGACAGCGCGGCGCCGCGGCCGACTACCACGGGATTCTCGGCCTCATGTGGGATCGATTGAGCAAAAGATTAAGGAGCTTGGAAGGACGGGCTTGTTGCGACTTGCAAGTTACGTGCCTTCAATTTGCTCACAAAGGATGGCTTGTGAACTGTATGGAGTCTGGGCAGGACTGGCTGGCGACTTATGCTTGCAAGTCGACTTGTTACACATGGCACGATGCTCGAATAAGAGGAGGGATCAGGTCAGTGATCCATGATGTATTCTATGCAGACCGTTCTGAAAAGGAATATGCTGTGACACGAGCTTCACGTCCAGTCCTTATTTTCTAGATCGCTGCTCAAAGAGATTACATCCGGACATGGCCCGTTCTTACCTTTGCACTCGAACATCATGTCGACCTGATATGCTTTCTGGAGACATCATGCTCAGCCCTGCATCTCGATACCACCGGTTCCGTGAATGCACTCTCCAGTGAAGTAAGATCCCAGGGGTGAAGCGAGGAGAATATACGCGGTCGCGATCTCGACAGGCATGCCGGTCCTGTTCAATGGGGCCATACCAACGCCTACATTCTTCATTCCCTCGGCGGGAACATTTGCTGTGGCAGGTTGCAGGGGAGTCCAGCTGCGGAATGACGGTCAGTGATAAGTCATCTCAAACAGTAGGGATAGGGGGACGGGAGAGGCGTAGCTCAGCTGTGAAAAGAGTTACGTACATGATTCCCGGGGCCACGGCGTTGATTCGAATACCTCTCGGTGCTTGCTGCTGGGCCAGAGCTCGAGTGAAGGTCACAATGGCACCCTTTGTCGACGAGTAGTCCACCTTTGAAGGGTCGCCCTTGTATGCGAGGACCGATGCCGAGTTGATGATGTTGTCGCCTCTTTTCATGTGTTGCAAGGCGTATTTGGAGACCTACGGCCTTGCAATCAGCTGGATTCCTTATGTTCTTTTCATACTTGCGCTCCTGTTTGGAACCTCTTTTGATAGGGTCTGCTGGTGTGCTTTGAGTAACGACGACTTGGCATAGTAGAAGGGTACCTACGGCCATCATTTGGATGATATTCGTCTGGAAGGTTTTTGTGACGACGGCTATGTCGATCTCTCGGTGATCTTCGCAAGCTTCTTGCATGGAGCCTAGCAGCTTGTGGTCAGCACACCACCATATCCTAGCATTATTCAAGCGGTAGAACCAGCACTTCACACTCACTATTGTTGACTAGGACGTTGAGCTTCCCAAAGATCTTCATGTGCTCCTCGACGGCAGCCTTGCAATTCTTCTCCTCGGTGAGATCGTACTGCATGCCATGGCCTTTCCGCCCGGCCTTCTTGATCTCGTTGAGCGTATATTGCGCATCCTCCTCCTCCTCGGGTAGGTACAGAATCGAGACGTCTGCACCCTCTCGTGCCATGAGAATGGCGACGGAGCGGCCAATGCCACTGTCGCCTCCGGTGATCAAGACAGCCTTGTCAGTGAGGAGACCTCGGCCCTCGTATTCCTTGAGATAGGGTTTTCTGTCATCATCCCAGTACTCCAGCTTGGTCCACACGGCTTGCTCTTTCATGTTTTTGTCAAGACCTGGACCACCTTGCTGGTCTTGGGCCGAGACGTTCCATGGGTAGGCAGTGACGGGGTCTTGCTGTTCCGACATGGCTGCAGATATACTCGGTCGGGTGAGAGGTGCGCTTCACTGTGATATAATTGCTAGTACCTAGGTATGTTGGAGTATGAGAATAATGGAGAGGGTTAGTGAGTGATATCTCAACAAAAAAGAAAGAAGATAAGTAGGTCAAACTGAAATTGAAAATGTGCCCATAGATATAGAGATAATGAAGAGGTGAGGAAAATGACCTCATCATTACCTAGGTAAGAGCGTCCTGAAGTGAGGTCATTGCACTCGACGGTGGGTCGTGGAATTGAAGACAACTACTCTCAATTTTTCGATTTCTTTTAGAGCATAAATTCTCATACTTGGCTCCTAATCAGAGCCTGTGACAGTTCCAATAAGTGCAATAAAGAGAATATGAGCTGGGCGGCCAGCATCAGAGCCGCGGAGCCCGCCCATTGTATTTTAAACAACTTGAACCACTTGCTGTCCCGCGAGCTGCTGTCATATACGCTGTACCTGACGTGGTTTCCGCCATGGCTGCAACCCGAGACGCTCCAAGACCTGGCGTTTCTATACTCTGACATGAAGCTCTAAATTGTCCACGCGCATGTCGCTGTGGACTATAAGGCACCGTACGGGTCCCTGGGCGTTAGCTAGAGGTAGAGCTAGCCAATTCTATAGCCTAAGGCGCAGAACCATGGTTGAGGTCAGTTCTACCCGGACGACTTTGAGTGTCGGGCTCGCGAAATGACCTCGGGGTTTCGACGTCGCTAATAGGGAGAGTATGCCCGGTGGAATCCGCCATACCTATGTAACCTCCATCCTGTCGTGCACTAATCGCGAATCGCGACAAGGACATTTGGAGTGAATGGATAAGGGACGGTACATGAAGATCTCGAGACTGGAGTTGACTACCTACATAGTAGGTAGCGACCAAGGAGGCTGGTCATCTACGATGGAGGTACCCTGGCGGCTGCAGCCAATTATGATCTGTTTATCTCCCTCCGCGGCAACTGAAGCAAGGGGTGAGCATTCGGGTTTTGGTGTATTGTACTTTTATATTGATACAGAACATGATGAGAACCTATGACTGACGAAAACCGAGTGGAACGGCACATCGTCCAGCCTTGTCTGCTTGCTACTTTTTCACCGCAACATCTTAGAAGTTAGGCGTGTTGAAGGCCATCAGACAAGGCAAGCCTGCAATCAGACCAGCAGCGGGCATGGTGCACAGCCAACCCATGCAGAACCATCCGATCTGTCGCCAGTTCACAGCTTTCAGGTCGTAGTTCATCAAGGCGACGCCGATGACAGAGCCGGTTAAACACTGGGTGGAACTGATGGGCAGCCCAAGTCGACTGGCCATCAAGACGGTGGTGGCAGTACCAAGCTCGATGGCGAAACCACGAGTAGGGCTCATGAGGGTGACCTTGTTTCCGAAGGCACGTACGATGTGGTAGCCATAGATCCAGAAGCCCAGACCGAGGATGATGGCCGCGATGGCGAGGAACCAGACCGGGGTTGGCGCCTCGGTTTCAACGTCGCCGGTACGGTAGGTCTCGTATACCGCAACCCATGGACCGACCGCGTTGGCGATATCGTTGCTGCCGTGCGCAACAGACATCATGACCGCAGATAAAACTTGGCAGTATGTGAACAGGTGCTCGACACGCACATCGTACTGGCGGCCACGTGCATGAACGTCACGTAGGCGCTTTGAGTCGTAGGAGAGGACATCGACAGTGACACCATGTAGGGTGAGAAACTTGAACCAACCCCACCACTTGAGCGGGTTGGCCCAGCTGACGTTCTCGACAGGGCCCACGTAGCGCTCATATGGTGGTACGAAGACCTTGCCCTGCATGTGTCGGACGCTAGGAATGATGTCCTCGGACACCGCATTCACCTGAGCAGGGGAGGCCGGTTGCGAATCGTTGAATTCTTTGCTCTTCTCCATGGCCGGGCCATCGTGATATGGCTCAACAGCGATCGATTTGTCAATTTCGCCCCGGTAAGCATCCTCGTAAAAGTCCGTGACGAAGAACTCTGCTTTGGCTGGCCAGTAAATTGGTGGATCTTCCCTGAGCAGTAGAGGTCCGAGGGGAATGTGGTAGAACCTCAGACGAGCATCCTTCAAGATCATACGGCGCTGAAGGTAAGGCACCATGAAAATGTAGCTGAACAGTAGGACGCCACCCCAGACGCCAAGGATGATACCGATTCCCCTTCCAACACCGAACTCCTCCAACGATGGCGCAGTGGGAGCTTCGACAACAAGGAAAAGGGCCAAAATGGCGCCGCTTGTAGCGAAGTAGAAGGGGATGAGCCGCAGAGCCCACTTCAGTGAGTCCTCCCGCTCGAGGACGCCGTACTTGATGGAGCCGAACAGGATCGCGGCTATGACAGCCGCCACTACTGGAGAAACGCCCCATGACGCCGCAATCTGTGACACAGAGCCGTCTCCCCATTCCCAGGCAATCGCGGATTGAGTGACCAGGCCAACACCGATGAGGGCGCCGACGATGGTCTGAGTGGTCGAGGTCGGGAATCCCGCGCGGGTCGCAATCATCAGCCAGGTAGCACTGCCAGTCTCCGCGCAGGCCATGGCAAGCATGTAGGCCCCTGGATTACCCACAAATTTGTCGATAGGGATGATGCTGTTCTTGATGGTATCGGTGACGCGAGCGCCCAAGAGAGTCGCGCCGAGAAACTCTGCTGCCATCGCCACAAATCCAACTTGGGTCATAGTCATGACCCTGGACGCGACGATGGTCGCAAAGTTGTTGGCGATATCATTGGCGCCATTGCCAAAGGCTGAGAAGATGAAGGCGAAAGTCGTGAGGACAAGAATCCACTCATATCGAGCAGTCTCTGGTGGGATGTCCATGGTGTCACCGCAACGAAAATGTGAAGCTGTAGATTTCGGCTCAGTTGGTTGATGACAATGGAAAGTGATGAAGCAAGCGCAGAAGTTACATGTGTTCTGTAAATGCAGTTAATTGTTGTTAATTGTTTCCAGGATAGGTTCATGCTGACCTTAAATGCTCATGAAGGCCATTTTGAATAGATGACTTCAGTTGACGTTGGGCCACTTACAGTGCGCCAATTGCTAGGCGCCGATGAAGAGAAAGGTTTCTTGTCTCACGCTTTGGTTGACAATTGCAGCTTGAGTTCCATGTAGGTTTTGGAACACGTAAGCTCAGCCTTGCCCTTAGGCTGGGCTTACCAGCCCAGGTGCTCGGCTGGGCTCGGCTGGGCTGGGCTGGACTTACGGTTGTTAGGCTCGCCAGGCTGATGGAAAGTACAGACCATTTGTTTCTTTTCTCGTCGCCGAGGAGTCTTTGGGGTCTCATTGAGTCGTTGATTGGCTTGCGGGATTTCTATATAAAACTGCACGTGGTGTTGTAGCCCGGCCGGCCGCAAAACTTGACCTTGAAATATTGATGTCAAACGCACGTGTGAAACCTTACTCATACCACTGGCTTCATCGCAAGGCCTGGCAATGTCGCGGCAAAATGAAACGACTACTGGAGTGTGACCTCAGAAGAGAGCACAACAGGCCAAGTAGCGTACACATCTCGGTATCGCGGATAGTGGCAGAAGGCGCGGCGGCGCGGTGGAGGCTCGAGAGGGCCGGTCATTTGTTGCAGTAAAACTATCGTCAGCTGCCATGGAAGGCTGCCGTGATATCAGCGTTGGGCGATGGGGTTAGCATCGCGCGCAGGGGCGAATATTGTCTCCCACGTGCTTGCAGAACCCGTCATGCTTCGTCCAAATTGTTTCTTGGGACAAGCGCAGGAAATGGTACTTCACTGATCTTGTGCCGATTTTTCTTGTCTTGGGCCAACATGTTCTTGTCGCGGGCCAAGAAGGTCTTGTCCTGCCGCCTCTTGGACAAGAACAACCATCACCCTTGATACCTCTACGGACGCTGTGGTGAGAACTGCTTCTTATCAGGTACGGAGTATAAAGTTTGCGATACGAGGACCTGACCTTTGGTTGGTTGGTTTGCCGGGGGGGAGGGGGGGTGATGAATAGCGTTGTCAGGTTTACGGAGTACATGTGAAGGAGTTGTCGAAGTCTTTCCTTAGAATTGTAACTATGGTCGGTCGTATGTGGTACAAGGAGAAAGAAAATCATGTTAGCTAATGTTTCCTGTGTGTTCCGTAGTCTGTACGTAGTATGTTAATAAGATTATCCCCGCAACGCAGAAAAGCCAATGTCCTGATTCTAAATCCACCAACCAAATCTTATATTCAATAGATCCACTGTAGCGTATGTCACGTTTCCATATGTCACGGAGGACAAGGAAGTTTAAGGGGAGAGAACAACAACACTATATGTATTGCTTTCCGACGTTCGAGGGTCATTCTGCTAAGGGCCCATGTCCACCTGCATCTTGGCCATCATTCAACCGCCTGAGAGCGCCCAAAGTAGCTGGATTGTGAGAGTCGTGTGGCCCGAAACTAGCCACTCACTCCATATGAAGTTATTCCGCAGGCTCGGTTCCTTTCGTGCATTGTTCAAGCTTTCTCGGCAGCCATCTGGTTGCGGGTCTTGACGGCCCTAGCCGCGCGGGTGCGCGAGACAATGTCCTCATCCTCCTTCTCGAGCTTCTCGCACTCCTTGTCCTTGGCGGAGCCAGCTTGCTTCCTGTTGACACTCTCGCTGGTGTTATCGCCCGGGCCCACCTCGTCGGCAGACTCCTTGGTCTTGCGCTTGACGGCGCCGCCGCGCTTGCGCTTGCGTTTTTTGGCGGCGGACTTGGCCGAGGGACCGGCGACGGCAGCGTCGTCATCCTCCTCCTCGGCAGCGGCGACGGCAGCAGCAGCAGTATCCTTGTTGGCCATGGCGGCCAGGACCGTGCGCCTGGCGTTGTTCCACTGGTTGGTGGCAACCTGAACCGAGTTCCAGCCACCGCGCTGGGCGAGCTGGGCGTAGTCGACCTGGTAGGCGAAAAGTGAGGATGTCAGCGAGGTCCGGAGAAAAGATGAAGACTTGTAAATGGAGTTGATGGCATGGCAATTGGCGACGCTTGGTAGCTAATCACTGCGCGGCTGCGTAGAACATCGTCCAGGCGAGCGCTCGTTCGGGGGAGATGAGATGCATCGACTTGTGGATCTCTTCTAAGGTGGAGGGACCAATCTTTGTTCCCCTTGAGTAGGATGGTACATCATCTGTTGTGGAAACCCTCCAGAGGGGACATTTTGAGAAGCATCACATACCTTGTACGGACACTCCTTGTCCATGGGACAGAAGACACCGAGAACAAGAGCCTCCAATTGCCTCTTGGAGAGACCAAATCTCTTGATTAGGTCTTGGAAATCCTCCATGTTCTCTGTGGCGGACATGACTATGGTTGATGTGGTGGGTTGGTGGTTGAGAAATTGTGGTGTTGTGAAAGGAAAATGCTGATGAATGCCCATGTGCCCAGTTGGGGGGAAGGGTACTGCAGGAATGAAAAGGTGCAAAGCTGCTTGCAGGCTTTTGCTGCTTAGAAAGGGGAACCATGGATAGAGTCTCCGGATCGTCTGAGGGCATCGATATATACAAGGGAAGAAGTGTGTGGTGGCAACTTGCAGATGCACAAGGCTGTGGGACTTACGAGGCTGTATGCATTTCGCTAAGCGAGGCTGCACCACTTACACGAGGCTGGACCCACTTGAGCAGACCAATCCTTAAGTAAAGCTACCTAGACAAATAAGCAAACTGTTATATTTGCTCGTAGAAACATCATTCTGATATGATTAACGACTTGCCAATAGTGACCTTGTGAAAATGCATTTGGGTCACGTCTTTGGACTTGCGATTGTGGTGTGCATTTCGAAATTCCGTATCTAAGGTTTCGTGAGCCTCCAGGGCTCTAGCTGTCAATTTGCAGCCACTCATACGAAGCAGTATCCAAGCCATTATTTTGCAAATCTTGGAGCACACGTAAATGGGCCATGAAAGAGATCAATGAACGAATGAACAAGAAAGTACATGGGCAGGTTGTCAGAACACCAGCAGATAGGATACACTGCATCCTCTGTAGTTTGTGCCTCTTAATTTGACAGTTGACAGATCTGAGATGAAATCATCCTGAGCATTCCAAGGTTGCTTGAGTCTATCATCCTTCCTTCCCCGTACAAACGCAGCCCTCCTTGCGGAGCTGCGAAGGCCAAGTGTAGACAAAGCCCTCAGACTTGCCCGTTGACATCTTTTCCGGCTGATGCATGTGTACTCGCAGCTACATCCTCCGCGGCTACTTCCCCCTCGATGTCATCGTCGCCGTCTTTGATCCCGGTCATTTTGGCCACTACTTTAGCCGCGTAACAGTCACCGCACACGTTGACAGCTGTCCTAAATCGATCCAGGAACCAGTCGATGGCCACAACGACGGCGTACATCCCGGTGATAGGGACGTTGATAGCCTCGCATATCATCACAGTAAGAACAAGTGAGGAACTCGGGATTGGAGAGGCTCCGATCGTGGCGAGTGTCGAGAGCAATGTGATGATCACGTACTGGGCTGGGCCGAGGACGATTCCCTGCGTAGCAGCCATAAACGTCACCACAACCGGGAAGTAGATGGCGGTGCTGTCGTCGAGTCAGCCTCTGAATATTAAGCAAGTCCCCCCAGCACCCGGTGATGACTTACCCATCCATGTTCACAAGACAGCCAACCGGCACGGCGAATTTTGTGACAATACGTGGGACACCTTGCGCCAACGTCACTCGCATAGTGACCGGGAGCGTAGCAGCCGAGCTCGCAGACCCCCAAGCGGTCATCCACGCGGGTGAGATGCGCAAGAAGAAGGCATAGGGATTCTCCCTCACCAAGAACGCAAAGATGGCGGCCAATGTGATGAAGAGGTGAATGAACATGCCCGACAGCGCCGCCCCAATCAACACACCGAGGTTCTGGCCGATCTCTGCGATGTCCAGCCTGAACATGTTGGGCAGGATGAGGAAGAATACACCAATAGGGGCGAGCTTGATGAGGAACAGGATGACTTTGAGGACCATCTCCTCAATCTCCTTAATGGTCCTGATCAAAGGGCTGTCGCGTTTAAGGAGGTAACCGACGACAAGACTGACTACCATTACACTGAGTAGCACGTCGTTGGCCAAAGCGTCGAAGATGTTCTGCGGGATGATCGACTCGAACAGGTCGACTACAACGTCGTGCGGCGCCGTCTCTTCCTGTTCTCGTACGTCTTCGGGGTCGATCTGCTCACTGTCTTCGCCTTGGACCGGCACCATGAGCCGCCTCCATCCCACGGCGACAGTCACCACGGAGAAGACAATGGCGATGATAGTGGTGACGAGGTAGTACCCCAGTGTCCACTTTGCGATGCGCTGGCCGTTGCCGGAGCCCAGTTCGCGGAGGGACACGACCGCGAGGATCAGGGACGTGATGATCAGGGGGAGGACTGTAGAAGTGGCAAATGTCAGCTCACGTGCCTTGTTGCAGGTGATATCCGAGTCGACTCTAGGAGATGAACTGCCACGCACCAGTCGCCCTCAAAGCTCTAAGCCATGTGGTTCCGGGAATACCAAGAATCGTGCTCGCGGCTTCGGGCACCGAGTCGACAGTGCTGGTCACTGCGAGGCCGATCGCGATGGCGAGCACAGCAGAAATGACGATCTGTGCCGCCGAGCCAGGCTCTTTGATGGGGTGCCACCATGGCTTCTTGGGCTCGGGCACCAGAGATGAGGACGTTGGGACATTCTGAACATCGATGGACAGTGTGTCCGCACTCTCAGTTTCTTTACCCATTGCTTTAGTGCAAGTTGTAAGAACGTACTGTACTGATCAGGCGGACGCAGACGGATGGGGTGGAAATGAAGGAAAGAATCAAAAAAGCAGTTGTTGGTATCTTTATCTGTCTGTGCCCACCACCCAACTCTCGAAACCATACCGCCGGTATCCAATTACCCTTCCAGCGGATGTTCGAAGAATGCTAGGCGCCAATGAACCTAGTTGCTGGTAATGAGGAGCTGGGCGAAGGTGAGTGGGCGGAAGACAGGCCAAGGCGCAGCCAACGTCCGGCCGGAAGCTGGAGGATGACTCTAGGAGCTGGGCGAGATACCGCCACAACCTCAACTTCTACATTGAGTTATATCAGGTTGCAATGTGGCGTGGAATACCATTTGGCGCGGTGGCTCGCGTGCCCACCGAGTGCTTGTAGACTATCATGGTCTTTCTGGCAGCGATGTGGTCTTCCTGCCGTAACCCCGTGCTCGTGTGCATCCATCTTCTGCTGGATCTACTGTCCAGGTGTGGCTTCTTATCGATTTCCGTCTTGAAATGCTTGGCTGGAGAAGATTTAGCCAAGATTTGTGTACACGCTTGTGATGATTTGCCTCAGCGAAGAAAGATCTCCAAAGTTGTTGCCCAG
This sequence comes from Ophiognomonia clavigignenti-juglandacearum, assembly GCA_003671545.1. Classification (NCBI taxonomy): domain Eukaryota; kingdom Fungi; phylum Ascomycota; class Sordariomycetes; order Diaporthales; family Gnomoniaceae; genus Ophiognomonia; species Ophiognomonia clavigignenti-juglandacearum. Next base: position 24,173 of record PYFS01002180.1, on the reverse strand, counting down.
CCTGAAGCCTATGCTTGGGTTCGGATCTAGGAGCTGCCAAGGCTTGGACTGTTCACACGACCGGCTTTTTGAAGTCATATCTACTTGTACGAAGCAGTATCTCGAGTGCTGTTTCTCCTGAATACGAGACCACCTGTGTCAGCTAGAGTGTAGATATCCGGTGCCGAATCGAAACTTTGGAATTCGATGGATGTCTTTAAGGAGCCCGAGTCTGCGCTCAAAACAAATCTTTCTCAGTCATAAACAAACCAAACGCTTATCTCAAAGTTCATGCATTAACTTACTAATAAGTTTCGAGTATAGCCCTCAGTAATTTCATAAAGGTGATAAATATTCACGATTAGAATTCCGGGATGCGGTCCCGATGTCTGAGAAGTCAGTGAAGAGTGTCTATTTCATTCGCGCTTATAAACCGTCTAACCTCGTGAAATACGACTAGATCGGGTGTCAACGGCAGCTTTTGCCGGATGAGAGTAGGTAAAGCACTTGAAAATATCAATATTGCGTGTGTCGGTGCATATCGGGAGCCATGAAATAGTAATGGGCGGCACGTTCGTCAGTAACATCTGGCTCACATGATACTACCTATACTAGTTCTACGCTTATGGGCTACCTTTCGACACAAATCACTAAGTAAATATGGGATTGCTTGTAAGTTTCTCAGACTCACGTTACTGCTACAGGATCCTAATTTGTTGTGTGCCACGGTACACGGTGGTGATCAGTGTGCGTTCCCAATCTTGAGGGTGCACAACTTCCGAGGATTTTGTCTACGTATAGTATTACAATGTCACTTTACACTTCTTTGTGCGATATTTATAAATCAATTATAGGCTTTTATAGTTGTTGTTCGTGCAGTGCTGGTCTCCCGGTCTTTGTGCTAATCAGCAACCTGGGCCACAGAACGATGTGCTTCATGTGGGATACATGCCACAAAGGCAGCAGTCGACAATTTGGGCGGGATTCTTGGAGACAGACCATCTTTGTTATCCATCCCGCGCAGGTGTGCATAAGAATCTCATGATAGATCCAGCTTTGCACGCCATCCAGTTCACACTTTTGCAAAAACGCTCTGCGCATACCATTCCGCCCCCCCCCCGCCTCTAAGAGCCTACCCAGTAACAGCAACTTAGCTATTATCAGAAACATTAAACTTTACTTTGTGACAAACTAGCAATGGCCGCGGTTCCAATCCCGACAATTGAGAGTTTTGGCCTTCGGCGGGAAGTCCTGGACGAGGCCAGTGGGTGGCTTCAAGAGCGAAGTGCTTTTGCGACCCTGTTCACTGGCATGGCCCCATGGGCAGACGAAGAGAAACTTGCAACAGGATCAGAGCAATTCTGGGTACAGGACCCTAATCGTCCTGACCCGGAGTGGGAAATAAATGTCAAGTATGCCATGCACGCGAACGAGGAGACCCTGGTTATATTCGACATGTGGCTGATGGACGACGAGACTGGGCAACGGTGGACAAAAATGAAAGGACGTGAGTCAACCGCCCTCAAGTCCTCCCATGGGACTAGAATCACAGACTGACAAGAGCATGCAAATAGGAGACTTGATTGCAGACTGCTGGGTCAAGGGAGGTGGCTCCCAGCCTCCTTGTGCCCGTAACGGCCTTAGACATCTTGCTATACACTGCGTTGTGAACACCGAAACAGATGCAGCCATGCAAGCTGTGTACAACGCAAGTGTGTCTGCTGGCGACCGGGACCCCGCTTCCATGGAAGCTATTGAGTGGAAACGTGAAAGTCCTTATTGGAAGGATGCCGTGTTCCTGCGTTTAGCAGATGGAGTTGCGAAAACACTGAGCACGCCGGCTAAGCAGATCAGGGTGGACAGGGTATTCATCACACTAAACAACCGACTCCAACCGTATAATCTGATTATTCACATGGCCGTTGTGTTTCCGGTTAAGCCTCCGATTGTGCCAGAGGTGGTGCCAGAGGTGCAGGCAGAGCAGCAGCCGGGCTCCGGCGCCATGTGAGAAGGGTAGTATGTCTATGGTAGCCAGCAACCTGGTCAGTCAGCTGAGAGCTTCGTAGATAATCGTGCAAATAAATATTGTGATGGACATCATGAATCCCGGACAGCGCAGTTGTGAGCATACCACACTTTTCAACGTTGGTTCCAGGCGCTAGGCTGAACCAGAAGAGCCTACAAGTGATAACGGGACCGATTCAAATGTGACCCTTCAATCATCGAGCCCTTTTTGAGGGATGCCTTGAGACGATATTAGTGACGTGCCCTGTTTGGGTTGCCTCTCAGACCAGGTAATGGATGCATTCTCATTTGTCCATTGCACTACGCATACTTGCCCGACTTCCCCGACACATCGCTCTTTCCATCGTCCTCGTCCTCGCTCTCATCCGCCTGCAGCTCAAACGCCTTCTTCCCGCCCTGGCTCTTGCGCCGCCGCACCTCGCCCCGCTCCCGCATTTCCTCGCGGATCTTCCGACTAACCTCGTCCAAGCCCTCCTTGGAGTCCAGCGTGGTGAACGCGCTGATAGGGAACCCCGCGGACCCAAAAGCCCCGCCGCTGGAGCTGCTGCGGCTGCGGGACCGCGACGGCGGCCGCGTCGAGAACAGACCCACCTTGCCGATGTTGCTGTAGGACTCGTTCTTAGGGAGGCCGCGGCTGCTCGACGTGGTGTCGCGACGCGTGAGGGGTCGTGTGGGACTCTCTGCGTCGACGCCGCCTGTGATTGAGATGTCGCTGTCGCGTCTCCGCATGTCGGCCTTGTCTTTGACCGGGTCGGCGACGATGCGTGTCTTGTCAAAATCTGAGAACATCTCGGGCCCGAGCTCGTTGATGACACTTGTTACACGCTCACTCAACGCCGCCCGCCGCTCACGCAGTTGTTGGATGTTGTAGCTGGACGTGGGGTTGAGGCACATGACCAGAGGCCGCAGTGACTTGGCAATATCCATGCCGACTTCTCCGAATCGCAGGGCAGCAAAGGTGATAAGAGGAAATAGTATCCATCCGATGGGAAAGGCCGTCCAAAGGGGTATCCACCGCGGAACATAATCCCAATATCCCCAAAGACGATCAGCGTAGACCCTCCAGACGAAAATGCAGATGTAGGTGTTGTAGAGAATCGGCGCAAAGAACAAGGCTGTCATTATCTTCCATGTTGCCATCACGTCACGACCCTGAATCTTGACCGTGGAACCTGCCAGCGCCTCCCGAGCTTTGCGTATGCTGATGTACTTTGTCAAGACGAACACAGGCGTGAACAGCATCAGCCCGGGAAGAGTGCCGATCAGAAGGAACAGAAGCTTCAGTACTCTATACAAAGTGGTGTAGATGACTTTGTGAATGGGCATCCTGGTGTACTGGACCTGATGATCGCGGATGTTCAGGTACCTAAGCTGCTTGTTGTATTCCTTGACATCTTGCGATATTTGGGTGATCCTCGGGTCGTCCTTATACCGTTCGTAGCCCATGGCTAGCCGGCGGTTGAGCTCGACGACATACGGCAGAGGCAGCTTCTTTCCGGTTGGCTTGTACAAGCGTCGAGCAGCCTGGATAAGCATGAGGGTGTCGTAGTCGGGGGTTTGCACTGTCACAGCGGCAAGTCCTTGGTAGACCGTGTCCAGTAGTGCGCCAATCGCCTCCCGCCGCTGTCCGTGCTGGTACATGTCCACGAGTTCCGTTGGTATATCTATGGGCTGTCCAAACTCGACCACTGCTCTTGACCGGAACTTGTGAGCGTGGAAGTAGTTCATGCCGACTGGGACAATCTTCAGGTCGATGTTGGGCGAATCGGCTATGGCGCCGAGAGCCATGATAGCAACGCCGGCCTTGATGGGAAGCAGACCAGTACGGTCATGACTACCGCCCTCCGGGAAAATACCCACACAGCCTCCATTTCTCAGACGGTCAAAGACAGCTTCGTATACCTTGGTCTGGTCGATGCGAGGAGCCAGCTTGTAAGGCGTGCCCTGATAGCCTTCCTCGGGGCCGGTGAGGTCCTTGTTGGCAAAGTTGCCAGCCTCGTCAACATCTTCGCGTCCTGTCAACTGGTACAAGGAAAGCTTTGTCTTGAAGGGGCGCTTGGTACGGATCTCCTCTGGACCAAGGATCTCTGCAATGTCGACATTCGTGCTGGCCTGGTTCTTGGCGGCAGGTAAGAAGATCATGCCACCTATTTCGGCCTCCCTATCGAAATGGGTGCCGACACCGCGGATCAGGGTTGGGTCTCGGATAGGATCGGGCATGTATACGAGGCCCTCCTTAGGTTTGGCAGCATCCTGGGCACGGCCGACAGGAACAGCACCGGTCTGGCGCGAGGCCCAGCCGATGAAGCCATGGACGGACTTTTGGGCTACAAGGAGGGAAACGCGGCGTTTTGCTTCGTTTTTGAGGGTTCGTTGGAGAATGAGGGCATCGACGAACTAGAGGAAGAGGAGGAGTCAGTCAGCGCAGTGCTCCGAGGCAGGTAGTTGGAGTGACGGAAGATGCGAACCTGGTTTGCATGGGGCGCAGCGACGAACAAGACAGGCCCATGCCTTGGAACCTTCCACGACCCTCGAGGGTGGACCTCGCGGAAGAACAGATCGACAAAGACGGACATGAGCCATAGGAAGGTGTCGTATGTCCATTTGTTCATGGGATATAGTTTGGTAGCGGGCGTCGGAGAGCCGGCGCTGGTGGGCGGGGCGCCATTAGAGTGGGAAGGCATCGTGAATGGTGTGCCGGGCCGAAGCTAGTTGGAGCTGCGAGACGGTGGGATGCAGTCGCCGGGCTTGATTTGTCTTCGCGAAGGTATTATGAGGGCCTCGGGAAAGTGGGTTTCAGCTTCGGAGGAGGAGGTGGTGGTACTGTGCGCCGGCAAATCGGGGGCGGCAGCGGCAGCAGCAGCACGAGAGTGGATATCGTAGCCGGATGAGGGATAGAGATGCTAATGCTGACGATGAAAAGCCAATCAAGATGACATTGCGGTGACAGCACCGACACAACCGACAGCTTTCACGTCCATAGACAGAAGGTGAGAGGTTCACGGGGAAAGGAGTGGTGGTTGTCGAGATGAGGCCCAGCGGTTACGCGAGCTCGAAAATTCCAAGCAGCTCTATCGCGGTAATGTCACTCGCTCATCCCCGCCAATGCCACCCACCCCCTGTAGCACACACACAGTACAAAGTATGACGTGTGGGGGATGGTCGTACGACACGAAATGTGCCCAGGAATTCTGTACTAAAGCTACGAATGCACGCTACCGACTTATCTTTTCTTGTTTACGTGCCGATTTATCTGTTACGATCACATCTCGAGTCTCTGCGAGTACAGTACTCGTATCTGAATCAAGTTATGCCTGGAGCACACCAGGGCTGATGCTATAGTGTCTGTGCCCAAGCTCCTTGCCCAGGACAGGACCATCTCGTCCGTAGGAAACTGTACGTTTTCATCTCCCAACAAATGGTGTCCGCTATCTTGTTTGCATACTACGTAGTGTACTACACTCTACTGATCACGAATTCGTTGCGAGGAATCCGGGCTTAGCAAAACTTAATGTTGTTGTATCAAGCATTTCGCCAGGTGTAAGGCTGATGAGTGAGTGCTATGAATGGAGATGGGGCTCTATCACTGCAGCTGCGCCTCCATGGCTTCGTTTTCGGCAGGTTGCATTACGGCTTTCAAAGTCAGACCAACCGTCGTGATGCCAGACAAGCCGATAGTGGATGTGACGGCAGTGCTACCTGGGGTGGACATTCATCACCGTTTGTGTGGGTCCAGAGTATGTCCATACAATAAAATTGTCCATGCTTGTGCTACCTGGGCAGCATACCTCTCAACAGCCCTCGCAATGGCATAGAGTTGCAGTAGCCAAAACACTCGAATACAAAACGCTGTGGGTATCATCACATTCGCCCATTTCCTTCAGGGAGACGACCAGCCTCAATTCTTCTTTCCCTTGCCCTTGCCTTTGTATTTGATCTTCTTCTCCGGAACGCTGGTCTCGCCACCCTCCAGCTCCTCCTGCGTAATCAGGCCCTCCTCCACCATCTCCTGAGTCTTCTCGTTGGCTGAGATGAACATTTGCAAATCATTGTTCATGTCTCTCTGTTCCTCCAGTTCCTCCGCGAGCTTCTCAGTCTGCACCTTCATCTTGTCCATCTCCTTGTTGACATGCGTTACCTTCTCCATCAAACCCTTGTTGATCTGCTTTTCCTCCTGGAGTGACTGCGTCAGCTTTCGCGCCAGCTCCGAAGACTTGTCGGCGCGCTTGCGTTCTTTCGTCAGGTCCCGCTCGAGCGATGCCGTCTCCTTCTTCAAGGTTTGGTGCTCAGCATCTAGAACACGCAATCTACTCAGCGCCTCTGCGGCCTGTGATGAAGCCGCTTCCGCAGCTGCTGACGCCTTGGCTGCCTTGTCAGCGGCTTTGTTGACAATTTCTTCAAAGTAGACCCGCTGGCTTTCCAACTGGCTCGTAAGGAGATGCGAATACTCCATGCCGATGTTGTCCAGCTTCGCTCTCGGCACTACGTCCATCTCAGGACCGGACTGCTCGTTGCCATTGCCATTTCGTGTCGGCATATTGGTGCTCGGGAATTCGACCACTTTGCCCTCGCCTTTCTCACGAATTAACCGGTGGACCCAGATATCTCCAGCGTAGTCCCAGACATGCTGTGTCTCTAACTCGAGGCTGAAGCAGTGTGCCGTATCTTTCCAGTGATCCTTGGCGTGTCCTCCCTTGTAGCGTCCGCAACCAACATTGCCGCAGATGAGACAAACCCAGAGATCGTCCGTAGTGTTGCATCGTCCGCAGAAGTTGGAAATACCGTGGCCAAAGGGGTGGGAGTAGGGGTCGCTCGAATCAACAGAGCTTGAGGCGGTTGGGTTGGTCGCCCGACAGACGGGGCAGCCAGAGCCGCTCCAGGACTGAAGACACGTGCAGTGGAAGACGTGCTGGCATGGAATGGTGATCAACCCAGACGTGTCATCCATACGCTCCAGGCAGACCGTGCAAGTAGGAAGCTCGACAAGATCGGGAGTAGGTGGTGGGAATGGCTTGAGGTGATTGAGGTGCCCAACCGCAGTCTTGGAGGAACTAGCTGAGGGCTGGGAGGGCGCCTCGATGGTGATGGACTTGATGAACGTGACGTGACATAGAGCGTCCTCCCTCATGGGCCCAAATGTCTTGCCGTCAAACTCCTTCCTCCAAGCATCCGCCACTTTGCGATCGCGAAACTTCATCAGGACCATGTATGTACCCAACGTGCTTGTCATCAGCATCCTGTAGTGTGCCACAGCTCCCAGCCACTTTTGTCCCACAAAGTTCAGGAAGCCCACAGGGGAGAGGTAACCTGGCACCGCGGGTATGCAAAGTATTGTGCCGTCGTCGCCGTTCAGGCTTTCCGTTGTCGTGCTGGTAGCTCCCAGCTCAAGGGCCTCGCGGTAGAGATGTACGATGCCCCATCCGGCTTGTGTGTTCTTGCAGTCCAGTGACTTGAATTGTCCCTTGGTGTCTGTGCCCGGCCCACCCAGATTAGGGCCCAACGAAGCGGCCGGTGATGGCTCCTCCGAATTGCCCGCCATGTTGTCTTCGGGTATGTCGAGGCTCTCTATTCGAACAGGTCCAAAGCGCCAGTCCCTACCTGCAGTCTGAGGTCCTATCCCAGCACGAAAGCCAGGTGGTGGATAGCTCTCCGACCTGTTCCTCCTGTTGCTTGTGTTCTGCAGAACGAGGGCTTGACTGCTGCCCTCTTCCTCTCCGTCAAGCACAGGTGACGTCGGCGTTCCGCAGTCGATCACTCGAGACACCTGTCGGTGTAGAAACCCGCGGTCTTCAGCGGGGAGGTATTCTTCGAGACGGTCGATGCTCTTTTGCTTCTCGCGCTTCTCGGGGTTAGCTGATCTCGGATCGGCTCGTCTCGGGTGGGATGGTAGGACGTCGAAGATGGAGCTCGCTGGGTTTGGCTGCCAAATATGGCTTGTGAAGATAGACTCCTCGCTGAGATTGGTTTCGGTGGGTACTGGATGCGAGTAGAGTTCTAGCTTCAGGTGGTAGGAATAAGAACACATTCTTCGAACGAGGAAGCCGGGCTCTTCCCCATCGGTCCAATGGTAGCGGTAGACTTGATAGAAGCTATACTTTTCAGGAGAGCGATTCGGCTGTTTGGAGGAATTGTGTTTGCGCAAGGTGGAGGTGGGTGTTGGTGGAACGCGTTGGCTTGTGACAATGGTGCCCACAGAAGGTTCTGGCGCAGGGCATGCGTCAGCTTTTGAGAATGGCGCGTGTCACTGTTCAGCCTGACAAATACAAAGAAAGAAAGAAGGAAGCCTGGACGAGAAGTGAGTGCTCTAGTGGAAAGTGTCGCAGCCAGGTTTACAGCAAAAGAGTCTTGCGATTCTGGAGGCATGACGGAGCACTCCGCGTGGGCCCTTGCCCCTCTACACCTGCCCCCTGTCGTTCTGCCCCTCACACAGTAATAAATACCTTAGTACCTACGTACCCCATACGATCAGCGGATTACGGGGATCATCACATTGAAGACAACAGGTAGGCCGCGATAAACGGCCATTTCGGAGTTCGTCACTAGTGCAGATACATGTCACAATTGGAGAAGGAACGAAACATTGTTGTTGAGACTTCAACGCAGTCTACTACTCATTGCTCTGAGCCTTTCTCTCCTGTCGGTAGAGTATGTTGGGGTATGCTCTCCTCCTGTAGTCGATGCTACCTCACGGTGCTCTCTTTACTGATTGCCTTCGCCACCTCAACCAGAACTCGTTTACTGGCCTCCACGCAGACGCAGCACCAAGTGCAGCGTCGACTCCTTCTGAATGTTGTAGTCGGAAAGCGTGCGCCCATCCTCCAACTGCTTGCCAGCGAAGATGAGACGTTGCTGGTCCGGGGGAATACCCTCCTTATCCTGAATCTTTGTCTTCACGTTGTCAATGGTATCCGAAGATTCCACCTCCAATGTAATTGTCTTGCCTGTCAGCGTCTTGACAAAGATTTGCATGCCACCACGGAGACGGAGGACGAGGTGAAGGGTGGACTCCTTCTGGATGTTGTAGTCGGACAATGTGCGACCATCCTCGAGCTGCTTTCCAGCGAAGATGAGACGCTGTTGGTCTGGGGGAATGCCCTCCTTGTCCTGGATCTTGGTCTTAACGTTGTCGATGGTGTCAGACGACTCGACCTCGAGAGTGATGGTTTTGCCGGTCAGAGTCTTGACGAAGATCTGCATTCCACCACGCAGGCGGAGGACGAGGTGGAGTGTGGACTCCTTCTGGATGTTGTAGTCGGAGAGGGTGCGGCCGTCCTCAAGTTGCTTTCCGGCGAAAATCAGGCGCTGTTGGTCTGGGGGAATGCCCTCCTTGTCCTGAATCTTGGTCTTGACGTTGTCGATGGTGTCGGAGGACTCGACCTCGAGGGTGATGGTCTTGCCGGTGAGGGTCTTCACAAAGATCTGCATCTTGTCGGTTGATGGGTGGTTGAGTGGGTGATGTGAGTGTTTGGGATGAGATGTTTGATTGATTGCTTGATTGACTTGATGATTTGAGAGGTCAAGAGTGATTGATGGTTGATGTAGGAGGGAAAGGGACAGCGAATGCAGAGGAGGGTGGGAGGCGGCACTAAATACTCGTTGGGGGGGCAAACGGTTGCAGGTCAGGAGTTAGGGCACCCTTGCCACCGCCGCTCCTGCCTTAAAAAGTGGGTCTCTAGGCGCGAAATCCAAGAGGTTGGCCAATCACTAGTTGCCATGACCCCTCCAACGTTCCTGCCTTCACTGCCAGCCTGACAGCTGATTAGCAAGCCGGTCGGTGGCTGAGCAGTTTGGTAAGTTCCAGAACATCGGAGGATGTTCTGCTATCTTCTGTGATGAGGACTCATCAAAACATGCCAGTACTAAGTGCCTAGGCAATTACTACATATGATGAAGCATGCTACCATGGGCGGTCGACTGACTTAGGACCGAGTTCGCCCGCTTAACGAGTGCACGCTCTTATCTGGTAGTGGCATGGGCTGTCACGCGGGCCCAACCTGAGACCCATCACCTCCCCCCCCTTTTTCAACAACAAAGCCTTACCGTTCATAGATTACTTATTAGGCACGCATGAACTGCCACCAAGTTTATCTGTTCTAAACATAAGCCTCAGGTCCCTTTGACTGCCTGGAGCTCACAGTCTACAATACGTGTTGAGGTGAGGTCCTATCACGACACCACGAACAAAGACGACGTCATTTGACACCAGGACTGGGGAAGCAGGGAAGTCTGGTCCACCGCAAAAGACACAGGACCCGCAGAACTCGGAAAGGTCCGACGCGGGCGCACCGCAGTCTTCCAGCTCCAGGCAAGCTGGCAAGCCAGGCCCATCTTCGTACGACGGCCTGGATAAGGTTCTGCTTGATTCAAACAAACTCAGGACAACTTGCTTTGAAGAGCCCGCCACCATGGTTCTATGGCGAGGAGTCAGTATACTGTAGGTAGCCTGCCGCGCGAAATTGAGCCCTCATTGCCCGCTCATGAGCCATTCACCACCGGTACAAAGTACTTACCCGTCAGGCTCTTGACCTTTCCAGATGTCTTCTCCTATTCCACCCGGAAGCTGACTGTCCTTGGCACGGCCAATCCGGACTCACCCGGAGGCACCGTACTGCGCTACGCGTTAGTCAAGATCCAAGACGTGGTGCATCTACGACAAAGAGATTTATGACACATGTGCAGGACCTTGTCTGCAGGCGTACCTGCCTACGATCCAAGGCACAGAATGCCGCTCTGTAGGGTGCCTGAGTATCTCTCAGAACTGAAGAGGAGTGCGTCCGAGACACGGCTTGACATATGCCAATCACCTGGGCACCCTCGTCACGACACTGCCACAGTTGCCATTGATGATCATGACGGACCGGCCCGGACACGATATGTCCACGCTTCACGCATGAGACAATGGACGTGATTTGTCACGTTGCGGGAGTAAATATCTCATGGTCGAAAGTCATGGGAATCCCCCACCCAGACTGGGGGAACCAGCACGTTTCCGCCCCTGCGGTGTGGCCGCGGTGCTTCTTCAACGAGACTTCGCTCCTGCACCCTGCACGAACATGCATGTCTCACTCTGCAACCCAGAATTAAATGAAGGAGCAAAGGAGACGGCAGTCTCACATACCAGATCGTGGCTGTGTCCAAGGTTCTTGCGCTGTCATCCTGCAACGCGACTCTCTCGGCCGTGCTACAGCTCCAGCTTTTCACCGGCCGTTGTGGCAGTGTGGTGGTAGTTGCAACATCACACTGGCCTAGTGTTCACTAGACCACAAAAGTACTTGCCTGCAAATGCGAGGAGGGTGTGCGCGACGGCAAGATGGGTAAGCTCGGCTCTGCACGTTTGCTGCAAACCCATCCAAAATGGGTGGTCCGTCTGCGGGCCTATTTGAGACCACAGTAGCGGTGAGCGAGCACACAAACAGAGTGCTCATGTGGAGTGCGAATGAACTCAAACAATGGACAAAGCCAGGGGAAACACGTCACGGGCGATTTGGCATGGTCACCGGAAAGTCAGATCATTTGCAGATCGTTTGAAGGAATTGGAATCATGTTTTGTTGTCCTTTTCTCTAGCTACCTCCTTCCCATCAACGAGTTTTGATTCTGCAAGAAACCACCTCCGCTGTCCCCCAGGCGCATCACCAGGTAAGACACCGGCGTCGTCCCTCCAAAACCAGTCATCAATGGCTGCTGCCGTCTCCCCGCGAAAGGACACGGGCCAAGTGAGGTGACGAGAACACTGTAATAGTAATACTGCCATCGTGTCGTTTGGGGGCTGGGCCTCTCAGAACGAACGCCGGTTGGCCATGCTGTGTTCTGCATATAATCTATATGCAGGAACTGAATATTGGGGGGAGAGGTAGAATGCCGCCGACCCCCAGTTTTGGTAGAATGACCCTTGCAGGGGACATCTGTTGCTTTGTTGTATGTGCAGTCATACACGTCGTAGTTCGTCAGTAGTCGTAAGCGTTCCAATGTCGAGTTGATGATTGTGCTTCCGGCGTTGATATCGTCGCAATTGTGGCGGTGACCGGCCGTGAGTGTGTAGAAATAAATGTGTGAAATCCAAAACAAGTCGCAAAAAACGCCCTCGCTTGCCTATGCCCGGTATGAAAATAGAGAAAAAACTAGAAAATCCACATTGAAAACACAGAAAGGTAGAGCACGGTTGAGATATCCACATCGATGCTTAGTTCGAGCGAATGACCAACTTCGACAAGAACTTATTGGACAGGGAGTCAAAATCATCCCTGTCAAACTTGGTGTCGGGGCGAGTCCTCAGATAAGCCTCTGTGCGTGTTGTCAGCGAAGATTCAAGCGTGATTAGGGTTCATGCGAGTCAACTTACCATGCTTCAAAACGTGCGATCGGACCTCAGTCATGGCCTCACAAACGGCGGGGTTGTTGTTGAGCAGCTGACCATGGCGGCGAGTGTCCCATTCGGTGAAGGAGGGAAGCTTCTGGGAGATAGCATGGAACAGACCAACAATGACACCCACGGGAATAGTCTCCATGTCGGTGCAGAACTTGTTGACGGCAACTGGGTCTGGCACACGGTAGTGGCAGTCGAACTGCATCTCCTCCCAAACCGCCAGCAAGATCGAAGCCAGCATGAAAATGGTGGGCCAGTTCTTGAGACGCTCTCCACTGTAGACACTCGAGTAGAGACCCGAGAGCTCCTCCAGAATATCCTTCTGCAGCTCGCGCCACATGTCGGCCATGGCACACTTGATTTGGAAGTTGATCATGACCGGTGCGACGACCTTGCCGAAGTACTTGGAGTCCTCGTCATCAATGGTTCCATCCAGCTGATCCTCCGAGCCTTGCTGCTCCACCATCGTGATGTGCAGCGTCAAATTGTAAGCCAGAACAAGCTTTAGCGCCTTGCGGATGACAGGCGACTTTTCCTTCATGTAGAAGCGGTGGGCCGTCTTGAGAATGTCGGTGATGAAAGGAGTGCCCTCGAAGTGGTCGTCGATGAAAGTCTCGAATGACTGGTCGATGTGCTTGTCGAGGTACTCAGACAGAGCCTCCATGGAGACACCCTCGCGGCCAACGTCCAACTTCTCAGTGCGAATCTCAAAGTCGATCGGCTCCTGGTCTTGCAGGTGAGACTCGACCCAGTCGACCTGGAAGCAGCTCTCATCGGCCACAAACACCTCACGAACCATGACAGGCAAGCAGAAGCCATAGCCGTGCGTGATCCACATCAGAGTCTCCTGGGGTGCGAAGCCCTTCACATTGTAGACCGACACGCCGCGGTCCATGTGCCTTTCGTAGTCCGCCTTCCAATCCTTCATGAAGAAACCGATGTCCTTGATGTCAATACGAGTGCAAGGAACCTGCCACAGACGAGCATGAGAAGGCTGGCAGCCGGCGCAAGGCTCGCCCTTGTCGCAGGTCTTCTTGAGGAACTTGCAACGCAGACAGGCGCGCAGCTTCCTGATCTCACTGGCCTGCTTCCGCTGCTCTGGCAGAAGGGGACCACGTCTCCTTCCGACCTTCTTCTCGCCAGTGCCATCCTTCTTGCCAGTCGATGCTGTCCGGCGGATGACAGCCTTGGTCGGTGGCTTGGCGATGGGGCTCTTCCGGGGGGCAGTGGTCCTCCTCCCGGGGGGTGAGACCGAGGAAGTGGATCCAGTGATGGAGCCAACACCGGAGCCACTTGCAGGGCTTGAACGATTGCTGGCGGTGGCGCGGATGGGCATGGGGGCGACACCGGAGCTGGGGCTGATAATCTCATGTGAGTGCGAATGAGAGTGAGAGTGATGGTGTTGAGCGTCCCCATGGAAGCAATGCCGGTGATTGGCGGCGTTTTCGACGTAAGAGTCAGAACCGGGTGAGAATGGTGAGATGGGAAAAGAGACCTCCTCATAACTTCCAAATTCCAACGAGGTACCATCAGATTGGGATGAGTCGGAGCCGGTTCTCAAGTGCAGTGTCTGGCCGGGATTGAAAACATTTTGAGCTTGTGGGGTCTGAGAAAAGGAGTCGTAGTTGGGGTGGTACATGTCGACCATGGCCCATCCATTATCGCTCCCCGAGCCCATCGACAACACCTCCAAGTAGGTGCCGGTAGGGGAATTGCTGCCCATGCTTGCTACGCGTGGAAGACCGTCGGCTGGTATTTGCATGGCCGTCTCAAAATCCTGCCAATTTGCCATACCCGCGGTGCTCATATTCGGCGCCACATTCCACGACAATTGCTGCTGATTGACCTCCTCGACAGGTGACATCTGGAAATTCGTAGGGGACATCTGGTGCATGCTGGCCTCCAGGGCTGCCTGTGTCGTAGCAGGGAGGTAGTTGATTGGCGAAGGCTGCAAATGTGTGGCAAACGGGTTAAAACTCATCAGCGCAGACGAATCCTGGATGAATTGGGACAGATCTTGCGGTTGTGTGTGCATCTGTTGCTGCTGATATGTCCAGTCTGCGAGCATTGACGAGGCCTGAGGCATGGTCGTAGTGGCGGTGTACGGCGACAGCTGTTGCTGGTGCGGACTCGACGCCGTCGAGCTGTGGTGCCCTACAGGCGACTGTGCTTGCTGCTCCTCGGGCGAGGAGGGTGAAACACTGCTGTGGGAGTTGGGTGAGTGCATCGAGACGGGAGAGACGCCGGCGGCGGCTGCCATGTCCAGGGGCATTTGCCAGTGTCCCGAAGGACTCTGGCGACTGTGTTGCTGGACCATGGCGGTCGAGGCTGTTGTCGTCGGTATGGAGTTGTGAGAGATGCCTGTTGTGTATGTTGCGTATCGCTCTCGTGGGTCGTAACCAAGCTGTTCCAGCAATGCCGCTTCACCTCCGGGGACAGCGCTGAAGTCGTATGTCATGGCTTCGGTTGTCAGGGGTGATGGCGGAAAAGGAGAGACGGATGAGATTGGCGAGTCTGAACAATGTTGTATGGAGATGTGTCTAAGAGGCGGAGTCACGACACCGCTCTTTCACAAGGATCTCGAGGGGAGCAATGGGAGAGAGATGTCAGGGAAGGAGCATGAGCGATGCGAGCCACGGTTGACCTGGGAGGGGGGGCCGACGAGGAGAATATCAAAATGGGTTGGTTGGTCGGGTAGGTAGGGAGATAAGCTCAAAAAGGCTGTAGAGGAGATGGGTAAGGTATGCGTCAAGGACGACGACAGCGATGATGTAGACAGCACACACACACAGGCACAGCTACAGGCCAAGAATGGCTGTCGTAATGTGCGCGTTGTTGGGTCCTCGAGGGGTATGAAGACGTTGTGGGAAAACGTGATCAGAGAGATGCGTAGGGTAGGTAGGATAGAGAACAGGAAGAAGAAAGTTCAGAGATGAGATCCGAAGTGGCAGTCGAGATGCCGGACCCGGGAAAGACAAGTCCACTGTGGAACAAGCACCGGTAGGTGGTAGGTGTGATGCTTTTCCCTCTCTAGCGTGTGCTTCCTCCCGTCTGGGTCTACCGGTACCTACTGGCTACTGCAAAATGCTGCCCATCTGCGTGTGTCTATGCCCTCCGGGTGGTCGTGCAAATCGTGGATGGGCTCATCCAGTCCTGCAGACGCAGAACAGACCACAGGAAAGAAGAGCGGTGAGCGATGCAGGCCGAACTGCAATGATCCCAGCCCACTTTGGTCCAGCCAATCAAGTTAGTCGCAGGTATGAATCGTCGGGACTAGCCCTGCAGAAGTCAACCAGGAAGAGACGCCACCCAGCATCCACCAGCATCCACTATCATAGCGGGCGGGGCCAACGGGCGCTACGTTCCCTTACCCAAGCCGAGCATGGTATCGTGGAACCAATCGACGCCATGGATTGTCCCCAGCCGTCCCCGCTATGCCCAGAGGTTCGAAGCAGAGACTTTTCCCTCTAGAAGCTCGGAAGGAAGCAAACAGAGCTATGATAGTGGACCCGCGCGCTCCCGGGTTAGGTAAACTGGTGGATGGAAGGGGGTGGGTAAGGTTGGAAAAAGGTACGGAACTGTTATTGAAGACCCACGAATCCATTTTTCCCTCAAAAGACAGGCTGTTTTAGTTGTTTTGCCAGGGAAGAACAAAAGGCGTCTCTGTCTATCTGGCTACCCACCCATTCAGCCATCTCGCACTGTCCAAGACTTTCCTAGTTGAGCAAGTCCATGCAGCTGCAGGAGCATGACGACCACCAGAATAGGTATTCCGTACGGAGTACGAAAAGTACACAGTAGTGTCATAGTGTCGCAGCGCCTGGGTGCGAAAATAGTGGCAGGACCTTGAGAACTTTTAGCAGCGACAAGCTACTGTGTACAGCCGCCTTCATCAGCAAATCCATGGCTGCTAACTCTCTTCAATGAAGGTGCGGAGAAACTTTTCCTGCTCAAAATGCGCACCTCAAGATGGTTGTCGCTTTCGTGCTTATTGCTCAGTAATCACCCACCCTCCATAGTGCTGATGCCACTGAGACAACTTCGGCGGAACCCTCCGAATGCGACACACAACAAGCAGAACAAGGCGGCTGGCTCGCAATCTATTGCAATCTCGTGACACCCTGCTTGCTGACTGTCCAGTGTCCAGGAGAGGAGGAGTCGCTGATTAGAGGTCTGACTTTGACACCCGTCCCTCCAGATCACGGCGCCAGCCGGCACCGGCATATCATCAAATGGGTCTGATGACAGAGTCGATCATGTCTTTGATATCAGATGGACAAATGGGCTGTTTTCTCTAGCTGTGGCTACACAATTTACTTTCTCGCAAGCAGATACTGGTAGTAAGCGCGATTCTTCGTGTACGCCGGCAAAAACTTGACTAGGTAGCGTCATTGTGCTAGCAAGTCTTGCCGAATCGATTATGGCGTGAATACTTGTGATACTGTTTTCGTAAGCCCTGGTGATCCATTGACCCTTGGGACGGCGACGCTGAGAGATCAGCTCCATCAATCCTCCTAGGCATGTCATAGTCACCTTGCAAGAACCGAGGTTCAACACAGACAGGCTTAAAGATGATAGCAGTTCGTGGGCCTCGTGCGCTACACACCGGCCGAAAGGTGGCCCGGGCAGCGCAGACGGGTCTTTTCTGAGGCTGATGACGGAGCGAACGGTGACTGGCTGGTTCCTGTTCCTCCAACGATGACCCAGTCCCCACCAAACACAATTCTTTCATACCATTGTGTTTCGAGGCCAGCTTCGGTCGCTCCTGTGAACGCCTCCGAGTGGCCGTTCGTCAATCACGACTCACGTGTGAGATGACACCAGGAGCTCGGCAGTTTCTCTCTTGCTGATGAGCATGAGTGCTTGCTGCGGAATTGGCACAGTGAAGAGGTGGCGACTCTGGCGAGCCCAGTATTACAGTACCTGCGTGCGGGTCAAGGACGAACACTGCGGCAATGCAGGAGAAGTTGCACTCGTCCACTGTCGACCCATCGTACCTGTCGTATCGCACGTATCGCCTGTCGCCCCAAACGACGTCGCCGTCTCGGCCGGGCAATGTCCAAGTTGGGAGGGCCCCTGTTGCAACGCGGCAGCCGTTCGTTGGTCAGTTTGGCGTGGAACCCTGTTCATCAGCCACTGTCCAGCCGTTGCAGCGGAGTGTACCATAGTATGTACTATGGTACCTTCTGGGCTGCTGGGGTGGTTTTGATACCCCACACTCCGGGTAGATTTCCGTTCCCACTCACACCAGGCAAGGTGTGTGCCGTGCGTTGGCGCTTCCAGCACCAGCCTT
Source organism: Ophiognomonia clavigignenti-juglandacearum (assembly GCA_003671545.1). Taxonomy (NCBI): domain Eukaryota; kingdom Fungi; phylum Ascomycota; class Sordariomycetes; order Diaporthales; family Gnomoniaceae; genus Ophiognomonia; species Ophiognomonia clavigignenti-juglandacearum. The sequence goes on along the minus strand of PYFS01002180.1, from coordinate 6,512 downwards.
TCTTTTTTTGATGCCTGGGCAATGTTATAACCCTGACCCAGCGATCTTTTTATCAAAATCCCCCAAGTCAATTCCCTGGTATTTTGCTTCCGATACAAAGTACCCAAAACAGGGCGTGGAAAAGCCGGGAGGAATTTGTGGGAGAGGAACACGCGGGGTTGGTACCCGTAGGATTTTCAAGGCGCTGTCGTGCCTCTCGTGCCTCGTACCCTGAAAGCGAGTGGCGTTGCATATGAATGTAGAGCGCTGTGCCGAAACACTCTCATCTCGCTGCGGCACAAAATTTAGTGCCCAGCGCCAGCCGACGGGGCCTGGAAAGATCATGCCCTCACTATCTGTTGTTTCCCCTTGTTCCCTTCGAGATGATATCAGATCCGACCTGCTCACTCTCGGATCATTCGGGGGAATGAGAGGGATCTGCGATAAGTGGCTCATGTGATCGCGGCAATGATCTTATCAGAAACAACTGGCTGTCTCATCAGTCCTTGAGGCTCAAAGAAATCGGACCCATACACCAGTGGAGCATACGTATGCTGGCGTTGCAGGTACCGCGCCCTCCTGCCCCATCGCTCATTCTGACAGGCAGGGGCAGGGCCGCAAGACAACACGATAGAAAATCTGCCTCGTTTGTCCCGACTGCCGACGAGCCTGGCAAGCTTATTGCTTGGCCACGATGAAGCCCGCGGAGGAGAGTAAAAGACATTGCTTGCCGACGAGCCAGGGAGCCGCTTCGTTGGTTGCTAGCAAAAGATCGAACAAACCGTTGGAACTGACCGCCGTTTATCCGCGAGCTAACAAAGTGATAGGAGTTCGCCCAGCTCCACCATCACGAAGCCGGGCAGCAAGCCCTGGAAGGTCTCTAGGCAGACACTTGCGAGCTTCAGCTTTTAGAATCCTAATAGACGACCTGGCCAGCCTGGATACGGAGGGACTTTGCGCACGTCTCACCGGCTTGCCTATCTTCCAGTAGCGTGAGGTCCGAGCACCACGACCCCGCGCGTCGGGGCGGGACGACATCGGGAGCGAGAGATGAAGAGCCATTGACCCGGGTCGAGATCTTTGAAAGCGAACGGGGACAGCCCTGTCTCTTGAATCTGTCGAGATTCAACTGGGTCGATGCCAAGGACGATGATGCTGATGATGGTGACTTGGCCGGTGAAGAAGAACCTCTTTCGGCGCTGTGCATCCAAGGCATGAACCGGACCCTCGCTGCTGCAGATGCTACTGCGACATGAAGGTGCATTATGACTGCGGTTGCAAGAGCGAGTCGCTGCTTGTTGGTGAGTGACAAGCGGCTGGAACTTCATAAGTGCATCTACTAACAGATTCGCGCGGAACCTTGGTGGCCAGCTATTGGAAGAGTCTAGAAAGGTGCGATCATGATGCTAGTGAGCGAGTGCAAACGGTCGCTTCAACCAACATTGAATCGAGTCACCGCAGTGAAGCATTGATCAATCTGGTATCGTTTCCCTAAATACGACCGCCCAATGACGATTCAGGGACAGAGACGGACGGCCTCTCCCCTGTTATCAAGCACGAGGGATCAGAACAACTGAGTAGCGCGATGTCCAGGTGGCCGAGGACGCAAGATGATCTGTAGATTCGACTTTCGAGTAGACAGCTGTGCAGTGCCGCCGGAAGTTAATAATGTTGGCCCACTCGGAACTCGAGTACAATAACGCAATTACTGCAGCAAAAAGGGGCTGCTACGACGAGGATGGAGGCCCATACCGCGATATGCGCCGTCAAGTCGAGATGGATGTGAATGACGGCGGGGTTGCTCAAGATCCCTACCCTAGAGGTCCGGAGCTCCGAGCCCCGACAAAATCCCGGTTGGCCGTCCTTGCCCCGGCGCGGAGCCCTTAAGTACCGGCCGACCCGACAACATGATGTATGGACAACACAAATGTGTAGCTAAGGAGGACTGCTTTGGTATGGGAAGGGCGCGAAGATGTCCGTACCTGTCTATCTCAATGTCGTGGGACACTGATCATGTCCAACCTTGAGTCCTCAAGTCCCCTGCAGGAATGGATATCGGCCTTTCGCAGCAGTGTCAGACGGAACGGGAATGCTATCAGGCTTCAATCCTTCAGGAGACAAGCTCCTCCAACGGACTGTCATTTTGTGGGTGACATGATTGCATTGGGCGGTAGGTCAAGTCGGAGAGACTAATGAACGATGCAGCCCAATTTGAGATGTGCTAGCTCCCTACCATGACGACTTTACCCAGTCGTGCGAACGTCCAAGTCGTGTCTTTGCAGGCGGAATCAGCAACGTAGGTTGGGTGAAGTGTCCGGGGGCCCCATGAAGTCATCCTCTTCAGAACGGGACTCTTTGCATACCTAGTGACGTTGGGCCGTCTTGCATTTGTTTCCTGGAGAACGCGAGGTAGGTTGGGTTGCCTGGTGTACTTGAGAGAAGCATAAGTTGTGCGATGTTGGGTTGAAGTTGGGTTCAGATGCGGCTCAAATATACGAATGCACCTACTGCAGCTGCTTAATACGTGTATTGGCCCAAGAAGGCGCGCGCACATTTATATTCCCATAATACGCTCAATTCTCTCAATAGAATTAGCTTTCATCTGTTTAACCTGGAAGCCAGGTGTCGAATTTTTTTATTTTCTTCATTTTTTTCTCCTCTTTTTTTTCAGGGTGTGGTCGCCGCGGTCAGCCACAGTGTGTTGCGCCGGCAAGAGCAAAACATCACTGTCGCCGCTGCAAATTTGGGTGCAAATCTCGAACATGGATCAGTTGATGGGTAACTGTATTTGTCCCCCGCCAACAACCACTGCACCTCCAACAAAGAAACGTATAGACCGGCACACTGCAGCTCATTGTCTTCACTATAGGCTTTTCATCGAGGACGGCATACATCTTGGACTTTGCGCGGGACCATTTAGATTGTTCTCCGAGGACAATAGCAGCCACGGCAACGGATCCATATCAGAGCGCAACCCAAAGTCAAGCCTCACGAGCTGCGCCGCCTCGCCCGCCCCTCCGGATGTCTAGCAGTGCCGTTGCAGTTCTCTCATTTTACTGTTCATGTCCTTTTTCACCTGCATGGGATGAGATCACAAACAAAGAGGCCTGGCTCTAGTAAACGAGTCATCTTTCCTGGCAGGGCCATCGTCGCTTCCATCCTCCAGGCAAAGCGTGACAAGCACCCACAACCACACTCAACACCAAAATCACATCCCTCCAAGCAGAAGATGGCTACAGCAAGCGTCACCCCCAGGAACGTCCCCGACCTCTTCACATCCCCGCCGCCCATCAAGGACGACTTGGAGACTGCTACATCCATCGCCCAGGACGAGACCGAAGAGCTATGTCTGCCGTATCTGGCAGCTGACAGCGCCGATGTCTACAACCAATATGGCCTGCCTCACATTCACAGAGCGAAACATATCGCATTCCTAAAGAAACAACTGGGACAGCTTCCCGCCCCGTTCATCGCAGCTGATGCCAGTAGGCCTTGGTTCCTCTACTGGTCCTTCAACGCCATGCGCCTATTGGGCGAGGATGTCTCCTCTTATCGCGAAGCCTTGATCCACACGGCTCGCTCCATGCAGAACGATACAGGTGGCTTTGGAGGTGGCAATGGGCAACTCTCCCATCTGGCTACTACCTATGCTGTGGTCCTATCCCTGGCCCTGGTTGGAGGGGAGGATATCTACGAGGTGGTTGACAGACGCGCCTTGTGGAAGTGGCTCTGTTCCCTGAAAACCGCCGCCGGCGGCTTTGAAATGGCCACCGGCGGAGAGGTTGATGTGAGGTGAGATGAACAAGTGAAGTCAGACCAAGCGAAGCAGCGCGTCTTCGTCGTCTGCTGATTGGATGCTAATCTTCCAACGCAGAGGCGCCTACTGCGCAGCCGTCATCGTGTCTCTCCTAAACCTCCCACTTGACCTCACTTCCGATTCCCCGGCCTGGACGCCCGACCACCCCACGCTGTTCACCAACCTCGCCGAATACGTCCAGAGGTGTACGTATTCAACAAGTCCTTCCAAGGTCTCTTCTTCGCCTTAGAAAGCCATTGCTAATCAACCACCATGCTCACCATCACAGGCCAAACATTTGAGGGTGGTATATCGGCTCAACCGGACGCGGAGGCACATGGTGCATATGCGTTCTGCGCGCTAGGCTGTCTGGCCATTCTTGACGCCCCTGATCGCATCATTCCGAGGTAAGCAGTACAAGGAAAAAGAAAAGAAGCTTGCCCAGGACGGCGACCATGCCTCCTTCGCTACGCCCTGCTCTTTCCTCAGCCAGTCAAACAATGACAAGAAGCACCGCATGCTGACAGACCTCCCTCTTTGACTTGGGGGCTCATGTAGATACCTTGACGTTCCACGGCTCATTTCCTGGCTGTCCTCGCGGCAATATGCTCCCGAGGGCGGCTTTTCTGGCCGCACTAACAAGCTTGTGGATGGATGCTACAGCCACTGGGTCGGCGGCTGCTGGCCCCTGATCGAGGCCGCCCTCAGCGGCTCCGCAGGTGCTGCTGCGGGGCAGCCTGATCGAAAAGGGGAGCTGGTTCCTAACCAGCAGAGTCTGTACAGCCGTGAAGGTCTCATCCGCTGGACAATGTGCTGCTGCCAGGATCTAAGCAAACGAGGCGGCCTTCGAGACAAGCCGGGCCGGTGCGTAATTACCTTCCCCTACAGCCGCCCAGGTGAATCTGTCGCAACCAAAATATCGCTGCTAACTCGATCAACGTGGCTGTATCTGTAGTTCTTCAGATGCGTACCACTCATGCTACGTACTCTCGGGCCTGAGTTCCGCACAACACACGTGGGAGCTGGCCGCGGCCTACGCAGAAGAAACTGCCGGGACTACCACGGCAGGGAATGACGAACAGGCGGCCCAGAGGGACGACAAGGCTACTGCCGCCGCCGCCGCCCTTGGTACCTGGTCGGTTTCGCCGTATCTCGATGAAGTGCAGGTCTTCGACGACCAAGATCGCCTCGTTCCATTGCATCCGGTCTATGCAATCCCCGCCGACTGCGTGGCGGATATCAAGGCCTACTTTGGGGCAAAGCAGGGATTCTAACAAAGTACTAAATGGTCCCTTCCTTCCTTTACACCGTGACCTTCGATGCCGGGCTGAGACAAGGTCGTCTACCATGACTACGCGCACATACATTACGCACATAAGAAAACCTCTGTGCTTGTGCTATCTCGCCCCATCCTTGGCCACGCGATCGCACGACATGACAGCTGTTTCTAGTGTATGGCACGAAGCGATGGGAGGGCCGTTTGGGATTGTTCCAGGTTGTTCACATTTGCATTGCAGCCCGTCCGTCCATGACACTGCATATCCATACACTGGGGTCCCGGATGTCACGTGGCGAGGGGAAACAACGACAACAGAGGGCGTGCGTGGTGGAAGATAGCAGTACTAAGAGGGATGTTCTCGGCTAAGGACAGGGGCAATGAATGTGTAGGTTACCATGGTCCGCAAGGCCTCGTGCTCTTGAATCCATGTATGTAGGATAGCCGTGGGTGGTGAATAGAGCATGTTTGCCAGCTCAGCAGAAGCGTCTCCCTGTGCCCTGAGATTGGCTCGGTAGTCGAGTTGGCTACCCCGGTGGAGGAGGGTCGCGCGCTCGCCCACAAGATCTGAGTCAAGATTACTTACGCCCGACCAGTATGGCAGTCTCTTGAGGTACATACCATTCTAGGCACGCCTTGACATCCCATTGCTCCCTAATGCAAGGCGGGATCCGCATCGCGCCCATGTAGATCTATCTGCTCGCGCAGCAAGAGAAGGCTCAGTCAGGCAACGCCACACTCACGCCGCCGAGCACCCCCAAAAATGGAGTGTTCTTCGGAAGCGGGAAGCATGATCTTTCCACTGTGGCAAGCTCGCGAGGAGCAACCTGCCGGCATGGTCCCTTTTGCGTCGCCTTGCAGCTCTTTCTTTTCCCTCGGACGGGGTATTTTGCAGCATGCACGACACTGCTCATACGTATGAATGGAATGGTGAGGAAGGGCCCAGGGACGCAAAGCAAATCGGGGAAAGAATAAGATATGGATCTCCGACAAGGCGTTCATCCCGACCGAGCCTCGAATCGAAACTTGCTCCACAATGACGCCTCTGACATACATAATATTAGGCCTCGATAATGGGCCTCTGTGTTGACGTGTTCGTGGAAATTTTCATGTACGAGCTATGCATGCCGATACCAGGTGATCCTCTCAGTGGCTCTTTCAGAGGAAGTGGGCACTGGGCAGACTGGGAAGGACCCGTGGGGAGAAAAGGCTGAATCAATGGAGGGGGAAAGAAGTGCAAAAGGGTATTCTCGGAAGCATGGCGATAGGGTGAGAAGGAGGAAGAAGATGGATGGATGACTCAAAGGTGCACACCCAAGACGATGTGTTGACTTAGATGTATCTGAGACGAAGGGCAGGGTCGCAGAGCCGTGTAGCGGGTAGAGGGTAGAGGGTAGAGGGTAGAGGGTAGAGGGTAGAGGGTAGAGGGTAGAGGGTAGAGGGTAGAGGGTAGAGGGTAGA